>VZRM01002772.1:22313-131485 GCA_013397955.1 Grantiella picta | reverse complement strand
CTCCCCTACAACCCCCTCATCCCAAAGACTCACCTTGCATACCTTACATATTGCATACTTATTTGCAAGGGAGGTTGAACAACAGAATTACAGACCCACTGCTGAGTGATTTTATCGACACAAATCCTTGGGACCCAACCGGCTCTATCCAAGGTGCTGAAGATGGCCAATATCCTTTCAAAGCTGCTTTCTGCCATCTTTGTAAGGTTGTTGTGGAGCTCAGGAGAGAGCACCAACAACTGGAGAAAGGTAGATGCCACATCCATCTTCAAAAGACAAAACAATCAACTCATGGTTGCCTGAATTTGGTGCTGGAGCGAGTCCTCATGAGCCCCATTTTTGGGCACAGACAGGAGATGATTGGAAACCAAAACCTTGAAATTGCTGAAGAGTAAATTGTGCCTGACCAGCCTTATTGCCTTCTGTGATCACATGATGAAACATGTGGGTCAGAGAAAATTGTGGCCATTTTTTATTTGGATTTCAGCCACGTTTTTCACATTATCTATCACTGTATCCCCGTACCCCAGTTAGGATGCTATGGACAGGTACAAAAAAAGGGTGGATGATCAAGTCTGGAGGGTGTACTTGGTAAGGTATATTCTACCTGGAGCCCGGTGTCAAGCAGAATACGAAATAAGTCTGTCCTGGGACTGGTCCTGTTTAATATTATTTTTCAGTAGACTGAAGGAGGTGATGAAGAGCAGTCATTTTAACTTACAGATGACTCCAACCTGTGAGGGAACAACCAGATAATACTCTTAAGGACAATGCTTCCAGCTAGAGGGACGTAGACAGGCCGTATGAAGGGTCAGTAGGAACATTGTAGGGTTCAACACAGCTAATATCAAGCCTAGCCCCTGGGCAGGAAACACCATTGCAAGCCATACAAAAACAGCATGTATTTGTTATACAATGTCTGCTGTGAGGGAAGGCAGTGGCTTCTGATGGGACTGGCATGGCTAACATGGGCACACCACTAAGTAATGGACAGCCACACTAACAGGAGATTAATGTGTGCCAGTTTCCCTAATATAATTTCAACCTACATAAAATTTGATCTCACACATAGCAGCTCCTTTTTCACAGTTAAAACATATGATCTAAGAGATACACATAAATAGGATGAGTGGGATGGCATTTTAAAAATCATACTAAAGGTTTTCTTACACGTAAAATACAGAAATAAATATAATACCTTGCTACATTAGCTGCTGTAAGTATTTAGGAATTTAGGGTTTCTTTTGGTTTTTTTGTGTTTTTTGGTGGGCGGTTGCCTTTTTTGGAAAATCTTCCCTAAATAAGAATAATACTGGTAATAATAGGGTCTTATGAACTTTTGTGAAACTTTATTATTGTAAACCACTATAAACGTCTTCAGGCACTACTACAGGGACTATACAATACTTCAGTTCCTCTAGCATTCAAACATTCATGCTCTGTTTTTCGTAATCTGAAGTGTTAAAGCCACTAAAATTTGAATTATTTTATGTGTCTTTAAGCAGAAATGTTATGAAGGACTAGACTTTGGACAATACCCCTCCTGCGTAAAGACGAACACCTTTTTCTTTCTTACCAGCTATGTACACAGATTTACAAGCTGATGTAGAACAGTAATTTTCATGTGGAGGAAAAGTTCAGTGTAAGAAATGGGTACAAAAAATCAATGGAAGCACAATGATATTTCTCATGTGTCTTAGAGAAAGGAATCTTATTTTAATTTCTTTTTGTAAGTGGAAAGACATAGAAAAAGTAGGACTTGTGTTTCTACATGGGGCCAGTGAGAGGCGATTTTGTTTCTTTTCTGTTGCATCTTTCTTTCTCCTCTGCTGCCTGCATATTTCACAGAGGCATAAATCATGTCAACACACATGCACACCTGCCTTGGATTTACAAGCATCTGCTATGTGAGCAACTTGTTTTGGTGAAAATCTGTAAGCTCCATTGGAGCAAACTGGAAAAAGGAGGGGAAAAAAACCCCACAACTAAAAAAACCAAAAAAACCCCCAAAAACAAACAAACAAAAAAAACCCACCCCAAACCGACAGGTCATAAATCTTGCCTATGGCCATCTGTTTTGTAAAGAAACTTTGTATTTTTCTCCTGTCATAGTATGCAACTATTAATAAATTAATTGTGCCAGAAATGTAAAAAATTTAAATTTAGGATTTAAGCCTGAATATTAACATTTTCAAGCTTAAAAAGAGTTTTGTTTTGAGTAGCTCCTCTATAATATTTTTTACAACTCAGAAGACTTATTCTTAGAAACACATTCAAAGCTTGTCCATACTCAAGAAAGTAAACTATCCTTGACCTTTTCAAAGATTTATTTAGGCAGTGGAAGCCCCTAAGTCTTTCTTATGGCACCATCAGAACTTAACAATTTTCAGCCTACCTCACAAAAAATTGGCAGCTGTTTTACATCTTCTCAGTTCTTTGTAACATAGATCTTCTGACTCTTCATAGAGTCTTTTTCTGTAGCTAAAATCATTATTTCTGATTGAAAACAGAGTTGATGTCCTTAAAGCCATTCATAGATTGGCAGCATTATTTGAATGTCCCACTTCAACCGTTGGAAAAGGCTGCCCATGTAAGTGGTGAAGCCACCATCTCTGGAAGTTTTGAAAAGACAAATTCACATGACAACTATGGATATGGCTTAGCGGATTGGCAGTGCTGGGTTAATGCTTTGAGTCAATGATCTTAATGTTTTTTTCCAATTTAAATAATTCTACAATTCTGTGATTCCTCTGTGTTGAATTTCAGCAGACCACATGTTCAATGTACTGATATGATTCTGGTCTCCTAGGATTATTACTTTTTTTTTTTGAAGAAATTTTGATCTTATGCATGATGTATAGGGACAGTCATCCAGCCACTGGTCTAAACAACAATGGCTCCTTGTATAATTCACTGAAGCCATTAAGAAAAGTAATTTAAATGTTCCTGTTAGCATTCAGAAATTCTTCTATGTGCTTCTTTTATCCTGCACAATAACAGTTCTTACATAATACTTGGCTACTCTTTCATGAAGGATGGGTGGAAAGGGATCAGGGACAAACCTACAAGATGTGCTGAAGAAAGCTCCATTGTTTTGAGCAGCTAGTAGGGATGCAAAATAATCATAGAATGGTAAAGAAAACAGTATTTTTTTTTTGCTCAGATTTAGAGGCCTGTGTTGTTTTGTTCCCTTGACGATCAGCTCAGGCCCTTCTTCAGTGCTTTAAAACTATGAGCAGAGCGGCACATGAGCTGGAAGGTGGTGAGTGAGGATCACTTATAACTTCACGGTACTTGCTGATTATGGCTGTGGATTGTGGTTCCACAGCAAGTAGACTAGACCCATAATTTCCAAATTGACCTTTTTCCACTTCTTGATCAGTGAGCAAGTATTTTTAGATAAAGACTGGTGAAACTGAAAGGGGTGAACAAAACTGATGACTATGCTGAACTGTTCTTCGAAAACTGATAACAAAAAGACTAAGGTAGTCCCTGGTACTATGACAGCTGCTTGCTTGGAAGACTGAAATTGAGCAAAAGGATTAGTAAGGCTTTTAATCACATAGCTCTTGTAACCAAGCTGATGAATAAAGATTTTCTTCCATTTAAATCAAAATTTAGTGGGGTGAATACAATGGTTGTATATTGCAGTGCCATCTGGTGTCAAAAGAATGAGAAAACAGGAAAATTAAAGCATGTTTTCTGAAGATCCTTCTCCTAGTGAAACAGCATCACATTTAGAGATAGAGAGAGCATGCCTCACTACAGAAGAGGTCATGGGACCCATGAAGATTGGCAAATTGTGGTAAGCTTTTTGTCTGTATCTGTATTGGATTTATGTAGCCAGGTTTTTGCAGTGGTGGCTACAAGGGTGGCTTCTGTGAGAAGCTGCCAGAAATTTCCACCATGTCTGACAGAGAGAATGTCAACTGGCTCCAGGACAGATTCACCACTGGCCAAGGCTGCAGTAATTAGAGAAGGCAGTAGTGCCTCTGTGATAACATATTTATGAAGGAAATAAAACGTCATTGCACAGATGGAATTGTGCTCAGAGAAGAGGGGAGTTAGAATAAGTGAGAGAAACAGCTCTGCAGACACCAAGGTCAGAGGAATAGGAGGCAGAGGAGGTGTGCCAGTCTCTGGAGCTGAGATTCCCCTGCAGCCCCTGGTGCAGACCATGGTGAATCAGTTGTGCCCCTGCAGCCTATGGAGGTCCATGGGGATGCAGAGATCCACCTGCAGCCACTGGAGAAGGCTGTGCCTGAAGGACTGTACCCCATGGTGAGGGACCCATGCTGGAGCAGTTTGTGAAGAATTGTGAGAAGGATTTACACTGGAGAAGTTGGTGGAGAACTGCCTCCCGTGGAAGGGACCCTGTGCTGGTGCAGGGCATGGACTCCTCCTTGTGCAGTGGCTGGAACATGTGATGAACTGACCATAACCCCATTCCCTCGATCTCCTTGCACTGCTGGGTGAGAAATGGTAGAGCTAGGAAGGTGGTGAGGTGTTTTTAAGATTTGTTTTACTTCTCCTTATCCTGCTCTGATTTTGATTGATAATAAATTAAATTAATTTCCCCAAGTCAAGTCTGTTTTGTCATATTTTCTCACCCCTTTCCAGTTAGATAGAATTACTGTGGGGGGTACCTGGCATCCAGTCAGGGTTATCCCACCATAGTATCATGCTTATATAAGCTGCAATGCCCTTCCAAATGTTTTTGGATTTCAGGCTACTATATAACTCTGAATTAAGTAGAAATCCTACCTTCATAAAATGTGGTATATCAGGTCCTTGAACATTGGAGGTTATTAATCACAAATTGTTATAAATTGTGTAATAAAGAGTACATTTAAAGGATGTGAGACACTTAAAGATCAAAGCTGCCTAAAACACTTTTAAGGCCACAGAGGGAAATTGCTGTAAGACAAACCACCATAGCAGGTGGCTATTTTCTTCTATCTCTTTTTCTCTCACATTTACTGTTAAATAATATCTGTACTATTAACTTCAGTATATGATGCGGTTTTCACCTTGATTTGGGCTGAGGCACCTCTCAATAATGGGATAATAACAATGTATCAAAAGCTTTTTTAAAAGTAAATTTTTTTTTCTTTTATTTTACTCTCCACTGATGTTCACTAATGTAGCAATATAAAGGATAAGGATATAAAAGTTAGTTTTCTTTTTAAGGTGTTTATTTGCTTCATCAAAATGGAGTCCTAATTCCATATTAATTTACATTAGTGAATCATCCTTATGACACTATCTGAAAATGCATACCTTGAATGTAAGTAGTGCTGTGTCTGACTCAGCTGTCTGTCCCCTACCTTGACTTCAGTATACATTGCAAAACCTATCTAAAAGTATGTACTTGTGCATAGGCTACCTAGGAGTATGGTTATGGCTATTTGTATTGTAATATCTCATGCACGCTTGCGTATTTGCATTAAAACAGCATCTTGTGGCCCCAGGGAACGCTGAGGTTCATTCCAGTGACTGCAGCTCATAAAGATGTAGATACTGCCCCAAAGCATCTCTATATATCTTTACTCACAGTTGCAGAGGGCCGTGCAGCTCTGTTATTCCTGCTCCAATACAAGCTGATGCAAGCTGTTTGTAACCTGGAGTGCTGCAGTAAAGGCAGCATGCTGTGCTGAGTCAGAGCCCCAGATCACGAGCCATAGCAGTATGGTTGAACAGCTTCCAGCCACCTCTGAGCATAAGCAGAGCAGATGCACAGATGTTTGCAGCTGTGTGCCTAGATATGACCCCAAACATCAGTTCTTCTATGTAATTTTGTACCTGTAGTGTTGTAATCATCTTCAATAATTAGAGGTTTTAGCAGTTTAGTTTGCTCTTAAAATCTGCCAAGACCAACTTGGATTGCTGTTCTCTTATGAACTAGTAATTGAGGAGATTCTGTCTCTAATAAATGTGCAAAATAGTAATAGCTATATAGCAAACAATATTATAGAACTTATAATGGCTGTTAAGGTAAAGGAAAGGAGTTGAAGGGCTGGACCAGGTGCTGTGGGTTGAGCCTCTCTGGATGCCAGGCACCCACCAAATCCTCTCTATCACCCCACTCCACGTCTGGACATGGGAGAGAAAATATAATTGGAAGGATTGTTGAGTTGAAATAGGGGCAGAGAGAGATAAATAAAAAAAAAATACTGCCACAGGCAAAACAGACTTGAATTAGAGGTATTACTTGAATTTATTATTACCAAAATCAGAGCAGGATAATGAGAAATAAATTCACTTTTTGTTTTTTTTCTTGTTAAATATGCTATCACAGAGGTGTTACCACCATTTCTGATTGGCCCAGCCTTTGCCAGGGGCATATCTGCCTTGGAGACTCTTGGCATTGACTCTGCTGGACATGGAGGAATCTTCCAGGAGCTTCTCACAAAAACCACCTCTGTGGCCCCCCCACTACCAAAACCCAATGCACCAAGTAAGAGATTTCAACAACGAAAACTACTAAATAAAATAGGAAAATAAACTTTTCCTCACGTCCTCTGGGAAAAGTCATGATGGGCTTAAACTGCAACTACCAAGATTTAGACCTGACATTAAACATAGCTTTTTAATGGTAAAGTCAGACAAGCACTGTAACAGATTGGCTAAGGGACTGGGAATCTCTTTCTTTTAGATGTTGTTATAGAGATGTTGGAAAAATATCCCATGAGCACTGTGGAGATACAGCTGATCCTGCACTGCAGCAGAAGAAATTTACTGATTTGTTGAGCTAACCTCTTTCATCTCAAATCTTCTAGGCTTTTGTGAGTCACAGATCTAAAAGAAAGCAGATAGAATAGTCACTGATAAAGACTTACAGCTTGTGTCAATCTTATGTTATGAATCATACCCTTCTTGGTGAGTTCTAAAGATTCATTTGTGATGGTAGATTTACTGTCAATGAACTGAGATGCTCAATCCATTTTATATAGATTCTCATCATCCTGATCACCATCTGTACACCTCAAAAAGCCTGAAACATGTTCTCTAGTATTGTCAGTCTTACTCAGCTTGTTTTCACCTTCCTGGTGCTGCTGAAGGTGAAATGGAAGAGAAGAAAAAAGGATTTTGAAAACTAGGTAGAGTGTTTCATCAGAGGGGGAATTTGTGTTATTGTATTGATGAATGCATGATGTATTTGCTATAATTTTGAAATTAATTTAGCCACTGATACATAAAAAAGCTGAGGGTGCTAGAAGATTGAGAAATTTGTGGTAAAACTATATTTCTGAAAAAAGATACTTCTTTGAAAAGACTGAAATGTTTCACAGAACCAGATAGCATTTAGCCTCCTGGACTGTTTTCTGCCTGATTTCCCACTGAAAATTAGATCAAAAACTCTAACTTTTAATATTGTATGTTGACTAATCCATTATTGAATATTGCCTTGGAATAAGGTTACCAATGCTTCAGACTTATCAGCCTTACTCTAAGAAACCCTCACATGTGAATGACCTGGAATGCAGTGCTTCCTGGCTCCTTTTCATGGACTCAGCAGTCAATTTGGCAATAAAGTAGGGGCTGGAGCAGACTTCAAAGTGCACTACAACTGTGGTGTTAGACATGCAAATGCCTGGGGGCTTTCAGAGCTGTAGGACCAGAGAGATATCAGATAAGCCAGGATCTGGGCTTTCTCACTGTAACTCTGCTTCTGTTCTTATGCTTTACCTTTAAATTGTTATCAAAGCAGGTAAGAAAAGCTTAAATTTGTGTGCATAGGGATTATATTTCTTTTAATATGCACAGATTTTTTCACAGAATTTATTGCTTATTGAACATTCTTTCTCACTGCCATATGCATAGAACTACCTCTCTGTGTCATTACTTTCTAATGGTGTCAGAAGGGCAGAAACACCCTGAATGACTTGCTGTCATTCTTATCTTCACTTATGTCTCCAAGGACCATATGTAAATAACTTCTTCCTAGCTTGAGCAGCATCTTTAATTCTTCTTTGTGTTTTTATGCCATCTACAGGTCTCTTCAAATCACTGAATTCTTTAAATATTTTTTCCTATAAAGCTCGATGGCAGACAGCTCTATTTTCAAATCAGTTTTCATTATTTTGTAAATTTACACACCACTTAAATAAATATTTCTGTAAATTACTTATTAATTATAAAATCCAGATCAGAGACATCAGTTGAAAAGGCATGAAAGCTTAAAAAGCCCCGACTTTTTCCATATTATTTGTTTTTCAGTGTACAATAATTTTGTGGTGGCTTATGATAAAAAAATCTTTGTCTTAAATATTTATTTCAATAATTTCACAAAAATGGTAATTTTTTTGGAAGACCTAATTGTGAAAAGTAAGGTTTCAGGAAAAACTTTTAAAATGTAGTCCAATAAATATTATAAATGTATCTACAATTATGTATAGACTAAGTGTTATTTTTATATAAGAATTATTAGAAACATAAAGTTTGGAATTTTTTTTTAATGTGATTAATGAGATTAATTTTATAGTCAAAATTATATAGTAAGCATGTTTTCTTCAATATACTTGGTTTCCCAAAATGCCTCGCAGTCTAATTCTAACCATGAACAAGCAAGTTTTGATGAAAAAATATAAGGTGGAAATAGAGTATAAGGAAGTACAGAGATTTGTTACAATAGGATTACATGTATTTACTGGAAAAGATATGGCCTTTCAATCACATTTGTGCTGTGTACAGTTAAAGAATGCACTAATGAGAATTCTACCTTTGCTGTCAAGGACAAAATTCAACTATAGAGACCTCCTCAATGAAGTTCATTGTGCTCTGTATAGATAAGGCAGACCACTTAACACTAATAAAAGGTGTCACAGAGTAGTTCCAGACATAAGCACAAATAAATGAATGCATTAAAAGCCAATATACAAGGGAAATGCAAGTAGCTGAATCCTAGATGGAGATTAATCTGTAATATTCAAGTAAGGCATATTAGGATATAAAATACGGCTGAAAAGCATTTTTACTGAGATATACTCTTTCCAACAAGCAAAACTTAACCTCTCTTGTTTTCTCCTTGTGTTCATTTTCTAATAAGAAAAAAGAGTAACTTTTATTTTACCATTGAATACTTTTTTTTTACAATATATAATTCCATTCCTATCTGACAACTGAGGAAAAGTATGAAAGCCACCTTCCTTTCAAGTAGACTTACAACATGCTTCCCCTCTAATGGAAATGAGAGTTCAAAAATACAATTGCAGTTATGTAAACAGTGACTCATTGCCATGAATGGAATGATGCACCTCACTTGTGAGAGGAAAACTATAATATTCTCTATTTAAAACATTACCTAATTCATAAACTTCAATGGTAAATATGATCATGATTTAACAAGATTTGATGGCAAAGTTTTGTTTTTGGACAAAAAAAAATTAGGACTTGTTTTAAATACAGTTTTCAGACGTGTAGTCCAGCTTCAGATATATATGTATATACTTAGAGCTGAAAGAAAACATGGAAGAAACTAAGCAATAGAGTTTGTTAATTTAACATAATCTAATCATTTTATGCAATTTTTTAATTATGTATTGACCTATTAGATATCAGGGTCAATCAGGCATCACAGTGTCTTTCTTGCAGTGTGTATCCTCATCATTAGCACATAACCATTTATCTGACTAAAAAAAATAAATTATTTCCTGTTCTTCTTCCAGTTTCAGCCATATAAGGACTATATTTTAACATTCAAAACATCATATTGCTCACAGATGTGAGAAGAATTCCCAAAAATAAAGTGAAAATGTTAAAAAAATACCATAAACTTAAAAATATACCTTTTTTTAAAGCTATTCTTCATGTATTGCGGAAAGTCCAAAATTTTAGCAGTTGAATCTTTGTCCACAAAAGCAAACTTCTGCATTTTATTTATACTTAAGAGCCTCAGGAAAAGGTTGACTTGATGATCACTGCTCTACTGCATTTAAGATTTGACAATGAGAGGGAGATTAGAACAGAGCTAGGAGAGAAACACCTGTTTGTGGTCCTTCATCACCACAGAGTTTTCTTGTGTGCACATGAAGCTTCTACTAGAAACATGATGAAGCACTACCAAAACTGCCCTAAATTTAAATTACCCTATCAGTTTAATAGTCACCAGATCACCAAAATAACACGCAGTCATATAAAAAATAACTGCGTAGGAATTAGAAGCAAGTGTTTACGGTCTAGTTGAGTGTTTTTTGGAAGAGGTTTTAAGCTGCTCATGCCCACAATGTCAAGTGTATTTGAAGAACTCGAACTACTGCATTACTTTTACTCCTTCTTTTTCCTTCCCCACTTCAAAATATTATGGAAAATTTGGAACTCTGTAGATCCTCTCTTTCTGGCTGATCATAGGATCTTCTATTATGATAATCTTGTGTAACCAAGTTGAAAAAATTCAGTATCTACTCATAGAAGTGCTGGATATTAAGAGTAGAGGAAGCAAGTGTTGGATTATGAAGGCAGTTTGATGATGCAATGGTAAAAATCTTATTTATCTGACTATAGATCTGAGCTTGAATATATGCTGAAATCGACTTCATTTGAATCGAGTATTGCTGCTACCTGCAACTTTTCTGGTAATTTCTAGTAGATTATTCTACCACACATGTGCATGTGACCTTTATGAAGTATTTTGAAGTTAAAGACTTAAAACTCTTGAGTTCTTTTTGCCCGAAATTTTGGAATTCAAGGTATTGAAACTGTGAAGACCATATGTAATTTAGGAGTATAACTGCATCAAAGACTATCATTGAAGCATCTCAAGCTTAGAAGAACACTCTGTTATGTGTGATGTGTTTCTTTGAACAGGTACTATTAGCATAATCCTGTAAGGAGCTTTTGAATACCTGTTTAGCTAGCATAGCATAGAGAGAAAAAAGTGTTAGTGAGAAAAGCCTCCTATGCGAATTCAAGAAAAGAAAATATAAACAAGAAATGACATCTTACTATGTAGAACAGAATAATCTAACAGTTATTTGCCACTTTTAAGGTTGACTAGTTGTGACCTGTGACTTGACTAGCTGTGGTAAAATAGTACATGGAAATCACAATGAATCATATTTATAGTGCTCTGAGTATAATCCGAACCCAGATAAAGAGAAAGGTCTTCTAGAATGCCTTAGGTAGCTAAAATGGGATACAGAAAAAAAAAACGTTTATCACAGACACACATACACATTTCATTATCACCATCAGAGATTTCACCAATAGTGACACTATCCCATTTCATTGATATCAATAACTGTACAACTTAAAGCTCAAAATTGATAATTCATTCACGGGGCACAGTATGGATGAAAAACCTGAGAAATCTGTAATCATACTAAAAAAATTCAATCAACATAAGATGTAATATAACTTGTGTGAAGTGGTTTTGTGTTTGTGTTTTTAAACAAGATTCTCTATCACAGATGTATTGAAAAAATTCCAGGTTTTTCAGAGCATTTAATAACAAATTCTTGCTAAAATCTTGTGTGGTCTTTGCACCAATGCAAGGCAAGAGGTGGAACTACAGTCTTCCCATGACGGATTTATATCAGGTTGTTTGTCATTGAACTTTCGAAGAGTTTTTCCCCAGGGTGGTTAAATATGTCCTAAAAATATAGTAATATTTAAAAGTTGTTTTATGTTGCTCATGAATTTTAATTAACATTGTTGTGAATAGGATTATATGTCTTCGGTTAGTATTAAAGAAAGAAAACTTTTATCTATATCATGTATTTTAGGTATGTGGTTAAGAATATTAGGAGTTAATGTTGCAGTTCTTTTGGTAAATGTAATCATTTACTAAAAGAAAAAAAAAAAGCCTTTTCTAATTTTCAGGTAATTGGAAATTTAGCAGTCTGCAATATCCAGAGTTACTGCTACCTTCTCATATCTTTCCTTGCCATTTTGTTGTTTTACTGAATGGTAATACACATGCCTGAGTAATAATGCCATGTGCTATATTGATTCAATGTACTATAACTGCCAAGATGATGGAAATGCAGTTTCCAATGGTCCTTGACAGCTCATATATCGGCATTATGATTTGCATTTATTCCCATGGGATTTGGTGATTGTCTGTATCTGTATGCCCTTTGAGAATGATGTACTTTAAATCTCTAAGTAGAAGAAATCTGTGTGGGTGATGAACCATTTTATTCATAGCCCTGTGGGAATCTATAAACATAATTTGTCCTCTCTTGTCAGTTCATTGGCTCCTAAGTACAACTTTCTGTGGCTTCCTTCCAGGTCACAACATATTTTGTGAGAAAATTAAAAAGCAAAAAGCAATGAAGTTTGAAACATCAGTTTAAAAATCACATTGTGAATCAGGGTTGTAAATAATGATCTGAAGTTCTCTTTAGCGTGGATGTACTGAAAAGAATGAAAACTTTTGTCTTTTATTCTTGTGCAGCAGTCATTTGGAAATGTTGCAAGTGTTTGATGAGAGAGTAAATTCAGGTTCACATTAAATCAGAGCTTCCTATTTTGTATTTTGAATTTATTTCTGTTTTGCTGTGTTTCTGTCAATTAATACATACATCTGGTTTCTGCTCCTTGTGGTCTATTAAACTAAGTTGATCAGTAAATGTCCTGTATTGGTAAAGATCTGTTGATACTTCAAAACCAGGTGTTTATGTACATGTACATAGACATGACTGTCTGTCCTTATGAGAATATATATATATAAATATATATGTATAAATGTATTTATATCCCCTTTCTCTGACACAACTTTAACACCTATTTCCTTATTATAACTAGTAACTCATGGAACAAATGGAATTAAAGCACCAGTAGAACCACAACTTTACTCAAGACTAGCAGAATTTTCTCATTGGCCAATGTTGGAAAAAGGTGTGACATCACCAAGAGTACACTCCATATAATTTTAGATCAAACTGTTTTACTGTTGGTGATTTGTGATCTGTTATAAGCACAGTCTACCCAGAAATACTTGTGTAAGTTTTATCTTGAAAAGATGCCTGGTATTTCTTCATTGATTAAATCCCTCATTTGCAAGTCTCCTAAACAGGAACACAGATGTCTGTTAGGAGGTTGGAAGCCATATGGATCCCTATGATGCATAACACTTGCTGAAAAATTCACTTGTACATGAGAACTTTGCTTAGAGGGCAGATTTTATTCTTATTGTATAGCACAGCAAAATTTAACTGACTTTGGTACTTTGCTTTAGCTGTGTAGATTTGTACTGACTTCAGCATGAACTGTGCCTTCCAGATCTGTGCACAGAGGATCAAGTCTTGTGAATTTATGAGAAAATTACGTTCATTTTCTGGAGAAAAATATTTCAGATTTAGCCATATGAAAAGGGACAGATACCTTTATCTATTTTAATGATGTTTGCTTTGCTGGTCTTGAGCCAGTTCCTTCCAAACTGGTTAAAGTTTGGAACAATTTTCCACAGTATCAGCCAAAAGTGTTCTACAGAGGTTATTCTTCCCTCTATTGCACCACATGGTGCATCTTCATTGCATCACTAATCATGTTGTTCCTCAGAAACAATTGAATACCCACACTTTGTACACATGGTTACATTTATCATATTTACAAAGGAGTAATAATTGTGCTTTCTAGATAGGAAAACTATTTGATTGCAACATCTGTAGCTGGATAAGAATATATTGCAGGTTTCTAATAATCTTAATTACTGTAAAAATGAAATTGGATTTCATAGACTGTGAGCAGGCATCACTGTCCTGTTTACATGGAAACTACTTCTGTGGGACTCCTTAAGACTTATGGAGATATTGACAAATGACTGCAGATGTTCATTGCATAGTATTGTTGTTCAAAGAAAATATTATCGGTGAGTCTCTTAAAACTTGGGTGAAATTTGCCTATTTTATCAGTGGATTTAAAATCCTTCATCAAAGCAGTCATGTGGAAACTTGTGGTACTGTTTTTTGGGGTTTTTCTGAAAAAGTCAGTTAGTTCCTTGTTCTTAAGGAAAGGCTTTTAAGGTTTTAACTTCCACAGGAAAATATTTATTTCTTTATTTATTTCCAATGACAAGAAGCTGAAACTGAATAATTTAGGGCAAAATCAAAAATGTTCTCTTTTTTTTTTTTTGTCCCCATTTCATAAATGTGAGGGGAAAATAAGCCTTGTTACAATGAAATTCATCATTGTTACTTTACCACTTTAAATCTGAACTGATTGAGTCAAACATGGTCCTAAAACTAGGACAGATTCATTTTATGAGTTCTTACTTTTGTTTTCCAACTCTAGTTTATATTATGGCAAGCATGATGTTGGCATTAAACTGTGTGCCATGCAATACTGACAGTAATAAGAATGTTTCAAGTTGCAATTTTTTTTTATTTTAATTCATCCTTCAAAATTCAGGATTGATAATACATAATACTTAGGGTCAATTGCTTTTTCAATTTGGGCCAGATCTTGTATTGATAAACTTGATGATCAGGGTCTTCTCATAAGATGAATGTGGAGAAGTGCCTAAGAATTCCAGCTTTACTCATGTTTCATATTGATGATATCAGTCATAAAATGAGTTGTCACACTGTTAATCAGAAGTATATACGAAAACTTAATATTGAAATGGATTTTGCAACCTTTAGTCTGGCTGCTATGGGGTAAAATTCTCTTTAATTTTGTTAGAAAGATAAATACTACTGGAAATGACAGGTAATACTGAGCTAGGCAAAGCTTAGAGAACAAATGATGTTAATAATAACCTTGGATTAATCTGGATTAAGGTGATTCAGTTTAAATTAAATTAGATGGATGAACTAACAAAAGCAAGTCTAATTTTCGCACTGAATTTCAAAAGACAAAAAGTTACGAACAAGGTTATGGAGATAGGAGAATGCATTAAGCTGCTTCTTGAAACTATGATCATGGCAAAGGCCTTTATGTCTACAGAACTAGACCTATCAAAATCAATACTCTAAAAAGGGATTTTATTCAGAAATTTGGAGAAACAGCCTGAAGATCAGTGAAAAGCTCTATTTAGTATACTGTGGTCCCAGTCTGGAAATTTGATTTAGAAGAAAGATATACTGAAATATCTTTTCTGACTGTCCAAATTAACATTATGCAGGACCAAAGAGATTTGCCATCCTTTGAATGTTGCATGTATGAGTTCAAAGAGGAAAATTCTCCCAGTTTTTGAGCACTTAATTCACATTGTTTACAGCTGGTGTCTAAGGTGTGGGCTTGAGAGGATGAAGGCAAGCATTCTTTTCTAGACAGGAAAAATTAGAAGGGACAGGCAACTTTGTAAAATATTCTCAAACCCCACCTATCAAGTTTTTTTTTAATAATTATATGTATTGCCTCACCTATAAGACAACCTCGGTTGCATTATTTTGTGTAACTTCTAAACCCTTTGACATATTATGGAAATGTTCTCTCAAGTGATGCTGCAGCTAAAACTAAAAGGAGAGTCAGGGGAGGAATCAATTCCTATCTGTAGCAATGAGTTTGCTCTAAAATACACCCCAGAGTAACTTGAGGACCTCCAGAGTCAAACCATATTTTCAAAATATTTTGTCCTCTGACTCAATTTCCAAACATTTAAAAGGTAGATATCCAATATATTTTTGTTCTTGGCTTCCATTCTCATCTGTTTGTTTACTTTTGGGGTATTTTTTTAATGTAAAGGCAAAGTACTGAGAAATAATGCTTTCCTACACATTTTGTATGCATAGCTGTGTTTTGTGTAGTGATTCTGGGTATTTTAATTCAAAGCAATTGTACCCCTCAGTCTCTTTTTTCTGTCATGGTGTTTAGTCAAAGGTAGTGTTGCTCCGTTCCTTGAAGCTTCCTACTGGAGTTTTCTGCACTCCTGAGTGCAGGCAGGATTGCTCCCAGAGGGCTCCTTCCCACACTAGATGGTAGTGTGCTCAGGGACAGATGCCTCTTTTATGCATTTTATTTTCTTTCTGTTTGATTTACCTTCCACTTTAAGTAAACACCTCAAACGGTGTGACACCTTCTCTACTGTTGCCTCTAACATTGGGTTTAAAGCTCCTTTTACTTTCTGACTAGCAAACAGTGACTGTGGCTCTATGTGTAATTTTCCCTCAGGCCAGGTTCTGGTGTGAGACTATAGCGTTCTTGCATCTCCTATAAGTATCTGTTCCTCTGTAGTGTTAAGCAGCACAAAGATTGTATGAAGGAATTCATTTTACTGAGAGGCAGTTTGGAAGCCTAAATTATTCAGCAAAATATATTTTTCCCCCCTCCTCTCCCTGTGAAGCATTGATCCCAGTCAACAGCTAAATACCAACCTAGTTTCCTGCTCACTCTCCCCATTGAACAAAAGGGGAGAGAATTAAAAAAGCAAAAGCTGTCCAATGGTGAAGAGGAGTGATAGAGCAGCTTTGGTGAATATCTGGCATCCAACCAGGGTCAACCCACCAGAGGGTCTCAGTCACTTCATTGAAAATAGTAGGAAATCCTCTAATAGACTAGTCAGCCTTGTTTTACTGGGTTTCATATTGAAGTTAAGGTCCAACATATTACAGTGATATTGCACAACAGCAACATCTTTGTTGCTGTAACCTCAATGCTGAATTAATGAGCTAATATTTATTAATAGAACTGATTGTTACCACATTTTTTGGTGCTAAAATTCAGCATCAAAAAAGGTGTAAAAAAGGTTTCTTTTTTTCAGGCAAGCCTTCTCAACAACCTAAATAATTTTATTATATTTTCCAAGCAGGTAGTATTGCTCATGGTACTAGAAAGACATCTGCAGTCACAAGCATAACATGGAGGAGTGACCCAGAAGTGCTCTAGAACGTAAAGATGGACCTATGGGGACAACAATTTCTGGTTGTCCCTATTAACATCTCATGTCATGGAGAAGTCCTGAGGCAGCAGAACTGAATTCCTTTCAGGTGAAGCTGAAGAGGAAGTACTCAAGACAGGTCATGCACACAGTTGGTAACAAACACTGGGACTGCAGGATTTCACTGGGACTGCAGAGGAAAACTGCTTGTAATAGAGATGGTACAAACTGTGGCCCCAGCAACAGCTGTCAGGCTCTACTCTTGCTGTGCAACACTACTTGCTAATTTCTGCAAGAGATACAATAAAATGCAAGAAAACATAATCTTCAGCAAAATATTCTGTTAAATTTACCTAAGTTAGCATAGAAAGCCAGGTGCACTTTCTCAGAATAGTCCAAACAGGCATATCAAATTGTATCTGGGAAAATGAATAGTTGCCTCAATGGGATGCTGCATCCTAGCTAATTGTTAGTACTCCTCAATGCCACACAGATGCAGATTCAAACTGCTTCACATTCAAAAAGTAGAATGGTTTCAGCTTAGGTATTGCAGGATGGTGCTGCATTGTGCATTAAAAAACAGCTCCTTGGTTTGCAAATGGCGCTGATGAAATCACAAAAGAGAACTTCTAGTCTGTTCTTCCCTGCCAGAACAGGACGTCACCAGAAACACTAGGTTTTTAGAAGAAATTACAGTAGCCATGGCTACAATTATTTTTATGTCTCGATTTGTACTCCTAATTAGCTATTAGCAGAACTTAGGCATCTAATCCTTCCACAGATTCTAGATGGACAACAACATGAGCTAAATTTAAATTCAAGCAGGTTGCTATTAAGGCATTAGCTCAGACCCTCTTATAAGCCAGGAAAATAAGCCCAGGCTTTCAGGGGTAAATCAGTATGTCTCATTTAAATGCACTCAGGTTGGTGCGACCTGGTTCTGTCAGTTTCTTCTTGCTCTCCTACACTCCTCTCATCTACCATCTGTCCTCTCTTGACAAAGTTAAGGGAGTCTTCCCCTCTCATCAGCTGTCCTGCAAAGTACCACTTACAGCCTTTTCCCACACGAGCTGCTTCCAGTAGCCTTGAATTGCTCTGCTATCTGCACTTTGCCACCCCTTTCTGCCATCTCTGGCAGTTTTTCTGGCATTTTTTATTTTCCAACTGTTGGAAAACTGCATGTGGCACTGAAAACAAAACACCACCTTTTAAATCGCAGGAGGTCCTTCAACAGCTTCTCTTATTCTACCTTTATGTGATAAGACATCTTTTGTTGTTAGTTGTTTGTTTTAATCCAGTCTAAATCAAGCTCCATCACTCCAGAGCTGGAAAACATTGCTTTAACTCAGCATGATATCTCTCTCTAGGCAAATTCAGATGTTGTTGGCTTACACATCTGTACACTATTACAAATTTAGGGTTTCCTCAATTTGTAAGTGAAAAGTCACTCAAACAGTAAAACAGCATGTGCAAACAAAAACCAGTTCCAGGCTAGCAACTGGCAATTTTATCTCCTATTTTCATCTTCCGATACAACTCAAGCACACCTGGTTTCAGGCCCCTATCACCTCTGGAGTTATTGGGGAAACTAGAAATTAGACATCTGCTTTGCACATGTTCACACAGCATAAAACAAAATTATTTTTTTTCCCATGAGCAAAATTCAGATCTCAATTTTAAAAGCAAATTTTAAAGCACCTCAACTAAATTCGCCTAAACTCTACTAGTATTATTAAGCATGAAGTTCATTTTCTGAAGGAAATACTCTAAGGAGGGTGTAGTGATATAAAGACAAGGACCTCCTTCTTCACCTCTTGCATATCAGAAACCATCTCCTTGAAAATAATGAGAACATGATTAAACTCTAAGGTCGACAGAATGAAACATTTAATTCTAGAAAATGAGACAAAGATATCCAGCAAACACATCATGTACTTTTCTTCTTTTCTGTCTCCATGGTAAAACTTTATAAAGACAGGAACATATTAATATCAAATTCAGTACTTGAAATGCTACCATTGGAAAAAAAGCAATCAAGCACAGAGGGGACAAAAGTATATCTCAGCTGAAGCTGAGGAGGCAGTGTGTCTGGTGTACTTCATGATAGTTAACTAAGAAACAAAATCTAAAGGGGGAGCAGTGGGAAGAGGTGCAAGAATTTCAACGGTTCAGTAGTACTTCCACTGTTAATCACAAATTTAGTTAAATTACAGCCATTGCCTTACTAATGCCCTGATGAAATACCTATTAAAAAAGTGTATTCCTAAACTCATGTTGAAGTATTGCATGATTTCAAATTTATTATGGTCTCACATCATCTGATCTTAAGGAAGTCTAAGTGCTCTGTTGGATTCCTTTATAGAACTGAACACAATTAAGAAACTAAACCCAGCATTATTAGTCTGGATAAAATGTGCAAGGCTTTTTATCTTCTTTCACAGGTGGTGTACTTTTTAGGAGTTTTCTTTAACATTTCTGTATTAATAGTGTATAAACTAATTTGAAAAACATGTTAAGCGATGGAATGACACCACCCTCCATTTGCATCTTATACACTTAAATAAAACCTTTTCTTCATAAAAGCTTAGGCCAATGTGTAGATTCATTTAAATCGGCCAAAGTTACTTGGTTTTGCAGTCATCTGACATACTCTAATATTTTGTTGCAGTCGTCATAAGTAGAAACTCTGTTGTAACCTGACTGTTCTTCTAAATATCATGTTTCAGTGTTAATGGACCTTTCTAGATGAGAAGAAATATTCTCATGATCTTCAGAACACCTATTTGTCATGGACATTTCCATGCTGTTTGCGTCTCACTCATCCTCCCATAAAAGCATAGCTCCTATGATTTCTCTAGGTCGCAGAAGTAATTTTCTTCTGGGAGGAATGAAAGAGGGCAGTGGTGGGGAAAGAATTGATAAAGTTCATGGCGGAGCTAGATGGGCAGTAGGACATGAGTTTTCCCTGTAAGAGATGACTCAGAAAATGTAGATTTTTAATTATTCCTATCTTTACTCTGAAGCTGACATTTGCCAAAATTACATGAGAAGAATTTTTCTCTCTGCAGTTTTTATAATGTGCCTCAATTTTCCAATGTCTGAGCTAATTTACATCCATTTTGATTAAACTTTTGTGCTCACGGCAGCGAAGGACAATTGGAATTGCCATTACAGGTCAAACCACTGATCTGGTAACCCAATGTGCTATTTCTGTCAGCAGTCAATACCAGCTGCTTCAGGGAGCAAGAAGACATAATAAACAATTATGGTATAACCTGACCAGAGGCACATCATCTTCTTAATCTTATCTACTTGCATGTATATCATTAACTGCGAAATTTAAAATGTAGAGAAACTTGGAAAGATAGCTGAAGAAGCAGGGACTAGCCAATTATTGCAATATGTGATCAGTAAATTTGGAGTCTTTGACATACATTGTAGAAGCATTTTGTAAGAGTTTTCATACTAACAATTGTAAACAAAATGTTTACTTGATCTTACCTTTGCAATACCTACCTGCATATAAAGAATGGTGCTTAAAGTCGAAAGAATGGCTGTACATCCTGCTTTTATTAGTTTTGTATGCATTTAGGATGTTCTGGCTCTCAAGGTCAGAATTCTGCTGTAGGGTAGGGGAAGATTTTTCCTGCCCACTTCAATCACATGTTTGAATTCATCTCATGTTTGAATGAAAATGAGCATTCCAGACTAGACTTTGTAATTGGGTTTCGGAAAAAATATTTTTCCCTGAACACACTCATTTTGAATAAATATATAGACCAAGATAGTGTCTATATATGGACATACATTTTGTTCTGCACTCTCATTCTGCAGAGATGTCTTTAAACCCTCTGTACCTTGGTGTTCTGTACTTCATGGGTTAGAGAGAGAGAGAGAGAGAGAGCTCTGGAGCAAAAAAAACCTGCTACATAAAAGCAGTTTCAGCTTCAATAACCCCAACGATTGTAATGGCCTCCAGATAGAGATCATCTGAATTTAATGAATCCTCCTTTTTAGAAACAGCACAAAGTCTAAACTTTTGTTTCTTTGATATAATATAATAGAAACCAAGATGCCTGATTAATTTTAGGGTGTCCTGCAGAGACAACATATGGTTCATACTTGCAAATGTCTTTGTACATCGACAGCTCTTTGTTTTTGCTGTTGAGTTGTGACTTTCAAAGCTGCCTGGTAGATTTAATTTTAACAGGGACTGGGGAATCTGAATCTCTCACGTGACTTTGGAAAAAACCTTCAGAAAAAAAAAAATTTTTCTTGATGCATCACAAATAAATGCAAAGTCTGAAAAAGGTATTTTAAAGATTGTGGCTGCCTTCTTAACTGGATGGTATGAGATGCTTTTCGCTTTCATTAGTGGAATGTAATTAGTGTTCTGATGCATCTTGTAAATTTGGAAGAGACCTGTTGGTCATACAGGACACCCTGAGTGCAAGTCTGTTTTCCTGTGTGTTGAGAGAATTCCTGCAATTAAGACCTTAGTACACAGTGACGTTTTATCCATGGCTGTGATTCTCATTAACAATCCATTTCTCATATTCTGTCCCTGTTTTGCCATCTTAATTTACTTTTCCTGCTTGTCCTAATTGCTAAACTGTAATTGCTTCCTCTGTCACTAAGCTTTAATTTCATAGCAGTCATGCTGTGAATGTAGTACTATAGATAATACCATGAATATCGTGCTGTAGATATATAAACATAGCAAAGGATATTTTCTGTTTCAAAGAATTCACAAAAGCACCATTATAAGCACTGTACACCATCTCAGAAGGATTATGTACTTCGTCTAAATAAGATAGGAAATTGGTAAGAGCACTTGGAATTAAAATGAGGTCTTGTGAATGCCATTCCATTGTTTCCAACAGTTTTTGTCTACCCCCTTATCCTCCTGTTAGCTAAGAAACATACAGTTGGCAGAAAAAACAGCAGGTGTAGCAGGGCTTCACAGAAATTCCTGGCACTATACTGGTGTTGCAGACATTTCAGATTAGGCTCATTGCTTAAAACTTTAATTCTTTCTGTGCAATTTAGTAATTGGAGGTCTCTGAAGTGTGCTGTTTTCTTTGGAACCTGCAAAATGTCTATATTGGTGTGATTGTCTGATACTCATAATACAACAACATATCTGCAGTGCAGTTAGAAGAGCCCTTAAGGAACAGTATCTCTGAGATATCTCTGTTTAGTATCCACACTTTTATTGGACTATTCCTAAAGACATATATTCAAAAAAATGTATAATATAATATTCATTACCAACTCTTCTTCCATCTACCTTTTATTTTCTATAAATTTAGGCAATGGATTAATGTGAACAGTTGTTTAGGCAGGGATAGTCTATACTGTGCAAATTAGAACTAGGTAAACAGCTTATTTCAATTTATTCTTTGCTAAAACCCATTCTTGACACAGTATTAGTGTTTATTTCCACACATATATGATTACATTGTATTTCCCTTAATCCAAACTGAATATAATTTTGCTTTAATTTTCTTCTTTTTTTTGAAGTCTGTGGTATTACATCTTTGTTCCAAGTGTTTTCTGCAGTTCGTCTAGTGAGTTTTATTTTGAAATATTTTGTTGAAGTCTAAATTACTGCAGTTTCCACTTTTCCTTTAGGGAGCCGGTTCTCCGTTTTTATAATCTAATCTTGTCTAAGCCCCTTCATTATCCCATCTACTCTTCTTATTTGTACACTGGCAGTTATTTCCATACAGAGGAAGGCTGGTGCCCTGACTTGGCATTCACAGAGAAGATTTATGTTGCAAAATGATCAACTGCCACTAACAAGGTTCAGCTTTGGGGATATCCCTCCCACCTGTGTAAGCACCCAGAACATGTCTTTGTGACTTGAAGTATCACAGGTATGTCCTGGATCTTACAGCAACAGTCTTGATGAAGAATGGCAGTCTCTCATCCAGGTATCAGTGAGAGATTTCAGAAAACCTTAATGAATGTATGCATGAGAGATCAGATCAGTGCAAAATCAGCGAACATAATTGCCTGCCACACTAGAGATTGCTATAGCTTTTCCCAGGTGAAAAAAGTGGTGGATAACCCTGTATGAAAAAATATTTGGAGATTTCTGACAAAGAAGACAGCTTTTTCATTGGCATAAAGTATAATTGGGTGAAAAAAAAAAAAAAAAAAAAAAAAAAAAAAACAAAAACCAAAAAAACAAAAAAAAAAAAAAAACCAAAAAACACCCCAAAACCCAAAAAACCCCCACAAACAAAAAAACCAAACAAAAAAATCCCCACCCACAAAACCCGAAGGAAGAATACTTCAGAAATATGTTGACAAGTTCTGATATGTGAGTAATTAAATAATTGAAAACTCAGAGAAATGAAAGCATTTCAACTTATATGCAAGTTTTAAACATAAAAGATCTGCTAACAAGAGAAAAAATTAATTAGAAGAGCTCTATATATGGGGCTATATGTTGGAAATTGAATTGGATCCTTTTTAATTGTGTCTCTCAGTGCATTCTACTGCTATGATTACACACAAAGTAAAAGATTAAAAGTAATTAATTTTCTGGATAATTTTTTTTAATGGAGTGGAAGGCCTATAATGTCAGACTTCTAATATTTCACTTTAGCTTCCCAATAGATACATTTCATTTATATATCTCAATTGGAAATGGTGTCAGTTCTTTGATTTATCTTATCTGAAGAAAACAGAAACATATACAGTTATTAATGTTGAAAGGCCTTAAGGCTTGAAGTTGAACAGCAGTAGAACCAAAGTCAATATTAAGCATTTTGTCAGAGAAAACATCTCTATGCGGAAGACTTTTTGATATTTCCTTAGATATGAACTTTCTAAAACACTACAAAAGTATTTAAAAAGATGCAAACAGGAATTATGGACCACCAGGGAAAAAGAAAAAGTCACTAAAAATAGTTGAAGTTGAATGAATTATTTCTTCAGAGTGTGTGTTCTCAGTTTCGAATGTGCTATCCGAGAAGATAGTAAGCTTGAGTGCAGGAGAGTGGATGGATTTATAAAAGAAATGAATAAATTTATTGTCTATAGTAACATTGAATTTAGTGTATGTAAGAAAGTGGTAATGAAATTTCAAAGTTGAAAATCTAGGCCTGTTACCCCATCTGTCATGTTGGACTCATTCCTACTATTGAAAATTTTCTAAGTCCTCCTCATTTTCCTCCACACAGCATGTTTTGAGGTACCAGGTTATCCATATTTTCAAAACCACACTGAACCTGAAATTTTTTCAGGGATGGAAGAGTCTGTATTTTCCTGATAGCAACATATAGCAAAATCCTTATAATTAGTCAGTAACATGATTGAAATGGGGAAATTTGTATTTTAAAAAGGCATAATGCAGTAGAATGGACAATGTAAATCTGGAAATTATGGTACATTTTCAAGCCTTTGACTCGATAGACTACACACTAGGTTTGCTTACCAACCAGACTGAGAAATTTTGAAAAAGTAACAAGGGTGTTTTTCAGATGCGACCCCTTGCACAGAAATGCAGATATCTGGAGAGAAGAACACTAGCTAAGTTTCATTTGAATTTCTTGCTTTGCAAAGTCATGGGGTTTTTTGTAGTTTTTTTAATGTTAAAGTATTTCCTAGACATTTGTCTTGTATAAATTTTGAATGGATTTCTGCCCTTGTTAAGCACAGAGTAATTCCAAGATCTCTGACATTCTTGTCATGAAAGATGCCCTGAGATTTAGCTTATGTTTTCCTTACATTTTGTTACTATATTTTGGCTAAATATAATAATGCAAAAAAAAGGAATTATTTATATCTCAATATGTCACACAAAAAGAACACTTCTAAACTAATCAAATGGAATTTGGACATAATGCAATGTTACAGATTAGTGCTAACATTCTTTTCATCAGTACTATTAAAAAAAAACATTCTAACATTTTATTCACAATCTCAGTATTCATCTCTCAGTATAGAGATGAAAAAAAGCTGCACACTTTTAATAAAAATATCAGATGTAGAAAACTTATTGAACACGTTACATGAATTTAAACTTGGAAGTTTTCTTAGGTTGCACCAATTTGAAAACAGTTATAAATGCTAGTTCTTTGATCGATTTCTATGTAATTCATAAGCAGATTCATTACTAGACCATGATTGCACTTAGCTTACTTTGAAGGTTACAATGGATTTTTTCCTAGAAATGTACATATAATCAAGTCATGTATTTCACTGGTATTAGGATTTAACTTTGTCTTTTTGCATACTCAATTCAACTTTATTTGGGAGAATTTCAGAATATTCTTTTTGTAGATATGACATATATTGTTAAGATTTATATCCAAGATGTTAATTCTATTTCAAGAGTGAATTCAGCTTTGGGATAGATTTGGTTCTCTGGTATGAGTTCAGTGCACCTTTCAGGGAGAAACTAAAGTTCTTGTAAATTCAATTTAAACTCATGGTTAAATGCATTGGCTTGAAATTTTTTCTTCACCGAGGTTTTCTGCTCTGGGGAAGGCGGCAAGACCCCCAAACATCACAAAAAAGGGGTCTCCGCAGGGAAACCCCCACGCAGTCCGGTCCGGACGGAGCCGGGACACCGCGACACACGAGCACGGGTTGTTTCCCAGACAGAGCATAACAGGAGACACGGCAGTTAGAAGATGCAGACTCTGTGCCTTAGAAATCCAGGGTTTATTAGGGTGCAGCAGGTCGGAGTGGGGTACGTGGGCGTCGGGAAGGTCCAGAGCGGCCCAGAACGGGTCTGGATCCGGAGGCGCAGAGCACAGAACGGAAGCGAACATGGGGTTAAGAGGGACCGAAGGATGGGAGGAGTTTGGAGGGGAGAACCAACCGGGATGCGAAAGATACAGGATTGGCAGGGGAGCCAGGGAATGGGGGTACAAGGGGGGCAGGTACAGAACTTTAAAAACCAGTAATAAACCACAGGTAAAGGAACATTCTAGGTATTAACTCTAAAAGGATAAAGAGGAGGAGAGACCCAAAAGGCCAATGCTTCTGTTCCCTGTTGCATATTTAGGAGGCTACCTGCAAGGTGTATTGGGGGAACATTTCTGTCACACTGACCTAAAAATCTCTTCAGACCCAGGGGGCGTCGTCAGGTAGTTCAGTCTCCAAGCTCATCTGGGCTAACCTCACTGCTACACTTCACATTTCACGGCTGTTATTCAAATAGGTGCGGCATAGACCCCACTCACATTCTCACACATTCCTTTTCACCTCCCAGCAACAAAGTATGACCTGTATTTGTTCCTAATGTTATGGTTACATAGCCAGCCACACCCCTCTGGTGAGCTCCTCTGAATGGCACACCTTCCATCTGACACCTGCAGTTCCGAAATACACAGTATACTGCCAGCATGCAGACTGTTATGAGAAAATGAGGTGAAGGACATTATTCACTGAAAATCAGAGAGGAAGACTTGCTATATCCCTGGATTATGGTAGGTCACTGAAGTATTTATGGGCATAAGTGTGATTCATTAATAAGGGACATGTAGATGCCCCATGGTAAATATTGCTTTGATATTTCAGTTCTTTTTTTTTTTTTGTCCAAAATTCATTATCAAAACCAACAACTACCTTAACTTTCCATCTTTAATAACAGTGATTTTTTTGAGACTGAAGTGTAAAGAGCTGTTAAAAGATGATGTATTCTGTCTAGTTAAGCTCTTTCTGCCCTAAGCAGTTTCCTGTAGTGACAGTAGGTCAACTTTTCTGTCAGCTATTTTCTCTACAATTCAGCTGGTAAGATCCCATCCGCCCAAAGTATCATTAGGCAAAGTGAGTGGAACATGAAACAAACACAATGTATGTGTCAGGCGTGGGGAATTCCACATTCCAGTTTGCAGAAGAGACTAGTCTAGATTCTCGGTGCATCTGCAGCACAGGCAGGATGATGCAGAACCTCAGATCATTATTCAGGTCCTTCTCCCAGAGGAGCGAAAACAAATTTTTAGTTTCAGGATGTTTAACTATGTCTGAACTATTTTTTTTTTCAACCAACAATGTTATGAAATTCTTTCCACCATAACAGTCATAAAGACTCAAATAAAATAAAGCATTTTTTTATTATTCATGGCCATCCTGAATAGATTGCACATATCCTACGACCTCCCTTTTTATTCTGTGGAAGCAAAAAATTCTTTAAAATTTTTGTCTATTAGATTGATCTTTAGTTATTTAGGTATGAAAATTCAGAAAGAGTTGAGTAATCCACTGCCTTCAGACTGCAAAGAGACCTTTTTTCACTTGTAATCATAACTCTGGTCAAAGTAAATAAGTTGTCCTTGATCAACGATAGTTAACAAAAAACTGGTGATGATGAGTTGTCTTGATAACTTAGGAGTTGTTCCAAGCTAAGAAAAGGAAACTGAAGTGCCTTTCAGACAAAAAATAAGGTGACACAGGGAAAGAAGTGTTTACATATTGAAAAGAAGATTGGGTGAAAGCAAAGCAACTCTCAATAAATAAATTGGGGGTTTAATATAAATTGTGTAGTGTAATCTTTCTCCTCCTGTAACAGATTTTCTCAGGTTATTCACAGTACACATTCACAAGACATCCACATTGCAGAAGAGAAGACTTAGTTCAGGCTTGAAACATGAAGGAAGTTAATGCTTCCAGCTCGAAAATATTTCACTTGTTCTGGTTCTTCTGCATAATTCTGCATTCAGTTTTTGTTTATTAGCTCTGCTGCGGAATGTGCTATTTTCTCAGTTTGCAAGGCATTCTCAGTAGTAAAAGATAGATGCAGAGAAGTGGCACATAGGTTTTCTTTGAAGTTCTACATTTAGTCATTGAATAAAGACTGCAAATTGTCAATTTTCATTGTTGTTGATGTTCTTGCTCGTACTATAGCAAACAGTTGGCTAGAGTATTTCTGGTGGTTGGAATATATCCGGACCTAAAGAGAGGCTCACATCGCTCAGGGTGATCAAGCATGTCAAGTTGCTGTCTTGCTGCAACTGGGTTGTGATTTGTCAAGCTGCTGTGCGATGGACAGGGTGTCTGGGACCTGTACATGCTGTTTCTCAGATATTCTGCAGAAAGGTCAGCTAAAAATCTGCAGGTGATATTTGAAGATTACAAATGCAGCCTTGCTGTGCACAGAGCCACAGTCTAACAAGAACTACATGCACTTCTGAAATTAGGTAATTTGTTTTACTGATCTTTGCCTGTGTAGCAAAGTAGTAGTCCAAGCTCAGCTTCCTGGGACTATCATAAATATTATTTGTAATGTGCTTTGGCAGTGTGGAGTTGCCTCGGATGAACATGCTTTTTAGAAAGTAACCATTTGCAAAGGTAGTGGTTAAGAATAGTCCCTAATATCCATAAATTATTAATTAAGAAAGGAACTTTAAAATTAATATGTCTAAGGCCTTAAAGAGGAAAAGCAAAAGAATGCTGATCTTATAAATGAATGTACTCTCCATACATTATACATGAATCTATTTCATAAAAACCGTAGGGCACTCACAAATTAATACCTATTTAAAGAGTAGATATGTTAAAAAAATAATATTAATTGCTACATAATTATTAGCTTGACAGGTTTTTGTAGACTTTGAGACCATTTGTAGACAGAGACAATTCTGAATGAGCTAAATACTTATGAATTCCATGACCTTTAGTCAATCTATGCAAGCTTGTCACATCTAAACAAAAGCACAATCACTAAAGCGCTGCCTTAAGTTGCACAACTATGCTTTTGGGATAATGCACATCTAATGGTATTCCTTTTATTAATTTACTTACGCAGAGATCCACATTAAGATCAGAGACCCGTTGGAACAACTAATGGATAAATACATAAATGTTGTGAAACACTCCTTGCCCCAAAGATTTGCAGTTTAAGAAGAATAGCCAGGAAAACAAATGCTATGAATCGAGTCTCCAAGGTTCCAGTCCAGTAGCCCAAATATTGGTGCATGTGGTGTTTCCAAATGCAGTGAAACCTTGTCTCATACATAGTACTTAACTCCAGTCCAGGAAAATATTCAGATCTAAGATTAGAAGTAAGGGGTGAAACAATCTTGTGTAACTATTCATGGGAATGTGGGTATGAGGGAAATTCTTTCAGATCAGGACCAATAGATCAGGACCAATAGACCTTTGACACAATATGAACAATTGTTTAATTGTTAATTATATTAATAATCAATTAACAATGCAATAGTGCATGCTGCACCCCGTGAAACAGCCTCCAAATTCTGCTCTACTTAGGCCTCTTCTCAGTTAAATATTTCTCTCTGACTAGATAAAATTTATTTCTGATGTTTCTATTCTTAATTAAGATAATGTTATTTTAAAGTGGGTTTTAATACTGATGCTCTCCATTGCCTATTCTTTCCTGTTCCTTCAAGTGATACTTACATGGTAGATGCAGAGTGAAAACAATCAGTGTTCTTTCTGGATAAATGTAAACAACTCCTACACTACTCTGCTAATATTAATTTCATTGTTATGTTGCCTGAAGACACACATAACTGGCTCATAAAACCAATGCTGCCAGAAAACAATTGCTATTGCTCTTGCAAAAAAAAAACAAAAAAAACCCAAACCCCTCCAAAGCAATGACTCTGTTGATTTTCCTACAAGGCTCATTTTTCTCTCCCTAGACTGTTTTTAATTGAAAAAAATCTAAAGCTAAAATGTTCCCTTTTTTCTTGCATGCCATCCTACTATTTTTTTATACATCAGACTCAATAATGCTGATCTGATTTATCTCTTCTAAGTTATTTGCATACTTGTCATCTAAAGCCCATTCCCAATTATTTAGTTTATGTGGTCAACAAAACCTTTTTATTATTATTCATGAACTCTGAAGAAAGAAGAATCAAGAAACATATGGTAAAAATCCCATGGTAGGAAATAAGGTTGAGTTACATGGGTGATGCTCAATAACAAACTGAATTTTTGCATAGTTATTCATCATTTATAAATTATTTGGGATATCATAAATAAAAATGTTATTTACTATGCATAGAATTGTCCTAGTTTCAGCCAGGACAGAGCTTTTTTTATTTTTTTTTTGCAGTAGCTGAGGGAGCATGACTTTGGGTGGATCTAGGAAGTTATTTGTCATTGCCAGGGGCAGGAGAAAGGGACTCTGAAGTTTTGATTTTAAGGATGATAAAACGTTGTAACGATGAGGAGAGAAAACTTTCCCAAGTGTACCCTCAATGAAAGGTCACCTTGTCCACAGTGACAAGGTACCACGGTTTGGAGAGTAAAGCCTAGTTAAGGAAAATGGGAAGGGTGTTCATTCAGTGGAAGCACACCTGAAAATTTAATGCAGGACCAAGTCATCTTGCTATTAATCTGCAGAGAGATCAGTGACCTAGAGAAACAGAGAGACTCACATCAGGCACTGGTACATGGCTGCAAGTTTATGACCACATAGTCGTGTGGATGTTAGAAGCCCCACAATAACCTCATTGTAGCACTTCACTGCAAGGCTAACAACAAAATTTGTTGCATTTTAGACTGTGCCAGACCTAAGAAATGAATGGGCACAAGGGGGATGGGCTCACTCTAAACTGGTCTTGTTATTTAACCCCTGACAGCACTGACAAGAAAACTGAGGAATAGCAATCAGTAAATGTCTTCTAGCTAACGCTTCTCGGTTTCAGTTTCTTGATATTTGGGGTGTGCAAATGAGGAAAATTATCCTGTCAAAGGAAACTTGGAAACATGCTTTGTTTCTTTTGGTTTTTTTTTTTTGATTTCTTTTAGTGTCTTCAGCATAGCTATACAAGTACAACAGTTTTGTGTCTATTGTTGGCCCCATAAGATCCCTCTGGGAGTTGATCTCTACTATTGCCACTGTTTTAGTTGCAGCAGAAGGATATACCCATTTGAGAAAGTATGAGCATAGTGGAAATGTAGCCAGTAAAGACAAGTGCCAACCTTCTTGGACTGTGGCTGTGTTTCTGCAGTATTTTTGGTGCCACCTTTGGCAATTAAAACTTCAAGCTCTTTCACTGCACATAATCACAAGTGTAGTGGGTTGACCCTGTCTGGATGACAGGCGCTCACCAAAGCTGCTTTATCACTCTCTTACACCACTGAGCAGGGGAGAGAGAATGTAACAAAGGGCTCATTACCAGAGACAAGAACCAGGAGAGATCAGTCATCAAATACCGTCTTGGGTAAAACAGACTAGAACTGGAGATATTCAATGAGTTTGTTGCAAATAAAATCAGAGCAGGATAAGGAGAATTAAATAAGACCATAAAAACACCTTCCCCTGTGGCAGGATGTCCCCCCCCCCATCTCCCTCTACCACATGGCTGGTGAATAAGGATAAACTCAGGTTAGGACAAAAGCCCATCAAGGGTTTATCTCTTTGTGACCGAGAGTCTGGAGCCTCCAACCCAGAATCCACATTTTGGTGTGGAGAGCAGATGTGGAAAGAGATTAAAAAATAAATATGTGACCAAAAGACAAGCTTTTATATTATAAAAGACACATGAAATATCACAGAGGCAGAAGTTTCCTGCACACACTCTGGAAATGTGCAAGGAGCTTTTCCCCGGAGTCTGGACCCAGGTTCTGCTGGATACTTTTCTGGGGATTGAGTGAAAGAATTCTGAGGTATACTTCACCACCAAATTGGCATTGGTAAGACACATTGGTTCCTGAGTTATATCATTTTTTGCTAGCTGTAATAATAGGTATCTTTTTGTGCACTGAATTCTTTCTACAAGTAGATACTTTTATTTTATTCCTGTGTAGTATGTAGTTTTGTCCACAGTCTTAGGTCTGTTATTTTTTGTGTCTAATACACGATAATTTATGTGATATTAGACCTAATAAGCCATTAGTAAAGAACTTGCAACGAGGCCAGGTCTTGGGGTGCTGGTCACCCCGATAAGAGCTACTGCTTGCTGCCAAAGGCCTAGGCAAAAGGCAGTGATTTATCTGAGCTCCTGTCTCCATTCGTACCACCCTCCACCCCTCCTTCCTTCCCAGATCTACCTCCTTCCCCCAGCAGTGCAGGGAGACAGGGAATGAGGGTTATGGTCAATTCATCATCTGTTGTTTCTCCTGCTTGAGAGAGGAATCCTTCCCCTGCTCCATTGTGGAGTATCTCCCATGAAAGACAGTTCTCCGTGAACTTCTCCAATGTGTGTTAATCCCACAGGCAACAATTCTCCACAGACTGCTGCAACCTGGGTCACTCTTCCACAGAGCCAAATCCTTCAATGACAGGCTGCCTGGCATGGGTGACCCATGGGGTCACAATTCCTATCAGGAAAACTGCTCCAGCACAGGCCCTCCACGGATTTACAGCCTCCTCTCAAGCATCCACCTGCTCTGGCATGGGCCTCTCTGCAAGCCCATGGTCCTCCATGGGCTTCACCATGGGCTTCACCATGGGCTTCACCATGGGTTTCAGGGGAATCTCAGCTCTGGAGATTCCAGAGCTGACTCTGACTCCTGGAGCACTTCCTCCACCTCTTTCTTCTCCAACCTTAGTGTCTGCAGAGTTGTTCCTCTCACATATTCTCACTCCACTCTTCTCTGGCCACAATAAAATCTGTGCAATAACTTTTTTCCTTTCTTCTTAAATATCACAGAGGGCTTACCATCGTTTCTGATTGGCCCAAGCTTAGGCATTGGCACGTCCATCTTAGAGCCACCTGAGATTGGCTTCCAGCAGCTTCTCACAGAAACCACCTCTGTAGACCCCTGCTACCAAAACCTGGCCATGTAAACCTAATATATCAAGTAAAAAAAAAATGTTTTATAGACTCAAATACTTTTCATTAAGGAATCATCTCCTGTGTCTAAATCTGCTCAAACTGTTCAAAGAAGTTCATTACACAAACAGTCATGACTGAAGCACAGACCATTTCCTGGGGATTAATAACTAGTGACAGAAGCTGAAGGGATGAACTGCAGTCAAGTACCATTAAATACAGTCAGTCATTAAACTCCTTGACATGCCTTATGCTTCAGTTAGTATTTGAGAAGAAGAAGAAAACAAGGATCTGCTTTATTCTGGCATAAATTTTGGATCATTCTATTGACTTTGAATTTGCTTTGATTTATCAGGCAGTAGAAATTGATTTTCATCATTATGAGATTCAGCTACTTCCTTTATCTTGCCTTTTGTCTTACCTTGAAATGTACAATACTGCTACATGAGCAATTCATTGTGGTCTGTTGTTATTTAGATTACTGAAGGAAATGATATGAAATAAAACCATACTTACAATTACCCAGATAAATTACTTACATGATAAAACATTGTCAGTCTTCTCACTTTCCTTGGAAGAGAAATTCAAGATAATAAAAAACTACTTAATGCTTGATCTAAGAAAGCCATTGAACCGTATTGAAAATGTATAACAAAATTTAAATGTTGTGTGCAATTTGTTTTTAATTAATTGGCTTTTATGTGTGATCATTCACCTGTAGTTTCATTGTTTAATGTATTGTTGTCAGCTCTAATCTTCAATTTTCTCTTGTGATTTGACTCTTCATCCAGCAGTGTGCTTTGTTATATTACTGTGAGTGTAGGTCAGAATTTCTCGCTCATCAAAACAAGAATGAGAAATCTAATTGCAGATCTGCCTCTTGTTTCAAAAAGGGGTTTAAATACCAGTAAATTAGAAAAGTAGTCTCTAACTATAAATGCCATATATTCCTATTCTTTACCTCTTCCCCCTTCCATATTCTAAAGGATGACTTGGTAGAGTTGAGAAATATATTACCTTGGATTTATCTAGGATTTCAATGGTAATTTGCAATACTTTAGTACATCGGAAATAGACTTCATGTCTTTTTAATTCATAAATATCCCGGTATTTAGGTGACAAGGCAAAATCTGTATCTTGAGAAGGTTTCAAAAATGTGTAATTCCTGGATTACATGTTACGCAGGAAAAAAATGGGAAAGTTGTGAGCCATTTCAATTATTTCAATTCAACACAAGTTTTGTAGAGGACACAAAGAGTCAAGCCAGAAAATACAGAAAACCTGATCCTCAGAGGAATAGAAAGAGAATAGTATGACCACTACAGTGATAAGGTAACTGAAACAATTCAGGGGAAGAGCAATGGATTTTCTATATACAATGGGAAAGAAAATGAAACAGAAGGAAAAAACCACTTCAGGTTAAGAAGGATTTCATTAGTTAAGTTCAGACAATGAATTGAAACAGCTGACACTTTTGTTTAAAATATGGTAAAAAAAAATCACGGAAAATATAATCTACTAAATATTACGAGTGACCTGTAATTGAAAATATTAAGCTGTAGGGCTAAACAAGAAGAAGATTGAAAAGATGAGAAAATACATGTTTATAGTAACTGTAGCAGCTAGAGCAGTTACAGATCAGGCTGTTAAAATGTAACTGCATTGGTGCTAAAAAAAGGAATATTTTTCCTTTTTAAGGCACTTTATGTGATGTTACACATGATGATTTTATACTAATTGATTCAACTCACATAAAAATACTTTAGATCTGTACATATTTTTGAGTGAACACAAATATCAGCAGATCATGCTGAATTCAGTTTTAGCTTATTTGTCATCAACAATCAATAAAAGATCAGATTCTAAAATCTTTCCACTGTCGTTCCAGAAATGGATAAGTTAATACATATTAACAGGAATAACAGGTAGAAATAATAAAGTATCTTTCCTTTATCCAAAAGTAATTGAGATCAAAAATAATTTCTTGTGGTTAGATTTGAAATGTGAATAACTGGCTGAAAAAAACAAAGGGTTTAAAAATTAAGGACAGCTTGAAACAGAGGTGTGAACACACCCAGCTTGTCATAAGATATCTGGACCTCTGGCCCCATCTCACAAGAGGGATTTTACCAAGGTGCTGTGCAGTGTTGCAGACTTTATGATATCGCCATGACCCACCACGGTGTCCCTTAGTTGTAGCAGGAAAATCAAATGTGTTAATGCTCAGCTCACACAACAGTGAAACAGCAGAAACTGCTGAGGAATGAGTTTTAAGGCAGCACATTTACTTCTGTTATAGTTCACTGTTCACAGCACTAGCTAAAACTGACAAAGAGCATGGCTCAGGTGAATGTATTTACTGCAAGATGCAGCAACTGAAAAGCCAACACAATTTGAGTCCACCAACACTGCTGTGATAAATTTCAGATGGAGAGGAAGGCCAGACACTATGAGTGACAATGTTATAAATCAATGAAGTTGCACAGGCCAGAGCTTGTGAGAAAATATAAACCTCTAAACTTATAGCTGTATAGCTCATGATGAAAAAAGGGAATCCAGTCATCTTTAAAAATGCCAGTTATTGCTGCTGTAGACCATTTCCTTTGTATATTTTGCCAAAAAGTAGCGTTCCCTCAATTAAACTAAAAATTTTCAGGGTCTCTCATCTTCTCCCACTCTCCAGTTCTGGGGAGAAAAAAGCTCTACGTAGTCAGACATCCTTTCAGTGGCCTTTATTATTCTGATTATTATGTATTCTCCTTGTTTTGTTTTGGGGGTCAGTTTCTGCCTTTCAAAGCATACAACATATTCATAGCAGATCAACAGTTGTACTTTCCAGCAGTTTGCAAGACAAGTTCATGATACCTTTTCTGTTACTCTGTCACATTTTCTTCTTCAAGAGAACAATGTTTTATAAACATAGTGTTTCATTGATACTTAAATTCGTTTGTCTTTGTGGCCATAGCTGAAAAGACAATAGTAGGGAGAATCACATTACAGACGGGTTTTACTCAAGATTTCGGAATGAGCTGTAGTTTCACAGAGATCAAATTCTCCAAAATGTAATTGGTCTTTTTTAATCTGATTTTTTTCATGCCTAGGTTAACTTCTTTGTAGATATGTCAATGCTATCACAAAAAAAGAACAGTTAACATTTTAATAGAGATTCCTATAGCCTTTCTATTAATTGGTCATAAAGCCACAGAGCCCAGGAAATATTTCAACTTTATTCTGAATTCTTTGCACAAGTTTATGAAATTGAAAATATTAAGTAGAATGACATAGATTAAGATGATTTTGCTAACTCTCTGTTGAGCTAATATAAAGACCAGTATCCTATAAAGTAAATAGCTTGGCTATCCTTGAGTAGCTCATCTTGCTGTCATTTTGTGCTGTTGCTGGCATTTTGTGCTGTTGCAATACTAACTGGAATCAAGTATGAACATTTCCTCTACTGTGCAGTAAAAGCTTCCTTTAAATATTGCAGTGCCTATTTGAGAATTAAAGTAGTAATATTAAAAAGTCTGGTCTTGGAAAACCAATATCAACACATATAAATCCAGCTGTAGAATACAAAGTAGAGGGAATATCAGCTACTACACACAGAGACCAGCTCAGAATAAGTTTCCATATAGCCTGCACTATTAACTACCTGCTCTGGGGGACCAATTGTGCAGAGCAAGAAACCGTGTCTGTAGAAGGTGTGTTCACATATGACAGGAGAATGATAATCTTTTTTGAGAACGATGCACTTCTCTAAATGATACCAAGTACATTGAATAAAACATGTTTGTCAGGTATCTGTTTTCTTGCTTTAGCAAGCTGAAAATGCTGACTGCTATATGGATGCTGACCTGGATAGTGCATTTATGGGCATATAGAGACCAGACTAGCATCACCTTCTACAGATGACAGCACCAATATTTCATTTCTTCTGATTTACCTCAGTGTGAGACATCCCTTCAGACTCCAAACAGTGGAAGCTAATGAGTTTTTGTTGGACACCATGTGACATGAAGAGTAACAGTGGCATTTACTAACAAAGCAGAAAAATCAGCTGTTCCTAGTTTTTTTCTGTCGTGTCTGCTATTCTTAGTGCAGTAAGCAAATGAATATTTTTTTTCTCATTGCCTCACCTGTAGCAACAGAAAAGGACTGATGGTGTAAATACAGATTACAAGAGCTCAGAAAGAATTAGGTATGGGGGGCCCAGCTGAGGAGACCTCAGCAGCCATGTTGTAGTCTCCTTCGTTTGTACCCTGCTCTACTTTCACAAATTCTATTTTTAGGGATGCAGGGTCCATCCACCTTGTGTTGTTCTCACTGTCTGGAAGTTGATACTAACATTTCTCTGCTTTTCTCATGCAGTGAATGCATACCCAACTGTGAACACAGATGCAAAGACAAGATAACTATGGGTTCTGACTTTACTTTTCATAAATCAATAAAACTAGTGAGTCATCCCAGGCTGCTTCTGGTAGCTTAGCATTTCCCTATAATAGCAAATTTTTAAGAGTGCCTAGGGAAGTCCGGGAGAGTGATAAGTGGCATGAACTGTAACTGTCCCTGAAAGCAGGCTTACAATAGAACAGTGATGCAGTTGCAGGCAGATCGTAATCAGACCCTTCTGAGCTTCTGGTGCAGCACTAATATGAAAGTGTTCTTTGCTATATTGTACTTTCCTTGTGCAGAACACTTTTCTGGTTATTATATTGCTGACCAGAAGGCTCTTCTTCATGCTGGAACAAAGCTGTGGGGAACTGGACACTTCTAAATCATCTTAGAGTCCGTTTTTAGGAGTTTTCACTTTCCCGATTTCACACCAAAAATTATGGTAACAGCTCACCAAATTCAAAATACCCAATATGCTTTTGTATGGATAAAAACTTCTACAAAGGTTTAGTAAGGACCTGAAATAAAAGAATTAAAAATAAATTAATTTTGTTTATTAATGTTTCAGTTAGATTAAAAAAAATATTTTGTCATATTAACACTGAGTTGAAATATAATAGATGCTTCAATGTCTTTGTAAGAAAAGACTAGTTTTTTCACTGCCATTAGTCATCAGATTTTCTTTACACAGCTGAGTCTAAGCTTGGAGTGGAGCTCGTTTCACATTATACTCTGTAATCCTCTTCAGGTTGAGACAATGATTGGAAAGGAATAAGGAGAGTTTTCCAGATTCCAAATACTTTACCTTTCTCTCCACCTCTGCTTCCATTTAGAAATGTTTAATTTATATTTCAGGGAAAACACTCTGTACATTCATACATATATATGGAAGGGTATAATTTCACAGCCATTCTTTACAAAGCATGTAAAAAATGGAGTTCATGGGTACAACTCTTTACCCATATCTTGATTAAGAGCACAAGAATAAAATAAATCATGCTGGGGGGTAATGATATTCTTAAGGTGTGCTGGTGGTTCTGACTTTCAGGAATATTCTTTAGTATATTTACTTCTCTTAAATAAGCAATTGTAGAGTGAAAGTATGAGATCTCAGGTTCTTCAAGAAAAAGGTCACAGGGGTGGGAGGAGGAGGGGAGGAGGAGACCATTTAGGATAGTAGGGGAGCAGATGGTGGGGATAGAGATGATGGAAAGAACCACAGGGTTTTCAGTGAGTTTTCAGTCCCATCTTTCTTTTTCTCTGCAGTGACCTCCTAATAATGGCCAGGTCATTGCTTTATTTCACTGCAGAAATCATTCTCAGTACCTTTTGCTCAATAAGAGAGGAAAGTTGTCTGTGTTAAAGTTGCCATTTAGCATCTGGCTTGGTGAAAGGCTCTGCCCATCTGCCTGATGAGTATTTTACTTCCTTATAAATTTTTGCTGACATGGCACTTTCTTAAATACCTGAGGAAATTGAAAGCTCAGACCTTGACATAGCGTTCAGTGACTGCTTGCAAGAATTTGACTCTAGGAGTGATTTTAAAAAATATTCCTTTCAGACAGCATGTAAAATACGCTTTTCTTCTGGAATCTAAAAGAGTATATAGGTCTTTTACAGGTGACTTGTCACATCTGATCAGATATTTAGTGCATGATGCATTAAAGAAATTGTTATCAGCAGAATAACCCTGTAATTCTGAAAGAAACTTAGTTTCTTATGTTTCCTGTAAATGGTGAGGGGTCTTCAAAATCAATAATTTTGGCAGTGTGAACCAAGCATTCCACCACCCATTGTTGTAAGCTTTCTCATTTTTTCAGCACTAACCTATGCTGACTGGTGTTGGCTTCTCCATGAAATACAATCAGAAAGTCCTAGTTTTGTATAAAGGTGAAGTTCTGTTTTCTCTTAACAAGCAATGCATAGTAAAGTAAAATCAGCCTAATGAGTAAAAATTCTGATTCCATTTTTTGTAAGAACACGTGTTAGAGTATTTGTAGCCTCAATGAATGAATAAAGCAATTAAGCTGTTCTATATTCAAATAATATGAATTTACCAATATACTATAGTAAGCAAAGGAGTTATTACTTCCCTTCTTCCTTTTTTTTTTTTTTACAACAAGAGAGTATGTATATTATTTGTGACTTTAGTTTAAGTGGTAGGCTACCATCTGAAAGAAGTAAACCTGGAACAACACAGGGGGTCTTACTTGAAACTTCCACCTTTCTACCAAAAAGCTTGATTGTACAACTTTTTCATCACAGGCAAGGAGAAACTACCAATCAGATTATGCCGGGGGCTTCAAGGTCCTCTAATATGCGCAGTTATGGTATTGAAGTTTCTTTCACGTGGTTTCTCTGGTGATTTTGCATTTTTATGTTTCAGAATGTCAGAGCAATGTGGTTGTGCTCACATAATGTGCTCTGGCTGTCAAACTAATGGCAAGTCCTAATTATGAGATTTTTTTGGTTGATCCCATGTGATTGGATTTTCAAAAGAGAACAGGGGTAATGAGGTACTGAAGATCATCAAGTCATTTTCTGATGGTCAGAAAGGAGCAACAAAAATGGACATTGTTGGAATATAATCTAAATATAAAGTATTTTCCTGTCATCAGACATTCAGTGTGTGTGCTGCCTGCTCCAGAGCAGAGCACTTAATTCAAAACTTCAAAGAATGCTATTTGCATAATTTATTCTATTTCCCATAACTTCCTGTATGATTCATGCTCATATTTTAGAAAAAAATCCTTGCATGTAAATGAAAATGTTATAGTGTTAGAGCAGTTTAGAATCATATTACTAGTGTATTAGTAAATGCTTCCTGTAGCCTTCTAATACAGTCGTTGTGTCTATAGACAAATATATGGTTTTCTACATTATATATTCATAAAAGGAATGCAGAATGTGCCCTTACTTCGGCTGACTAAGAGGAGGGTAAGCCTCGTCATGTGTATCTTAAGCAAACTGAAATTGTTTTTGGAGATTCCAGCCTTTCTCTCCTGATTCAGACAGCATTTTGGGCATCTCAAATTCTTAAAATTAAGTGTGAAGTATTTCGGCCTGTACCATGGTCTTTTCAGTAATGATTTTGTTGATGGAACAAAAGGAGGATAACAAAAATTTTGAATGTCACATTTCCCATCAGCCACATAGATCTTTTTTATCAGGTGAGCAGGTGTGAACCTCACCTTCTGGAACTGTGCCTACTCAGGAGGATTCTACCTCAAATTAGGCAAGTAAACTGTATTCTGCACATTAGTAGTCCCCTGCATTGGCTTGGACATGCATAGATCTCATTTAAAGGCGGTTAAGGCAAGAAAACTATTGGCTTGAAAAGTGCACTCATGAATCACAGTTTTAGCTGCTTGTGAACTAATAGTGCTGATTTAAGCTTTTATTCACACCTCTTAAGGCAGAATGCAGAGAAAGCTGCTCTCATTCTCATTTTACAAAGCCAGAGGTACAGGCAACAATGAATTCTCTTGCCGTGATGCACAAAATTGGCTCAGCCAGGGGGACTCTGACCAGGTCACTCTTGCATGTTATGCTTGAGATTTTCCTTCCTAAGCCATGAGGACTCTGCCCAGAAAAGGAGGATTATGAACTATGGTAACTATCATCATCCATGCCAAAGAGAGTTGAATAGCGTGTGCTGCACATTTGGTTATGGAATAGATTATTTTAAGTGTGATCACATGACATACACAGGACAAAGAGGGCACTAGGCTCAGCCATCATGGATTTAGGAAAGGCAGATCCTGCTTAATCAACCTGAGCTCTTTTTATGACCAGGTGGCCCACCTAGTGGATGAGGGAAAGGCTGTGGATGTTGTCTACCTGGGCTTCAGTAAAGACTTTGATATTGTGTCCAGGCAGGGGGAAGTGTGATTGGAAAGCTGCCCAGTGGAAAAGGACTTGGGCGTGCTGGTTGACAGCAGCTGAACATGAGCCAGCATGTGCCCAAGAAGGCCAATGGCACCCTGGCCTGGATCAGCAATGGTGTGGCCAGCAGGACCAGGGCAGTGATTGTCACCCTGTACTCTGCCCTGGTGAGGTTACACCTTGAGTTCTGTGTCCAGTTCTGGGCCCCTCATAGCAATAAAGACTTTGAGGTGCTGGAGTCTGCCCAGAGAAGGACAATGAAGGTGGTGAAAGGTCCAGAGAGGAACTCCTATGAGGAGCAGATGTGGGAGATGGAGTTGTTAGTGTAGAGAAGAGGCTGAGAGGCTCATGACATTTTTGGTCTCTACAATTGCCTGAAAGGAGGTTGTAGCCAGGTGGGGATTGGCCTCTTCTCCCAGGCAACTAGTGACAGGACAACAGGAAATGGCAAACAGAAGAGGTTCAGGTTGGATGTGCAGAAGAATTTCCTCACTAAAAGGGTGGTCAGGCATTGGAACAAGCTGCCCAGCAAAGTGGTGGATTCACCATCCCTGTAAATGTTAAAAAAATTACTGGAAGTGGCAATCATTGCTATGGTCTAGTTGGCGTGGTGGTGGGTCAAAGGTTGGACTCCATTATCTTGGAGGTCCTTCCCAAGCTTAATGATTTTATGATTCTTTGATCTGCTGATCTGCTACATCTGTGGGATCACAGAGCAGTAGAACGGTCTGCATCCTGATCTGCATACTCAGAGGAGCCTAGAAAGGAGCTACATTTTTCTACCACAGGTCTGAGCTACAGCACTGCCTCTGCCATGTGGCCAAAGCTCCCGTCCCTCCTCTCATGACCTGCTATGTATGGTATCACCATATCACCAACTGGTCAAAAAAAGTGTTTGTTAAGTGTTTAGGTTAATTGTCCCCAAATTCTTTTGATTTTAATACATATATTTTTAAAAGCCTCCTACTTTGACAAGGCCATGAAATACCTTATCTTCAATGCATCAAGCTTTAATAACAATACAGCCCATGAAACACCATGTGAGGAGGAAAGGATTATGCTTATTTGACCAGAAAGTTAGTTATGCTTCCGTTATCCAATCTCCAAAAATTTTAGGACTGAGCACTTTTTTTTTGCTTTCTGTGTTTTTTACTGACCTCAATTTTGCCTATCAGATTACAGTGTTGGGAAATATGAACTACTTGACAACTTCACATGATTAGCTTAAAGTTCAGTACAGTGCTGGCAAATTCTTTCTTCAGTACTTGTGGATACAAGGCAGACTGCAGGGAAAAGAACCATTGTCCTTTGAAGTCTCCTGGCAGGAGGAGGTGGGTACCAGTGTCAGCTTCAAAAGCCTCTAACTAATAACCTTGAGACCCTAACTCAGCAATATTTTGTGACCTGTGTTCCCTCACGCTCATTTCTTTATTTATATGATAAAGAATGAATGTTCTTCAGTCCACAAGCTACATCTCAGGGGACAGACAGGCTTGTAAACTCAAACAACACATTCCAAATCCAATCTTCAAACACCAAATTCTTTTAAGATATGCAGCTGGTTTATTTTTATAATAAAGTACATTCAAAATAGTAAAGAAATAGAGTTAATAATTCTATTGCTTGATATGTTGGCATAAATCTCTGATAAAGAATATACTCTAAAATATTGTGGTCTTTTTTCTTTTCTTTAAACTGTTGATAAAGCAACATAGTTGTGCTTATCACTCTGTAGAAAGTGAGGTCCTGTATCTTACATAGGAAATTCTACTCACAGAGAATGGTGCCCTACTAGTTCCACTCTTTAAAGTGCAAAGGGCAGACATTCAGTGAGGCTGAGAACAATAAAATTACTAAACAAAAATGATTGCAAAACACTGCATAGGTGGCAACAATCCTTCATTTCACGAGAAGTTCAAACATTTCATACTCTCACGACTGTCATCTGAGTTAGGAGCTGAACCAGAAATGTACAGAGCATAAAAATTCAAATAAATAAAAAACAAAAAACAAAGCAAGAAAGAAACTTGAACTAAACAATCCAACAAGCTTTTTTCCAGCCTGATGTGAAGGACTAAATATAAATAAGTTGAAACTATCATTTACTTAACCTCAGTTTGATTTTTTTTTCAGTTTTCTCATTATTTGCCAGCCAAATTGTCCATGTTGCTTTCATAGAACAACAGTATATTGCAAGCCTTTAAAATAAAGGTCCCACAGTCTTTGTAATAAGGGTACAAAGGGTAAGGGACACCCTCACTTTGATTTATTAGATTTAGAGTAAACCCCCACCCTTCTGCTCCACCTTGCTTTCAAAACTCCATCCTAGTTGTAATCTGAGTTTTCTGATGGCTGAAATTACTCCAAAGCACAGTATGAATGGTACCATTTCACTCGGGCTATGATTCAGGTGAGTAATGTTCCAAGGCTGTCAGGTCTTTCTTACTTTTTTCCCTTCTTGATATGGGAACAGGTATCCCTGGTGTGTGGATAGTGCATTCCCACCTAAGTCATGAAAGAGTTCCTGGTATGGCCAAGGGCCAGTCACCTCCCAGCCCCTTACACAAAGGTCAGGGCCAGTTTGGAGTTACCCAGGTTGTATAGCAGCCCTGAGGATGAAGGCAATGAGAGGCAATGCTCTACCACACTTGGGAGAGATGAAAGTCTGGAGTGTTCATCACACAATGCCACTTCTGGTGGCAGCTGGTTTGATCCTTATACATTATTTCCATCCTTTGAGTGGAGGCCAGATAGACAGTTTTGGCCACAAAATACAAATCTGCCCAGTCCTGATGCTTATCCATCATTTACTGTCCACGTAGCACCAAGGCCTAATTTTGGTTGAGAACACTGATGAAGATGAAAAGTTTAAAAATCAGTGTGGTAATGGCAGCTTTTTAATAGACATTTCAAGATACATGAATTGTAAGCCACATCCTTCATCCCTTCAGTTTTATTCAAACTGCATTCTGTTTTCAGCCTGGTGTTATCCTTAAGGCTTTCTACGGAACAGAGCTAAAAAAAACCATAGTTTGAAAGAACGAAAAAGAATATTTTTACAGTCTCTTTCTGCTGTGTTGCTTATCAATTTTCCATTTCAGTGTAAAGGTAATGTGTATACTAATTAAATTATTTTTTTCTCAGTCACAGGTAGTAGATATCAACCTTGCCAAGTAAAGTATTTTTGCTATTGTGTTCTCATCTGTATCCAATACTACTGATAGTAAGGAAAAATAAGGCATATAGTGGGATAAATGTTAAACAAAAAGCAAGACACAATAAATAGTAAAAGTAAAAAATGGGAGCTTTGTTCTCAAAATGCCTCTAGTAAAATTAATGTACCTTTGCACAAGGAAATAAAGGGTTTTAACCTATGCATTAATGGTTTGACTGCAGCTTAGTGAGCATAAATTATCAGGACATCTTTAAAAATAGTATTTTCAGAATTAATTTCATGAAGCTTCGCACTAATGAAGAAAGGTGAGAGGCAGAAGAAATAGGAGAAATTTAAGACATAAATGATGCTTGCTTTGCCTGTCCTCTCCCTCAGCCTTCTCCAACACAAAAGGGGGAATGCAGCACCAAGATCTGGTTCTTAAGAAAGTCTTAAGATGCAGCAATCTCAGCGCAATAAATCTATTTCAAGGTAAAGAAACGCGAAAGGGTAAACTGGAAATTGTACCTACATTTAAAAATATTTGCAGTCAAAAAATATAGTAAGCTTTATGAAGAATAACAAGTACAGCAACTATCAAAACCGCCTATTAGACAGAAATATGGTCCTAGGGTATAATGAAAATTAAAAGGCTGAAGCCTTGAAAATGCTGCAATGAATATTTTCAGGGTCAGGCCTAAGGTAAGTATCTGTCAGTACTAAAGAAAAGAGAGAGATATGTATTTGTATATTAAAACAAAACAAAAACCAAAATCAAGCCCAGCCATACAATACATAGAAAGAACAACACAAACAAACAAACAGAAAAACCCTCAAAAACCAGTGTTCCAGAAGGAAACTGGCTTCTGGATTACATATACAGAAGGTGCCACATATCATGAAGCTGTGCATGGTAAAGTTGTTTTTCCTTGATATAGTGCCAGACTGTCATGTCCATATTTCCATGATGACTAGAAATAGAATACTGTATGAATCAGCAGAACCATATTACTGAGTCTGTCCAGTGGCACATATACTAGTTAAAAACCTTTTCTTGAAATCTCCTTCTAGTGGCTATTTTAAATAACTACTATAAATAAGTATCAATATTCTCCAGTAGAAAGCAGTTATGCATTATAAAGACAGATTAATAATGAATTAAATTAATTTGTTTTTAATGACTATTTCACATAGGAACTGGTTGTATTGTAGATGCACTCCAGTTTCTAATTTATTTTAATTTTTACCTTGCTGTTCTCTTTGATTAAGATTAGGCTGTTCTTTATTTCTGTTGTTCTATTATTTTTAAGATAACAGGTGACTGCCTCTTTTCAAAGGTTTCCTGATTTTGTACAGTAAGGTTTTCTTTTTAACGGCAGAAGTTAAATTCTAAATTGGAATAACTGAGCTTAGATCCAGTTGTCTGGATTAGCACATGCAATTTCTAGAGCAGAAAAACAATTGCTTGAATATGTTTTATTTTTTATGATCTCTCATTCATACTACATTTTGAAGCCAACGTTTTTGGAAAATAAAGTAAAATCACAATCAGTAAAAGCACAATCAGTAAAATCATACAGTTGCTCTTTTCTCTTTTTGAAAACCTTTAAAATCGTTCAAATTATTCATGATATTCCTTATGAGGAAAATCTGTTTTTTCCAGTTCTGTATGAACTGTCCCTGAGATTCAAAACTATTTGCTTCAGTAAGAAAAGTTTTCTCTTTGCTTCTGTTTGCTGTGCTAATCCTGGGACCTGAGCAAAGAGGGTTTCTACCCCGTCGGGTGTCACCATCTTGGCTGGTTTCTACTCCCTCAGATGTCACCAGGTAGAGCCAGCTGGGGCCACTGGAGCTGTCTGTCCGGGGAAGGACAGCCCCAGCTGCTTCACTCATGGTCCAACCCGGCAGCACCCTCTGTGCTGTTGCTGCTGCCGCAGCCACCAGCACCAGAGTACCTGGAAATGGAACAAAGGCGTGGGATAAGTCCTTCAGTATGGCCTCTGATTCCAGCACTGGCAAAGTCCTCCCTGGTCCTCCCAGTCCAACCACATTTGTAAGGGTAAATCTCAAATGTTTTATGAAGTAAGCTCAGGATGCAGAAGATGATAGAAAATGGGTTGAAATCTTCTGCCCTGTTGCAGAGGGTGTCAATAAATGATGAAATATCTGGTACAACCCTCTGCCTGGTGAATGATATCTGCACACTTTTATGTGTTTCTGACAAGTTCTGCACAGTCAGGTCTTGCTGTTGAGTGTTCAGTGTTGATTTTGTACATCCACTGCTTTTCATAGCTACTTCACTGGAACACCATGTGAGTCTCCATCCTCAAAGCTGACTGGTGATATGACTCAAATACAGGTATTTTGCCTCATTGATTCACTTGGAATTTTTTTAACTTCTATTTGAGAATGTCTACTAATGAAAATCTTCTGCCTGTCAGGACTGACCTTCCTAACCAATGCATTCTCGTTAGTACTTCAAGCTTTCTTCCCAGGAGTCACCAGCTTTTACCCATTTACTTCCTGGAGAGAGTCAAAATGGCTTTTAATCATCTCTGAAACAATTTCCAAGGCCAGCTCTCTCCATGGACCTGCAGGAAAACACATCAGGCAAAGCTGTCACGTCCCTGGAGTTTCTTCTTGTGTAAGTGCTCAGTAATGGTGCAGCACAGGGAAAAGATGACATTGTCATTAATTTTCTCTAACATAGCAAGGACAAACAAGACTATCAAATAAGTAAACACAATGCAAAAAAGCCCCACTTGAATTACATAATAATTGTCTCTCTCAAATGTTGCCCCCCCTGCCACCTTTTTTTTTCACTCCTATTGGAATGTTACTAACCAGGGCATAAGTACTCTTGGTAACATGCAAAGGTCCCTGCTCTCAACACTCTCAAACCTTCAAAGTTCCCAAAAGCTGTAGGAACTTCAGCTCTGCAGAACTCAGAATGCAAACAATTGGAAATGACATTTCTCGTGGTGTTTTCATTTTTGACTTAAATTTCAAGAGTATGTCTGTCTGTCTGTCTGTCTGTCTTTAACTAAGTCTTAGGCACATACCTTAATTCTCGTATTCTGAAATCAAGTCTGGGGACGGTGGACTGAATGTAAACTGATGAAAGCAAACACAGTTCTTATTAAATTTATCAGGAACAAATTAATACCTGACTTAACAGAATTAAATGACATGTGGAGTCTGAAATGTTCTGAAATTCAAATCAAATTAATTTGAACTGCCCAGAATTTATGCAAACAAACACATTGCTTTGGCTTGATGTTCACATTCAGACCACAAAATAAATGTGTTTTTGCTCATGATGCTGTGATAAATTATGTTATAAGGGGCTAGAAAAAAGTCATTAACCAACTGTAGTGCTAATGAAAATGGATCAAAATCAATTGTCTTTTATTTTTCAACATACGCTTCTGAAATTTTGAAGGCAAACCCCTTGCTGAATGTCACTACTTAAGCACATTCACTGTGTCAAGGTAACGCTGAGAAACTGTAGCCTCTGTTGTATATGTGGAAAATATTTTCCTGATTTCAGTTTATTCAATCAATTAAATTGCCAAGTCATTCACAGTTGAAAAAAAGTAGGTAAGCCTTTCTCTGTTATTCTTCCTTGAGAAATATAGAAGTGAGGTAAAATCTACCAGTGTCAGAAAATCTTATAGATACTTCTGCCTAGGAACAATCAATTTAGTACACTCACTAAAAGGACTACTTTTCTTAATACCAGTTTGAATTAAATTCAAAACATTGCATGATAAATGTAAGATTATTATTTAGTTGAAACACTTGAGGTAATTTTTTTTCATTTATATATGTTAATGACATCAGTTGGACTGTCTACTACTGTCTACTGTCTACTGTCAGAGTAGAGTTAAGTAGCCATCTGATAATTTTTAATAGTCTTTTCCAACAATGTTTCCTACAATTTGAGCTACAAACTAAAGATATTTAAGTCAACACTTTCACTGCCCACTTCTGAGGTTTTTAATGTTTTATTTCTGCTTCTGCACTATGTAGGACTTTGTGCTGCCTGGGCAATAAACAAAGCTGTGGGATAATTAACTCTAAAATCATCTTCTGAATACATGTACCTTTATAAATCTATACACACAGAGAAGAATTATACATAGATATTGTTGGATTTATCTAGATCAGCATAAATTCACTGTTTGACCATAGAACTATAATTAAAGACTCCAGAAAAAGGGCTTCAACTATGTCAAGATACAGATTACTTCTTTTTGTGGCAATGCTGGGTTTCCTGACATAAAAAGTGTGTTAAATTCCAAACTTAAATTCTCTCTTCACTATAAAGACATGTGTGCTGTTTTCCCAAGGGAAAAAAAAAAAAAACCACAAATCTGCCATATAAAAAGTGGTATAATTTTTTTCCTTCTGTATAACAACTAAATGCCAATAAGATGCATTCTGACTTGGAGCTTACCTAGAGTTGCTAATAAAAGCTGAAGTTAGTGACTCATTTACACTAAAATGTTACTTAGAAGAATGAGCACTCAATAACTGATTCATTTTAATGAGATAATTCAGCTGATTTTACTTAAAGTAGAACTATCTTGTTTTATTCTGTTTATTCCAGAGGGTGTAGAAAGCTGACCTGGAGTTTTCTAACTTTGGTTTTGTTAATAAATAAGTAAATCCACTTCCCGTTGTTTTCTAGACGATATTACAAAATTGTCAAAGTATCCTCTTCCTGTTAAATAAGCTTTGTAATTTTTGATGTTTTCAGTACATTTTTGTTATCAAATGGAATAGGAATGTTTTTGAATAGTTCACATTCTCATAGTATGGGAATTTCTTTGCATATTTATGAAAGTGTGCATCATATTGCTGAAGAAGCATTTATCAGACACTCAGATAAAATATTTAGATATTGTGTCTTTTAGAAGTAACTTGAAAGCAGAGTATTTGACTTTTATTGCCCCCATAGAAAACAGTGCGATAATGTTCTGCACTGTGTATTTCAAAACAATGGATATCTATGAGGTGGATAATGAAGTGTGCTCCCTGTTTCACATACTAGTGAATATGTATACAGGAAGCTCAGCTGCTTATGGCATTTTTAGCAGCATGACTCTACACATTTGGGGTTTTCAGCAATCAGCAGATTCATGTAGCTCCCACCTACTCTGCTTGTTCCCACATCCACAATTACATGGGTCCTTCAGAGCAGACACCACCATGAATTATTCTTTTGCATGAGCGGTGAACTCTCTGAATTTAAAAGAACACTACACAAACATTGCAAGTTATTCCAATACATGCTTTCTAACCTCACTAAATCTTTTTGTAAGTTCCCCTACCTTTTTAAAAGTTCATTTGGAAAACAAAACCCTATTGTACACAGATACACTGACCCCATCTTTTTCAATGCATTCTCACTGAGTAGTTTCCTGAGCTGGTCAAAGCAATTTAGAAAAGGTGCATCAAGAGCCCAAATAGCACTTGTCCAGCTTTAAGAATATAATTGTTGGTAGTTGTGCGTTACTCAGCTGTATTACTGTGGTTATATGCGCCTGCACTCTCTCTGATCTCTGTGGCTAGAGCTGACATTTTATTTGATGGTCAGCTCACAGTGTTGATTCACTGATTTTGTGGATATGGGACTGTGGCCATTTTCTATTTGTTTTATTCACTGTGGTAAAGTTAAAAAATGGATGCTTTGAAGTGTTATAAAATTATTATGTTGCTCTTCAATCATTTATAAATAAGGGATTTAATATTTCAGACAGCTGTAGGATCTCTATATTTGAAACGAATGAGCTTAAGTTGTGGAGATCTAGAAGTAAAATTTCATACAGGGAATTACATCATACAGTAGCTGAGCAGCTAAAACTTCTATGTAATAAACATTATGCTAAGAGTTCAAAGCACTTAGATTAATTTCTTCTTACATTGAATTCCAATTATAAATGGCACTTGAGAATATTTATAGAAAGCTTTTAAAAAATCACTGGTTTTGCACAACTCCAAGTTTATAGACAAAATTACTGAAGCTATTCATTAAAAAATCATACTAAGGAAAAAGAGACCTTCTTATGAGCTTTTGATTCCTCAAAGCACTGAGGTACACAGTTGATTTAACCAAAATGAGTGGAAATTTGGTACTTATGTAAGAACTAAAGTGTCTCAAGACACAGACATGAACTGAGTGCCAGTATAGACACTCACACATAGTTGATGGAAGAAGTCCAAGTGCTTTGCTCAGTTAGCATCCAACAGAATGGAGCGAAACGCAACGAGGGCAGGAATTTTAATTCTAATTCCATATTAATATTTTCAACGCTAGGGATATCAGACAGAAATTTTACTTTACATGAATTGTTTCATTAGAAATACAACAACTTTCCCCACCTTAGAATCAAAGAATTTTCTTTTCCTCACCCATTCAATTTACTAGGTCTCACTACAGTACTTTTTGATACATACAGTAACTTCCAGAAATGAATCATAATGTGTGCCTATCCATTTTCAGAGTTTCAGTGCCCTTAAAATTCACATGCAGATGGAATTAATTCCATGGAATTGCCCACGTGGCTTGTGACATTTTTGAGATGCTTTTATCATACTACAGGAACTGTTGATATATTTTTGGATGTTAATCTTAACTAAATAAGCAACAAAAATTTTCATCTATCCTTTATATACCAACCTGAAAAAAAAAGAGATAGCAAAATAAATTTCAAGAGTCTATCCCAATAGAAACTTAAGAGTTCTGAGTGAGTTTAGTTACAATTTAGTTATATCACTACATCAATTTTCTATTGGATATTCTTTTAAATGGTGGCTTTGAAATTGAGTTGTAGTTTATTATGAAGTATTCTTGAAGGATCCAAGGGAAACTTGTAAATTAAAGCCTGAATTTATTCATAGTCGAGAAGAAAAGTAGAGATCTCACTGTGGGAAAAAAAAAAAAAGAGTTTTAAATTTATCCTTTAAGGAAAACCACAGCTAAGATACAGACAGCCACTCACAAAATTTAATTGGTCCTATGTTATTTATTTAATATATATGTTTAAGTGTTTGTATGCATTACCATAGTTTAGCTAACAGTTCCAGTTTTGTAATGTTTAATTTTACACATACAATGCTTTGCAAAATCTAAAGTAATAAAATTTTTGTTCTGATGTACTCTACAGATTTCATGAAAATGAAATCTCTTGGAGAATTGTTCTTGAAGATAACTGCTTCTAATTGCAATCTAAGGTATTCATTTAAAATCACAATTATATATCTCAATATTCCTGAATAAAAAGAATCAGTGTATTCTCAATCAGTAATGAAAAGATTAAAACTTTTTGCAGTATAAATCCAAATTCATTTCAGCTTTACGATTCTTCAGGCTTCTTATGCACAATTCTCTATAATTTTCATTTTTTATGTATAAATATAAATGTGCAGTCCCCATTCCCTGTGTACCCTGCCACTCAGAGGGAGGAGGTAGAAACACTGGGGATGAAATTCAGCCCAGGAAGGAGGGAGGTATGGGGGAAGGTGTTTTAAGATTTCTTTTATTTCTCATTACCATTCTCTGATTTGACTGGCAATAAACTCACATCATTTTCCTAAATTAAATCTCTTTTGCCTATTACAATATTCTCTGAATGATCTCTCCCTGTTCTTATCTCGATCCCTGAGACTTTGACTGTATTTTCTCTTCCCTGCCAGTTGAGGAGGGGGAGTATTGGAGCAGCTTGGTGCGCACCTGACACCCATCCAGGATACACCCTCTACAAACAGTTTTCAGAATTTTTTTTTTTTAATGTTTCTATTTCTAATCACTTTTAATCATATGTATGATGACTTTCAATTCAGGGCACCTGCAGCCTCTTTGGAAATAAATGAAAGCCACAAGTATGCAACAGTTCTGAAAACCTTGTTTCTTTTTTGATGTGTTGAAATAGGCTGCTGTAGCTAACTTTAGGACAGCTTCATAGGATAAGGCTGATTTTAAAGAGCAATCACTGAATCTAATCTGTGAAGCCACAGCTGTGAGTTACGTGGACAGCTTCTTAAATGAGGAATACTCAAGTCACACTACTTCCCAAGAAAATTATATTAAGAACAAAATATAGTTGCTCTTTTTGGCAATGTATAAAAGCATGAAGTTAACTGGTATTTGGAACAACTTCATAGCAAAATGGAACCCATTAGAAATACAGCCAGACATTTCAAATCCTGAATACAACAAAATATCATCAATAAGTAAAAAGAAGAAATTGGCTTATGGTTATTAATTAATTTATTGTCATTGTTATTTTTACATTTCCTTACTACTTATAAAAATTCGAATTTTTTTTCAAAATATGATACTGACCTTATTTTCTCAATCTATTTACAATAACTGCATATATTATGCCTCTCTGTCAGTATTTTTTTTTCTTTTTTGCCTTCCTTTGTTTGCATAGATTTTTTGTAAAGTGTGTTTAAAAAAAAAAAAAGAAAAAACCAGATTCAGGAAAGATATTGCACTGTTATTACAGAAAGGCTCAGAAATACTTCATACTTATACACAGTCAGACTCTGAAAGCTTGATACAACAGGACAATATAGCGTGGTCTCCCTCTTGATAGACTATGTGCTGTCTCATCCAGAGGATACAATTTAGCCCCATAGTAAATTAACACATTCAAACATAATATGGTTAAACAAAGCTCTTCCTGAATATGGCTCCCCTATAAAAAATAATAATATGGAAATATAATTTCATTAATTATTCAATAATTAATGTATTGCTTAAATAAACAACAACTGTAATAATCTGCTTATTTTCAGTAAAGTATTTAATATACTCAATGACCTTCACCAATTTCCCAGGTCATTATTTAATTCATTTTTCCTTCAACTAACTCCCGTGGATTGATGTAGCAGGCTCTGGGGGGGCTGCAAGAGCCGGCTCCCCCCCGGAGCGGGGTCTCTGGTCAGCGTATCTCCACCGGATCCGGGGCGGGCGGCCCCTGGGGTCCACTCAGCGTGGCATGGGTCTCGTAACCACAGAAATTCAGCAGGAAACAAAGTAAGAGGAAGAAACGAACTGGAATCCATCTCCTTTCTGCCAGGGAGGTTTATTTGGGGTGAGGGGAGAGGGTTACAGGGAAAGGAGAGAGAGGAGAGGAAAGCAGGGATGGGAATAGGGCTGGCAGCTCAGAGATGAAGACCTTGAGCTGAGCCAGACATCGGCTTATAAAGGGAAGGAAGGGGGAGGGATTTTCTCCCCTGGAGCCATTCCCAGGGAGTCTGAAGGGAAGATTGGCAAAGGGGGGACACCAATAGGTTTCAGGTACAGCAGGATGCATATTTCAAAATGAACCAATAGTATACAGAGCAGGGGGACAAAGGGAAGCCACATGGAAATCTGAAAATCACATTACTACAATGGATATCTATATTTTTGGCTTTTACCAAAAATAGAATAAAAAGTGTTGCCTCAGGGTTTTATCAACCAGATGTTTTTATGAGTAGCAATAACACTTTGTTATTAAATGATATTACCTGATCAGTTTTGTCTATCTCAAGAGCTAAGAAAATACACACAACTCTAATATTGAGGCAAAACAAATAAGAGTTAGCTTTAATATGTGCAGACTGTTGCACATATTCCATATGTATCAATTACAGTTTTGCTGTTCCTATCTCTGCAATTCCCAGAACTGTCTTCTAATGGTTTAATATCAAAATATCTTTATGACAAATTGTATAGCCAAAACACAGCTGACCTTTAGCTATAATGGAAATTTCTAGAGAATAGATGAAAAGATGATTTTGTAGCTAAGACAGAATCATCTTAGGTGGCAGAGTAGAACCAAAGAGCAAAACTTGTGCTGTTAAGGAAATCTGGGTAGCTGTGCTCGTGGACAGTGAATTCCAAAGCAATGTCAAAAGTTCTCATCCCAGCACAGGGTGTATATTCTCCCAGGACTGAACTTCAGCTTTATGACATTCTTTAACTTGTCCCTAGATTAATGACAGTGATGCAGGTGTAGGGTCTAGTCTGGGACAGCACAGAAGATCAGAGAGTCAAAGCTTGTGTCCTCCTTCTCTCTTTGCAGACATTAACATTTTATTTATTTATTCTTTAACACTTCATCAGGTATGGATGGCTACACAAGCTCATTCCAATGATGGCCTTATTTAACATGTACTTCTCTGCTGTGTGGGACTGATTTTTGTCCTTCTTAATCCACCAGCATTTTTTTGTTATTCTTATTTTACAGTGTTACTGATTGTTTTCATTTATATCACCTAAACCATCCTTCAGGCCAAATTCAAGCACTGACAGTGGAAATAAATGAACGGAACACATGCTGCCAAGAAGATGACACTGCACTCTCTGACAAAATAACCAACAAGCCTGCAGGCAGCCAACCTTGTTTATCCAATTCTTGTGGTTCCTGAGGAGTTACACATGTATTAGTATAATGAAAACAAATAAGAAATAAAAGTTATTATTTGAATTTTGAACAATCAAAAGACTACCTAGTCAGCAACAGATGAGAAGGAAAGCAGTCTGAACTCATTTTGTGAACACATACACTTCTGGTATTGCTGCTCACAGAAAACAATTCAGACACTATTGCCACTTTAAATATACAGCTGCTAGCTGCTTTAACAGGATGAGCTGACAAAAGGTTTATGTCTGCACTTTAACAACAGTGTGGATTCTTGGCTGCTTTATTGCAATAAGCATTTTCATTCAGCTGGATACACATGTGATATTGGATTCAGTGGCATCAGTTTGGAGAGAGCTGCTTTACACAAAATGCACAGGAGAGTTTCAGCCCTGGAAGATTCAGGATTCTAACCTCTCACTCTTGCAGAGGCCTCTGCTGATGCCTGGGTGAAGGAGTGATGCACAACATTACTATGAATATGGAAAAGACAGGAAAGGACAACTGAAGCATGGTAACCTCAGTTAGTTACACTGGCTAAATAGTGCGTACACTGCTGGTTCCAGATTCATTTAAAAGGTTTAAGAAGAGAGTTTCCTCTTCCTCTTTTTATTTTTTTGGTGGTCACTCTGGCTTTACTTCTGTAAGTGGTTTTATTTTATTTGCTTTTCTTCTTTTTCCAAATCCTGGGTTCTGCTTCCCCCACTCTCCCCAATTTACATAAATACACATAAATTTCAGCAATTGCCTAATATGAAAGATGTAGTAAAAATAGTGATGACCTACAGTGCAATGATTTCTCCTGCATAAGTCAGGTTTCTCATTTGAAATTTGGTAATATTAAAGGCCTGTAATGGAGATACAGGCTTCTATTATGTTTAGTAAAAAGACATTTCTCTTTAGAATAAAGAGAACATTTAACTTCTCGTTTGTCTTTTAGGTTGACCATGTGTGTCATAAATTGCTGTTTAACAAGAGTGTAATTGTGACAATCCTTGAGTAAAGGAACAACATGGAGAGAGAAGTTGTAGGCACATTATTGTGTCTCAGATAGCATCTAATTCTTTTGAACTATTGCTGTTTCCCTTCCTTCCAAGACCATAAATTTATTTTATAGCTTGTAGGTCTATGGTGAAAAGGATTGAAAACACAACGACTACCACTGATAGAAATTGAGAATTAGAATTAAAAACCCTTTCATGTGAAGAGACTCACGCAACTCCATAATTCAGTTTGCATGGTAGGAAACTAAAATTATTTCAAACATGGAGAGATATAAATATATGGATTTCCTAGATTCAAAATACAAATCACAGCTGGTTACAGATGACTGGAGTGAATGTGATCATTTTGCGTTGCTATCTACAGAAAAAATGACTAAGAGTATTCTCTTTTTCTAGCTATCAATGTAAATACTCTCAAACATTAACAAAAGTCCTCTTTTACAGTCTTGATAACTGCCACCTTTATGGACTTGCTTGAAAGAATATGCTATCTGAAAGGTGCCACACATGGCATTGACAGGCAGCAATTCAGAGTGTGGCAGACAGCCAGTAAATCATTCAGTAGAGTTTTCTGTCCTTCCAGACATATCTTACAGAATCCACAATTTTGGCCTTCACAGTATACTTCAATGTCAGAGGTTATATTCTTTTTAAACTTTTATATGTGAAAGTGACAAAAAAGTTACACATTCTCATGCTAATTCATTTTTCTTTCCTTTCAGAGCTTAAGTGCACAAATCCCAGCATGTGTTAACAAGCCTCCCACAGTCTTTCCAAGTAGTCTGTGTGAAAAGAGTGGGTTTTTTCCCCACTCCAGGAGCAGAAAAGAAAATAATAGTAAGAGGTTTTTGGGTCATTCATACTATTAGCAGTTTGTTAAAAATCTGTGAAAAATGTTCATACCTGAAATTAAGCTTTCAGTTCTTGACTGATTATAAACTGATAGGAAAAAAAAATTAACCTTTGCCTATTTCTTGTACATTCATTTTCTTCAGCTGTTCAAATGTTTCTGGCAATGAACGAACTCTTCTAAGAAATACTGCTACAAGGACTGCATTAAATACCCTAGTAAAACCTTTGTGTGTGTTAAACTTGTAATAAATCACTAGTCTTACCTGTTCTGCCAAAGTGTAAGCCCAGCCTAGAAATTTCCTCTATCAATGGATTTACATCAACATCCAAGAAGGAGTAAGGAAAGGACAAGAACACGTGATACCTACTCTATGAATGTGTATATTATTACCTCATAAATTAGTCTTATTAAACGCTACAGTCACAAGTTAACACTCATCATGACCTCAGATGCTCTAGTAAAATCTGTTTTCAAAAAACCACTGATCTCTACCCCTCTGAAATTACAGTTGTCTGTGGGATGGCTCAGATTTTTTAGATACCTCCTCCAGTTTTAGAGGATTTGAACCTTTATCACATAATCTTATCTTTAGATCTCAGGAATGTAAATCTATTATTATATAATATGAATGCATTTAAAGCAGAAATTATAAATTTAAATGTGGTATATAAACCATGGTAAAGGTTGGACTGCGGCTGCATGAGAGACTGGGAAGGTTGATGTCTCAAGACATTTTGGAGTGTATGTTTGAGGGGAATGGGCAGGTCAGGCCTTGCCCTGGAGAAGCAATGCCCTCCTCCATATCCCCCTACCCCTAAAGCCTGTATCTCAACCATGCAGTGGCTGCCAATACCCGGCATATCGGAGGCAGTGCTCTACACCAGCCTCTGGAGCCCCTAGCCCTGCTCCTGAGTAGCTAAATGACTGGAATTCCCAGCTGGGGGAGAGGTCCCAGGAAGGCCAAGGGGTATTTAAGGCCAAACATGCAGCAAGCACATGTCTTGACTTTACGTCCTCTTGGAATTTCCATTAGCTGAACACTTCTACAGAATGAGTAGTAGCTATATTTGCTCTTTACTATATCATTTCTGTTTCTTTTTCTTCTTCTTCTAATTCCCTCTTCTTGGAATTTATGTGTAAAGTAAAATGAGACAGGCATAGATTTTGTGAAGTTGAATGGGCCAAGTAAAATCTTTGGGCAGTGTTTTATACTGGCTGAATGTTGCTTAATACCTTTTGCTAAAGTTCTTTGATATTCTAGGGTTGCCAGTTAAGTTCTTTTTGTTGTTTTGACCTCTTGAGGATATTTTGTCAGTATTTCTCTCATGAATCTAACTCAAAGTACATTAACAACTTGTAAAAGTCTGGTTGAGCAAGATTTTTTGGGTCTTAAAGAGCTTCTGTGTATTCTGTAATTGCTTAAGTAATTCTGGTCTGACCTTATACAGGTCTGACCTTACATAATATAGTACCTGTTCTTCCTTCATTTTATATAAAATAATACAAATACATGGCAAAATAGTAATTTATGGGCATCTTTTGTTTGCACAGTTGTTTCCAATGTATGTTCTGAACTCAAAAGGAATCTGCTCTTTTTCCCATGTCTCAGCTATAGATAGGTTTAGTAAATATTTCTCTTAACACAAACTGAAAATTGTCACAGTGATTTGCTAATCCTCTTTCTTTCTTTGCTGCCTCAGGCACACAAAGTAAATTTTCTGCCTGGTCAGAGCCAAGGGTACATAGAGTTCCTACAGCATTTTGCTCAAAGATCCTGCACCTTGCGCAAGGATCCTGCACAGGGCCAGCCAGCATACATGGGAAATGCACACATCCTATGTGTCCTGGCCCCTAAACCAAATTTTAACCCAGTGGGATTTGTTTTGTCTTCACTTTAAGAAAGACATCAGCCATGGGGGTGATAAGAGGTGCTGTCAGGTCAATGTTACTTTGTGGAAGCATTAAACATTTTCAGAGAAGATGAAAATCAAACAACATGGCAGCTTCTACCGCTTGTAGCAGGCCTTCAAGAAAAAAAATCAAACAAACATCAGAACAGCAAACAAAACCTCCAATCAGACACATTATCATCTTAAGTTACATTCAAGTGCTGCCACTTGAAATAGTATGGGCTGTTTAGTAGTCCCAATTTTTTCCAGGTTTAATCATTGGTGTGTTGCAATATGGCAGCAGGTTTCAACAGCTTTTTACCTGTAACTGTGACCAGGGAAATCTGGACATATTACATTTAGTAGTTAATTGCCAAGCATATTGCCTGGAAGCAGCTAAAGAGTCCTCATGTGCCTTTTCCAGAGATGAAATTGTCTCCAGCAATTTCTTCTTCTGAGACTCCAGAAATAAAATGTTGAACCAAATATTCACAACAAAATAAAAATCTCTCTGTCTGGCATGAATGTTGGAAATGGTCCCAAGGTGATATGCAACAACCCTCGGTAACGGCAAAGAGAGTTACAGCTTCCTTTTTTCAGTTTTATCTTCAACTGTGATTTAATTGTTTTGTCATTTTCAGCACTCTTCAGTGTTTGGATTCTGAGGCTAATGGATTTAGATAAAATGTGGGCTGAATGAAGGAAAAATTTTTAACAGTGTATTTTTAGAAGAACTAAGCTGTAGAGAAGGGAGAATTCTGCTAGGGGCAGTGAACGACTTCTCCAGGGTTTCCCAGCAAGCCACTGGCAAGGATAAGAAATAGAATCTTGGTCTCCTGGGGCTCTGCCTGCTGTTCTGTCCACCAGCCTCCACAGCTGCTTTTCATAAGTAACAGTCGCAAAAAGCAGGGCTAGGAAAATGCCTTCATCATAAACCAAGAAGCAAGATGTATTCAAATGCTTCCAGCAATTGTTGAGCTGTTGATTCACAGTCATCCCTCAACACATGAAGCATGAAGAGCAGCAGCTCTTTTTATTCCTGAAATGCATATCTGCACTGCTCAGGCATTAGGCAGAGAAGGAGCTGCCTAATTAGGAGGGCTTGTCCTGGCTTTAATGCAGCTTAAGAACAGCTGCTTTAAGTTGCATTATTGGCCTATGGATGCCACTAAAGATGATTTCTCTCTTTCAAAATGGATCTGTTCCGTGGCCTTTAGCAAATCAATAAATCTACTCAAATTGAATGGAAATAGTCTGATTTGGTGTCTTGTGTAGGGTGAGCCAGCAAGTTATTGGCTGCCCGCTGTTAACTCCAAATCCAAAAGGAGTCGTTGCCATTTAAAATGACATATTGCACTATTTGTAGCATTTTCTAAAAGGCTGCTTAGCCAGGTGCAACTATGATCCCACAGGGGAAGGAGCTACAGCTGCAAAGGGGTGGAAATACAGAATTTTGTAGTGGTAGTGAGAGAGGATCGCCAGATGGGAAATTTAGCAGGAAATCTCAGTGCCATTATGAATCTCACTCTCTACATTTCCAAGTGAAAACGAATGCTTGAATGCTGAAAATTATGACATATTAAATCATTATTGTGAATTGCAGTTAGCTGGCTCAGATATACCTGAGGTTCTGGAATTACAGATGGCAAATTTAACCAAGCATTGTGGTGTGCTTTTGCTACAGATATTAGGGAAGCAGGGAATAGTGCACACGATCTCTGAAAACGACCTCCAACAGTATTGGGAAATCCAAACAAAGGCAAAGAGGGAATTAAAACACAGTTGTTGATGTACTCTGCTCAGAATAACACAATCTACTACTTCTGCCATCACCTGTTTAGTAATAAAAGTTATCTAGTGAATACTGAAGGTCTGTCCTTATAGCAAAGGGGTTGCACATAAAGATATAGATGTAGTATTAGATTAGTTAGATCACTGGAAGATTATTTGGGAGCACTTTTGTGCGTGTGATGCATAATGTCCTGTGGGCAAGTTAGGAAAGTGGAAGTAGGGGTGGATAAAACTCTTGGATATTAACTGTATTTGCAGTGGGAATAATTTGGATTTTGAGGAATGATAAACAATTTTTCGCAAAATGGCAGCTTCCTAGAACTTATTGTTGAGAGCAGGCACATTTGATCATCACAAATATCATGTGTAACATGTATTCATAGATGATAAACTTAACCCAACAGCGTCACTGCAAAACAATGGAGATAAAAGGTGATGTAATAGGAATAAAAAGAACAACTATATTGGTTTCCATGTACTTCGAAATCTATTCTCAAATATCTGGAGCTTCATTTTATTCTAAAAGCAAAGAATCTAGAAATTCTTTTAGACATTGAATATTTTTGAGGACTTTATTAATACCAAATTACATTAGAAGTCTTGTCAAGTTTTATAGTCAACTTTGCAAATAAATTAGATACTCAGGAGTTAATGTATAAGTTAAGAGATATTCACCGTTTGGTTTCTCCAGATTGTTTTACTTAACAGCCTCTCTTGATTTTTGTACCATGCTCCATCTCAGACCTTTAACTGTCATTGGGTAAGATATTCTCCAACCTCTTTTAACATGGCTCATTGCATTGGTCATAGATCCTATTATTTTACTTCCCCCATGGCATGTAACTTCCTTTTGAGAAGTGATAAACAAAGTTATGCAGGTTCATTTAGGAGAAAACTGCTTTTTACTTTCATAAAAATTCTCCCTTCAGCAAAATAATTTTATTTGCATTATATCATATGTATCAATATATAGAATGGTAAAAAGGGAAGAACAACAGGTAAAAAAGAAAGGAGAGTCTCTGAAGACAGCCCATTTTTTTAGCAGATGAGGCGTAAAAGACAAGTTGTGCTTTTGACTGAGATATATCAGTAGCACATAAAGCAAAACATGTGCCTAAAGTCTTTAATTTTGTCAAGAGGCAAGACAGGTGATGATATTATCCAGTGTTTTGAACATAGTGTAGTTATGGGAATTAAGGAACATAGGAAATAAGCTAGAGAAGAGCAGGGTCAAATGTGAGAAACTGCAGGTATTCTCTTCAGTCATTCAGTAGCTCAGACCTTTGGATGAAAACTTTTACAGATGGAGATGACTCAGACAGATTGTCTTGCATATCCAAGCACTGTCAAGGCAGCTGCCAGAAAAACAAGTGGAGAAAGCAGAAGATGGGTGGCCTTTAATTGTTTTGATGACATTCTGAGAAATTACTGTAGCACCTCACTTACTTTTCCTGGCTGCAGAATTTTTATTGCTGCACAACAAAGACTATATTCAGGTACCATGAAACTGGGTAGAATGTTTGAAGGATGTGCTCTAGTCCTAAAGGTAATTGTTTGCTCAATATCTGTGTCCTAGCCAAAGACTGCAGAAGGTTATTCTGTCCTCTAAAATAGCTTAATTTGCCTATCACAAGGTACCTAAAAGAATGGTTTGCAGTCAGTAGCAAAGATAAATAGGGATTAGCACTTCAGCCTCCAAACCTTAAAATGTCATGCTCCTTTATTACAGCTATTTATCTTATTTATTATCTGATCAATTTTATTTAAGACCAAGACTCTGAATGAGACATTATCACTTCAGAATGGCCTTTTCTCAGAAAGCACACTTCTAAAAGAGGTTAGGTGAATTGAATCACAAAGAATTTGGCTTTCTTCACTACATGACTTAGATGAAATATAATTAGAAGTGGCAGCTGTAGATTGTTAGGAAATAGTTCCATTCTACACACAATCATTTCAAGTGCATGCTAAAACGGCAAAGAGTTGATAAATCATAAATATTTTTGTGTCTGTTTTGTACTATACTTGTGTCAATACTATTCTTTTTACAGATTTCTGACACCTAACAGGACAGTTGTGACCATCTCATCCAAGAGGCCACAGAATATCGTTAACCAGTTTCTACATCAGACCTGTAATTCCTTCCTGAGCAAGAGTAGGTGCCATTCAGCAGACCATTAACACTGGTTAAAACATTTCAAATGGTAGAATATCACTCAGAGTCAATTACTCCAGCTGCTAGTCATTCATACTTCTTTCTCATTTGTAATTGTCTAGAGTAATGTCCAGTATTTTGTTGTGAAGTTTCAATTCTTTTATCTTAAATTTGTAGGTTTGCACAGGCGATGGGAAAGCTGATCTCAAACATTAGTTGGATAAAATAGATTGCTTCTATGTGAAGTCAATTTTCTAAGTAGCTGACTTATAGCTCTTGGAACTTTTTGCTGCAGTATTCTAGAAAATAATCTTATTTTTAATAGCATTACAGTCTGTTGTCATAAATAAATCCCCAGAGATGGCTGGATATTTTTTTTCAAAATTTGATCATAACTATTTCAAACAAATATTGTTACACTTCTGTGTACTCCATTCTACTAAAAAGAAAAGTATTATTAGTTTATTTTCTTGGTAGCTGCTACAGTAATATTTCAAGATATTTCAAGTGTTAAGAAGGACCTCATACTTTTCTTTTGTATTGCTGAAAATGCCACTAATAGTTTCTTTATTTTAAAACTGCCTTAAGCAGCATCAAAGAAAAGAACTTTTTAATAAACAGGGTCTACTTAGCAAGATCAAAAGATATAGATATTTATCTACTATAAAGAAGCCTAACTCTATGAAAATCTGTCAAAGTGCACTGATTTACACCAGATTATGGTATGACTTAGAGATTTTGATCGTGACACAACAGATATGTTCAAACTCCCTTTTTTTCACAGTTTTTGGATGAAAAGTATTGCATTTAATGAAGAGTAGAAATTTTAACATTTTAAATAGAATGTTAGTTTAAAATAAGAGCCTATTTGTTTTATTGATCTCAAAACTATTAAATATTTTCACTATTCTCAGTTTTGAAATTCAAATTGCTATCTAGATCACAGATAATTGAATACATAGCATTTGATAATACAGGGAGGGAATCCATCTTAAAACAGCAAAAAATAAAATATAACCAAAAGTAACCCCGAATTTTGTAAATCGGGAGAAAGCTTGAATGTGACATTTATTTTTAAAAAAATTTGTACTTGTACACATATTATAATGAAGCTTTGAATTACAAAATAGAGCTGTGCTCCAAAATTACAAAGAAAATTTTTGGTTAGCTGATGAAAGGAGAAGTTCCTTCCCTTTGCAGTGTCTTTCTAAAAGACTTCTCTTACTGCAAATAAATTCTTAACAAGTATTTTAAAGTTTTATATAGGGTATGAATGCATACATGTAAAATACATGCACATATATTAAGTAAATGTCCATATATACATAATCTTTTTAAGGGAAGAGAAGATGTTGAACTCAACTCCTTCATGTAAGGTGAATTCTTGAATGAGAAGATTATTACAAAAAGGAGAAAAATATCATCATTTTCATCCTCTTTTCAGTTTCATCCTGAAGGTTTGTGCCTTCAAATAGGGTAACACATAGAAATGTTAATGTATTTTGAAATTTCAATTATTTGTTCTAAAATTTTGGTTGCTTCTCCATTAGTACTACCAAACAATTTTTCTTTTATCCTTTCACCAAGTATTCCTGATTCAGTTTTTCCTCTTTTTTTTTTTTTTTTTTTTACGTTCTGACCGTGAAAAGTGCTAGCTCATGCATTTTCTGCATGCCCGGAAAAGAAAACCAAACTTCATCTGGGTCAATATAAATTTTATGAACAGTGGAGAATTACCTGGAAGATAAGACCGACTGTTAACATGCATTACCGCCGATAATTTACTGCCACCACCTCATCTTTAAGCTCTATGGAGCAACGGTGTCTCCTAGTGGACAAGCAGCTGCAAACGGCAGGCAACAACTTTTTCAGAAAATATTCCAACTTCATTGCAGTTGGTATTTACAAATGTATTACCCTAATAAAGCTAAGGCTTGTGTAAATTGTTTATGTTGGAAGTGGTTTTCTTGAAAATTCATTCAAGTGCTTCATATACCTGGATTTACATATTTTGGAAATAAATAACTTCTTTTGGTAAAAAATTATTAGTAACAACAAACTTTGTGCTTGTGGCCTTACTCTTCTTGGATTATGACTCAAAATTGTCTTCCATTCCCTGGCCAAAGATGTAAGATTACAAAGATGCTTGGATTAATTACCAAAAAAAAAAAATAGTATTGCTGAGTTATTAAACGTTTCTATGTGCCTTGCTTGCAGTTAATGGGAAATCTCAGCCCCTTGTGCAAAACAGTGCTTTATAAATCATTCTAATTCCTTCCATTGTGTTTTCTCCTCTCCACACAAAAACAGAAGAGAGTAAATGTCTCCCTATCTTCAGATTCAATTTGAGACATTTTACATGATGAAATGTATATTTGCATAAACATTTCTCACTGGGGATGGCATCTAAATTTGCACTGTGGAACTTGACAGCAGAGCTTTATAATCTTAAATTCTACTTATTGATCTCAAGCTCCTGTGTACTAAGTAATTTCCTATTCATATTTGTCTTAAATTTTAAACAATGTAAGGTCCTACACTTTGTATACAAAGACATGTTTTGTATGAAAATACTGAGGACCAGGTGTTGTTACTCGTATGTCTGACAAGCAGAGTTGAATGGACTTAGGCAGTTTTTCCATGCATTATTTACAGACAGAAATGAGGTTTTATTTAGCAACAAACTATTTTTGCTACGTGAGAAGAATAGAATAAGATACTCAAATGCATGTATAAAAGCTAAGTGAAATATAAAGCTGGTGATATTCTGGCCTCTGTGAAAAATCTCATACAGAGCACATAGAAAAAGAGGTGTTCCTTCAGAAATACAGACAAACGCATTAATTGACATCAACACTGATTGCCATCAATAGTTAGGAAATAAGTGTTCAGAGGGCTGAACTAATTTTCCAGGAGTTTTAAAATGAATGTGCCTTTAAGTTTTTTCTTTTTTCTTTTTTCTTTTTTCTTTTTTTTTTTTTGGTGACTAAATGTGCCTATAAAGTTGTGAGACCCAGTTCTATCACTGCAAGCAGATAGAGACATGCTTACACCAGAAGCCTTAAAGCAGACAGAGAATGACATGAAACCAAGTATTTCTCAGCTTAAATCTGGTTTGTTGAAGTGACATACTGGAAAGTATCGCCAAGGCACAGGGCTAAAATACATTCCAGACTTGCTGAATATAATGAAATATGGCAGTTATATTTGTTCTAGGAAATGTTATGCACTTGAAGACTTTAACTCTCAGCAGGAAAAATTACATATTTTTAAACTAAACTTAAATGCAATTGATACATGGACATTTAAAGCCACCTGAGTGCTTTAATTTTTTATGTTTTTCCTCGCTAAAACTTATGTTCCTACTACATCCAAGTTCACGGTGAGTTCCCATGTATGACACTTTGTAGAAATTCATAAAAAGTTGATGAACATACTGAACTAAACATGAAGATTTGAATAGGCTACTTATTATATGGATGGCATATTATTTTAGTTTTATTTGAATTTCAGACCCTGTAGTTTTTCAGTAGCTTGAAATATTTCTGTGCCAAAACTCTGGTACATTTTGCACAGGAGGTTCACACAGAAAATTCAGATGCTGTAAAGAACAAGCTTGGAGATGTTCAGGGCATGAGGCTGTCTATTAATTCCATTTCTACCAGGGCTGTGATTACAAAAACATGTTGGTCTTGTTAATAAAGGCCTTGTATGATGCTTTACATCTTTCAATAGTGAAGTGCTTTCTAAAGGAAGAGGTATCAATGCCTTCAAGTTTCAGTTCTAACAAATTCTTCTCTACAAAGTAAGCCTTCTAATGTCTTTGGCAACACAGCATGGAACAGCTCCTCTAATCCTTGCTTGCATGAGAGGTTATTCTCTTCTCATAGGTGAAATAAAGATCCTGTAAAGTGAAAAGACACAAAATAACTCTGTCCAAGTTAACCGTTGATAGAGCAGAGATTACTCAGTGGCTCCAATGCAGTTTTTGCTAACAGAACGAGGTACAGCCATTTAGCTGCTTTAATGGAATTGAGTGGAAGTGCAGAGTCATCCTTATCTTTGTATTTCAGCCATTAAAGGACTCTCAGGTGTGGATCACGCTTTTCTTTTTCTTTTCAGCAGCAGCTTTTACCATGAAGGGAATACTGGGAACAGCTGGCTGGGTTTTCCTTACTCCATCACTGCCTTTAGAATTATTCAAGCTGTTCAAAAAACATTACTAATTTACAGATAGTGTAAGCTAGATTGTCAGAGAAATCATAACAGAATGCAGCTTTCACTTGCACCTAAGACTGGCCCATTTCTAATTTGACTGTTAAGAAACCACTTGATATACTGACCAAAAGCTGTTGCTGCAGATAGACATTCACTGTCGTTCCATTTTTGCTAATTTTAGATGCAAACAGGCAAAGTGCTTATCAATAAAATTCACATGGTTTAAGAGTCTATATTTTGGGCACGATTCCCCTGGCATTCAAGTTGCCAAATACGACTATCACTTATGAGTTAAGATAGCCTTGTTTAAAATGTTACTGACTCGCAAAATTATCTAAAATCACCAAAATTCAAGAGGATTTACCAGAGGTTTACTTATAAGCATGTACATAAAAACTGCTTACATAAAAGACTGTTTACTTCAATATGGGAAAGCTAACAAAGGATTTTTATTGATTGCTATCTATTTTTAGCTGCATGCAGGACCTGTGAGCAAAATAGGTGACACTTCCACTTAAATTTATCTGCAATGCAGAAGGGTGAGTGAGAATAAATACAATTCAACAAACAAGGGATGTTTGTAGTTCCAAAAAGAGAAGGGAACAAAGGAAAGAAAGGATGACTTCTGAAATTATTAACATTAACTTATCCTAGGAAATACAACTGAACTATATGAATTTTATCTGTATTTCTACCATTTGGCCAGAAACAAAGTCCAAATCAAAGTCCTAGAAAGAAATGCAGTCAGAGAATTAATGTTATTATAGAATGAATTATAGTAATGTTTCAGCTAATGAACAGCTGTCATTTTAAGTGTTTAGTTTTCTCTTCAAGACATATGAAATTCAGCTTTCTGGTTCAGAAAAAAAAGCAGTGATAAGTTACTTGTAGACAGCCTTAGAGAAGACCCAGTGACAATTTCCCGTCTAATTTTTTAGCTGTGACATTGTGAACCTAAAGTGTGCTATCTATTACAGCTAATGTACAGGCCAGATTTTCAATAAAAAGCCAAACACTTTATAAGATCTCTGTTTCTTACATGGATGTAAGTGGGCCATTGTCTTTGAAAAATATCTCACCGTGAGCATTTTACTGAGAGAGGCTGCATCATAATCACACCTGACACTAAGCTGTTCTCTTGAAATAACTAGACTTATTCACCTAAAATTCTTTTACTATGGGTCTGGAGCTTACAGATGCAAGCTGTCTTGTATCTGATCAGACTGGAGAGGGGTACAGTATGTGTGTGGTTCTACCAGATAAGATACCTGATATGAGAAACAGAGAACATATAATGGTATTGAGGTTTCTCTAGTATCCCTGTCTCCCTGCTCAGGTCAAGGGAAAAGGAGAAGAGAAAACTGTTTCAACCCTGGGTTAGGGTAAAACCCCCTCTGTAGCTTGCAGGTACTTTGCCCTGCACTGATCCACCACCGATCTATACTAACAGACACACTGGTTGCAGTGGATCTATAAGTTGATTTCATCTGAAAGACTGATGCGAAACTTTCTTAAGAAAAAGTGATTTGCAATTTTTCAACAGGTTTAATTGAATCCAAAATTCAATCTGTTCATGCTATCTGCAACCTTTAAACAATCAATGGCTATGCAATTTCAGCAATGACTCTTTAAAATTAGAATTATTGAAAAGGCTTACATGTAGTGATAAACAGAGTGAGGTGGTATTGATTGGCCAGTGGAAGACATTGATTTGAACTGTAAACAAGTATTATGCTAGAAGAATTGCATTACTGCATGTCTTTTTGCCACTCTTATTCTGAGTCACCTGTAAACACATTCAAGCTATTTATTTGATTATGGCTTTAATATGCTTTTAATTGCTTGAGGGGATTTATGGTTGAGGAAACATGAAAGACTGAAAACCATCATGTGAAATGAATTGAAGGCACAAGTTTCCACAGTCTTTTCTTATTTAATAGATTGTGAATGCTTATGATTTACTGAACAAATATGTTTACCATATAAATGTATTTATACTGTGCTTGTAAATTAGCTTTCTCAGTAAAGAAAAAGGGTTGTGTACATTCTTCTTCATCTAGATATGTTCTACCCTTACCTTAGCCAAACAAAAAACTTTTGTACTGATATTTGTGAAACATGTAAGATATATATGCCTATTCACATGCTTTGTGAGTGTATCATTTAAGAAGAATAAATTTGAAAATTACTAGAAATCTTCCACTTTCAGTCAAGAAAAATAGAATAATAATTGGTCTAATCCACAATTAAATATATTGTTCTATCAAATGACAAAACAACATAAATAACTGAGGGATCAGGACTAGAATAATTACAGGCACTGTTTAAATTCAAAAATGATACTCTACTCATCAATGGTCTTTTAATCCAAATGTGACATGTGAAGGCAAAGAGTGACTAATCTAGCAGCAGAAAATGGGTTGATATATTCTCATTCTAATTTTAATTAATAGGTAAACAACTAAATGGGAAAAAAAGAGAAAACTACAGCAAGAAGATTACACATGAGCATTTAAACCATGTAGAGAATAAAAATAATAGAAAGAGAATTAAAAGAGATAAAAGATGAACAAAAAGTATGTCTGCACAGGTTACAGAAAACTCAGTAAAACTTAAGTTCTACAAAAAGAAGATCAAAAGTTACTGGCAGACTTAGACTCTTACCCTTCACATCTGCTGCAGGAGTCTTGGTTTTGGCTGTTGTTTTTCATCCCTTCTTTCATTAGCATGGATCCATGTTGCTAATTCTTTACTTGCACTGTGTGCAAGTCTCTTATCTATGTCAGTTGAAATGTCAAGCATGAAATGTGTTTAGTATATGAAACAGATTTGTACTGAGAGGAAAATTTTGCCTCCGTTTTGTCTTCAGGCTTAATTCAGATCTGACCTTAGAAAAGTATTGGACTTGGAACAAAGTTTGAGTCACATCTTCTTTTAAGGAGCTGATTACCACCTCATACTGACTGTATAGCCACCAATTCTGGTGAATTCAATGCAATGACTCCCACTGGACACATTTCTGAGAGATAGTTTAAGCCCTCACAGTCTGTCACTATGTGTCACTTTGGTAGATATAGGCTCTAAAACAGTTAAAAGGCATCACAGTTCTATTTTTTACTGGCCTCAGTAGGAGCTGAACACTGCAAAATCCAGAAATGGGATGTAAATATCCAGATGACAGCTGGTGGTTTTGAGAAATGAGGTTACTTTTTCAACTTACATAAAATCTAATGGCTACAAATATGTTCAAATCTAAGCCCAAAGTTTAGGAAAACTGTATTTATAATCCATGGCAGCTTTGTATTTTTCTTTCTTTATGCATCCATTTTTAAAAGATCATGGGGTTTTTTTACTTTTATTGCCATTTGGCTGTTTACTGACTATACAGCACTGTAATGCAGCATGACTTCATAATTTATCTGCAATTTTGCATGTGTCCACAATAAGAAATTCCCTTCTGTTACATTTGAAAAACAGAATGATTTGTCTTTTATAAGTTTTCCCCACCTGTGTTTATGGAAAGTGTAGTGAAGAACTTGTCTTTTGCTGAAGCCGTTGAGGAACATAACAGATGCCAAATTTTAAAGCTTATGCTCACCACAACATGATATGGAAGGGACTGAAGTGTCAAAAGAAAATGTTTTGAATTTGGTGTGCATACACGACTTGTTTCATAAGCCTTCAAAGTTTCATGTCACCTTCATTTGGAACTATTTCCAGTAAGAGGTAAAAACACACCAGTGTAAGCTTTATTGATTATCTATTTCTATCACCCATTCACACACATTCCATACAAATACACAAAAGAAAAACAAAAAAGGGTGAGGACAGTAGGCTGCCTGACGATCTTGATTATTATTTTCTTTACAGCTTTGTTTCTGTATTTCTGCTTTGAGACAATCCTTACACAAAAGAAAGGTGAACTCTTTCAAAATCTCAGATATAATAGCAATGCATGCTGAACACTTTATACTCTGGTGAGTATTTGCAATGTTTGGATACCCTGGTGAGACATAAGCTTTCTTTCTTTTGTAAACACCAAGAACATGTTCTAGAAACACCAGGAGCAACAAAAACTTGAGGGCAGAAATTCGGAAGTACCAGGTACTTCGAAAGAGAACCAAGAGGTGTCTTGGATGAATAACAGTGGTTCAGAAGCTACCAAAAAAAAACCTCTGAGGGCAGCTGTAGGGCATGGATCTGGCTGGCCTGCAGGCACCTGCTGAGCACATGGTCCATGCTGGCCCCATCATATTTACTGCCAAAATGAACTGGAGTCTCAAAACTTTCCTGAATACTGTAAAAAATAATTATTCATCTGAACACTTACTTTGTAAATGCCTTTATTGGTATTCCGAACCCATACTTTATTACTGCCCTGCTTCAAAAGCTTGAGTCAGCCTGTCAAGGTGTAGAGGCTACGCTTGATGGTCTGGGTGATCAGTAATACAGTAATATTAAGTCAAGCAGACTAAGAGCTGAAATTGAAAGCAAATTTTAATTCTGCTCATATTATACCCAGAGAAGTTTGATTTCAGGGACAAAATCTAGCATTGCCTTTTTTCTGTTTGCTAAAATTCTACCCAATATTAGGGTTTGGTATGTTTTATGATTGCAGTTTTGTCATGGAAACCTGCTATTTCCAAGAATTTTTTGCCATAGTCTAGTCTTTATTTAAATCAAAAATGTTGCTATTTCTTTCATTTGGAGAATAGATCTCTACAGGCCTAGAGATTTCATCTGCATTATTAGGCTTTTTTCTCTTCAGCAATACAGATGCAAACAGCAAGAGATACACTCTTCTACTGCCAAAACATCCAAATGCCAACTGCAGAGGAACAGATGCAGTGCTCTAGTCTGCAAATAGTTTGAAAAAATGGCTCTGGAAGATGTAATGTGACCTTTTATAGCAATGGTATATTAAGTGTGAAATGGAAAGATGTAATCAAGAAAACCATAAAAATTTGACTGCTGCTTATGCAATTCAGATCATAAAGTCAAGGTACTAACTCAGACTGAAGATACTGTCATGTTACTAAATGCAGACAAATTTACCACAGGCTGCTGTCCAAATGCAAAAAACTAGATTAAAGGCAGTAAGGAGGGCAGATTAACAGTTTCTATGTGATTTTGTAACACACTGAATAGTATGGAAAACATTAATTTAAATTAATACTATTTAATAACATATGAATGTAAATTTATTTAAATTTGTGGTCATGAAACAAACCCTTCAGGGATTTGCTAAGTGTGTTATAGAATGCCAGATTTTATTCCGTTTCCTTCAATAAATTTCCTTGAACTTTGGAAAATACTGAGCTCTCACAAGAGTAAGCCACAGTTTGAGGTTCCTCCCCTTATTCATCCCTCTCTCTACATCTAAGTTATACAGTGGGGTGGGATAAGCTCCTGAGTTACACCTTATGGATTGTTACACATAGCCTCGATTCCAGGGCCCTGGTCCCAAAACTAGGAGTAGGCTGTGGGAGTAATTCACCTCTGAAGCTTGGTCTGTGTGGACTAAAAATTTCACCCAGGTCAATGTGAGCTTCTGTGGGTGGCAGGGTTACATGGCACAAAATGTCCTTGTCTTGAGTATGAATTCAAGGTGAGCAAGGTCAAGACTGAACGGATTATTTTCAACCCTAGTGAGGTCCAAGCCATATCTTGGTTCAGACTGAAACACCTGAGGCTTTATGTTAATTCATTGAAAGTGTGACTGGATTCAGAAAGAAGAAATAATCTCTCTTCAGCCCTAAAAAAAGTCTTTGTTACTGGGGCTTGCTTTCTATTTCTGCAAAGAGCACAAATTTAAAGAAGAACAACTAAACCAAAGTTGATCCACCACTCTGAAGAAATATGTAACAATGCTTAATGTATTACTCCAGTTTTTGAGAAGACTCTAACCTTCTTGGGTCATTTTCCTAGCCACTCTGGTACTGTTGCTAAGTCCTTCAGGACACTAACAGGTCATTCTAATCCAGCCCAGACTCACTTAGGACCTCCACCCATACCCTCTGCCCTTGGGCCTAGGAACTTAATTTCAGTGCATCTCTGGGCCTCCAGCTCTCCCCTGAACTGAGCTATGGGTGTGCCTGTCTCCAGTCCTGCCTATGGCAATACTTTTTGGCAGGGCCTTGGATCTGTGCTGTAAGCAGGCTGACTCAACCTTGTTTTCAGGTTGAATCTCTCAGACTTGTGCTGTAGCTCCAGTCCTGCCTCTTGGCCCCATCTTATCTTGCTCCCGACTGGCCCCACCGGAAGGACCCCAGCCTCTGTCTGTTCTTTGCTGTGCTGTTGATGCCCAATACTTGCACCTGACTGCCTTCCATTATTAGGTACTGTGGGATCTCACCTGCTGGTGAAGGATGCTGCCTGTGTCTGGTCACCTTTAGCTCCTGGCTCCTCCTCCATGTGGGACAGTCCAGCTCTTTCTGCTCCCTGAAAACTGTAGGAAAGGGGGACATAGTCACTTTGTTTTTGTCAGAAGTGACTAGGGCATGGTGTGTGCACCAAGAAAGGCTTGGTGAGGAAGGAGGTGAAAAAAGAGCCTCCTCAGGCTGACGAATGGAGCGCTGAGCTCTCAGCCCCAACAACGTGGTGGTTGTTCTGCTCTGTTCATTGTGCTGACAAAAACGCCCCTTCAAGGAGATCACAAATGGATTTCACACTGGAATGCCCAGTTTAAAGACCACACCTGGCATACTCTTAAGTCTCCCAAGTCCTGTTTGGGGATCTGTGTCTCCACAGGACTCACAGCAGCAGTAATTATACACCATGTTTCTGTTATGACATCAGCCATTTCACTAGAGCACCTATATTGGAGTTTGGAGATTTTTCTATATTTTTGCTACTTCTACTTTCTAAACTGTAGTTTTGGAGTAGCCATGAACACTGGCAACCTACACTTTGTCTCTGACTACCAACCATCTGCATAACCTACCTTGCAGGCAGTCTGCCCAGATTTGCCTGGCAAAACAACGGCAGAAAAAAGCATTGAATTCTCCCCTACACATGGGATGGTCTGGCAGGACTGAAGGCTGCTGGCAGATCAGAAAGAAAAATTGCTATTGTGGGCAGACTCAGACTGCTCTTTCTGACATTCCCAGGAAAAAAATACCTTTGGCTATTTTAACATAATTAACAAACAAAACACCTCCTTGCATTGCTTTTGTAGTCTTGCCTCCATGCTACTTTAAGTGCTAAAACCAAATATGAAACAATTTAACTGCAAGTCACTGGGAAAAAAAACCATTTTCCTCCTAGAATAATTTCAGAATAATTTTTATGCTCAGTTTCATGGATGAGATATTTCAGTGCAATGATTTCCATCTTAATGGCTTAATCAAACAATTTTTAAGGTTTATGTCATTTCTTATTTGTCTGAACTACTTACTGAGTATAAAATACTGAGTATAAAATATCTGTGCAATTCATTATTCCTTTTATATTTCTGAAGGAAGATGGGTGTCTGGTATGACTGGGGTTTTTTTAGGACAATTCTTTGCTGGAAAAGAGAATAGTGGTTTTGAATTCTCAGTATAGGATTTAAACTTCAAAGACTTTTTTGTTCTTTTATTGCTTTGTCCTCCAATAGCAGACCATTTGTAGGTGTGTGTATATATATATCTGTACAGAAACAACCTTCAAAGATCAGAGGAAATTATTTTAGCAATATCACAGAAGGTGGCCTCAAACAGCAATTTTTATTACTGCAAGGGATGCTATAAAATAGATTTTTGCTTGTGTCTGTTCCCACACTGAATTCAAAGCCTTCTCTGTCAGGGACAATGAGATTATTACTTCTTTATCATCTAACCTACTCCTCACTTGTTCCCTCCTATCTCACAGGCTACGTAAGACTTTGGGACAGAGTCTTCTAACAAAATTTCATGGTAAATCTGCCACTTTTTTATGAGCTCAAGTTCACTGTATTATAAAGAATGGAAAAGATACACCAATAATTTTTGTTTTTAAAGACAAGTACAACCCAAACAAGCTCAGGATTAATTTTGCTAAATGATTTAACTGCACTAAAGGAGATTTTTCACAGAAGTAAAAGTGGGCACATAGGTAACAGGCCTGTAGAGGCTTGATGGGGGAAAAAAGAGTAGTGGCCTCTTCTTTTGGAAAACTGTAGGTTAAAAATCATGATTCAGTAAAGTATTTTAGTACTTTAGACCTATCTTTAAGCAATTTGCTTCATTGTATATGTTACTCTTAAGAAAAATTTGGTGTCTAAGTCTGGGAACACAGTCCCAAATCTATGAAATAAATGGCTTTATCACAGTCTCACAGGAAGCCTGTTGAAGCCTCAAGAATTGGATTGCTGCCTCCTTATTATGAATCCAATACCATGACCTTAAATTAATTTCTTTTATGGCTGTCTGGACAGGAAAATCTTGGCCTCTGTTCATGCATTTTGGCTTCTTAGCTCCATACTGATGGCAGGATTACAGATTCCAGCAGACAGGTCTATTTTTCTTTTTGTCTGTACTGTCCTTCAGCATTTGTACCAGAGTCAGTTTATTTTCTGTTTCTGACTGAGGGCAAGTGATTGTACTAATCAGATAAAATAGATCTCAAGTAAACATAATGGATATAGGCTCTTTTAAGCCTATTGAGACACAACAGGAGAATCAGAAGGAGCAATAAGAAGCTCTTCTTTGTTAACAAATAGTCTGATGTGCTAGTGAATAGGGACAAAATTCACGTTAAATTGTATTTGAGGTTGATATGGGTATACAAAGATAATTTAATGATGCCATTTAACCTTCGTTGCAGTTTGCTAAATGAAGCTGTGGGGTTTTGGGGGTTGTGTTTGAGGATTTTGCAACTTGAAAATGAATGGTGGGAGATGAATTAAAAGAAATTCGTCTGTGCTGAGAAAAAAATATTGTTACTCCTAGTGAGCATAATCTCAGTGAGACGTAACATACTTACCTCATGGTATGGTGGGGGAAATAAGAGGTGTTAGTACAAGTTAACCAAGCACTTCACTGAGAGAAGTAAATTTTTGTGTCCAGAATGATTATATCACTTATTTTGGTAATATAAAGACCCTACCTGAACAGCACATCTTTCCAAAAACAAAAGGGGCTTTTTCAATATTATCACAAGCTATTCTGCTCCTATTTTAACTTTGCTGCAATTTGTAACTGATTCATTTTGGGGATAATGGTATTTGACATACTGCATTGTTTAGAGTGAAGTTTGCTGTATAAAAAACAATTGGAAATATATTAGAAATTGTGAGTACAACTTCTATTTAGACTTAAAATCACTCTTTCAAAATTGCACATCCTTGTCAGATACTTTCTCTTTAGGAGTATTTAGAAGATTTTTGTGTTATAATGCAATTGTTTTCATGTAAATAAAATGGATTAAAACCAAAAGTGTTTAAAAATAGTTGAAATTCTGTAATATATTTCACAATTTAAAAATGTTAACGGAGCATTTTTTTTTTTTAGTTTCACAGGTGATTACTGAAACAAGAGTCTTTTCACTGTTTTGTGTCTGGAAAGGTACTGATTACAAATGAAGAAAAAATTGATACTGAGATACTGAGAAAGTCTTTTTGTTCAAGGAGATATATTTTGTTCAAGGAGATATATTTTACATTTCATGTTTTATCAAACTATTTAAACACTTTGGTTATTATGCTCTATTAGAGCATTTGCTTTGCAAGTACAATATAATGCAAAAATAATGAGTCTTACTCAAAATCATAGGATCTTAAGTTAAGATCTCTGCTGTTTCTAATCTTTCTTAATTGTATTCCCATCTTATTAGGACAATCCTGGGGACAAATCGTGTCCCTCAGAATGCCCATGGGAGCTCATCCAAGGGTTATGTTCCCCATGCCCATATCGCCTCTGGCTGCAAGCTATTTCTGAATGAGTTTCTTGCTGTCCTTGCTGATTACTAAAATTGCATCTCTCCAGGGATGTGGGAACTGCTGACTCATGCCTCCTGTTGAGAAAAGAGGTGGTTTCCTAACACAGCCCTGGCTGCAGTGTCCGAGCAGTCACCAGTGAGCTGGCAGTGGTGATCCAGCACCTGCAGCCATGGCATCACTGGAATGATATGAATATTCTCTGGGTGCTGAGCTCTTCCTCTCTCTGCTGAGGCTCAGCAGGAGCCACCTCTGGGGAGCACACGAGTTTTCTGGGTTTGAGAGCAGCACAGTGTTGTCCCTGCATGAAGGATTCTCCCCAGACATCCTCCAAGGCCCACCAGAGATGCTGATGTGGTGCGGCTGGTCTGTGCTGCTGCCCTGCCAGGTGTCTCCTGTGGCGCCTGTGACCCTGCTGTCACTTATCCCTGTCCTTGGCACGCTGACTTCCAGCTCTGCAGCTGCCTGACAAATCACCACAAGCCTCTGGAATAGCAATTTATCTTCAGGACAATTGAGTTGGGTAACAGATTCTTCATTTCTAGTTCAGCATCTGATTGGTTGTGAATTTTCACCAGCACAGGGAGCACTGTCTAGAAAATAGTAGAAATTTGTTTTTCTCAAATGGCTTTCGTACATCTGGAAGGCAATTTTCACTTCAGGTAGGCATGAGAAATAAAATGTAATAAACACATAGTATAAATGAGGCCTGCAAATTTATTAAAAGTATATAGAAATTACCTTAAAGGTGTTGCAATAACTTATGTTAAAACACATTCTCTAAGGCTAATTGAACTATGATTCAGGATGCAAACTAAGAGAATTTTAAAAAGAAACAATGAAAGTTATTATATAATTTTAATTAACAAAGTTAATTCAAATAGAAATTCTTTGATAGAGCTTCAAAAGATTAAAAAACTCGTATCTCCCCCCTTTAAATATCCTTTCTTAAACGTAGTGGTTTTTTGTTTTTTTTGTTTTTTAAATTGACTGCTAATTTTCTTAATGTTTGTACTCTATGACTTCCTAAATGAAACAAATGTATTTTTTATGTGTGTATTTTCTGGCAGGTATAATTAAAACACTCCCTATTTTTCAAGTTTTTCAAATTCCACATGTTTAGATACCAATGATCTACCATTAAAAAAGAAATTCCTCATTCTGAAAGCATTTACAAGGTCATGGTTGTTCTGTAACCTTTTATCATCACAGGTAGGAATATTGAGCCCATACATTTAAGAGAAATAGAGAAATGTTATTTATTTTTTTTAAGTATAAGATTAAAATCCAAACCTTATTAAATAAGTTTTAGGAGCACAGGTTTTTTAAGCATAAACTGAGAGGTTTTTTTAGTAGCATTTTCAGATGTATTTGTGTTAGGAGTCATGATTTAAAATAAAATTTAAATGTAAAAAATGAACTTTTGGATTCAAGTGATGGCTCACTACTTTAGACAAGCATTTTGTATAAGTAATGACTTCACTAACTATCAATTGAAAAGAATTACTTTAGATAATATATGAAAAAGAGTTAAAGTAGTGTTAAAATGGGAAGCCAGGGAAAACGTTAATGTTTTTTGTCAGAGGCAGTGTGAACATTACTATATGACCAGACAGTATAATTAATAAGACCATTCCCTATAGAAAATTACTTTAAAAATTTGAACTAGAAAATACTGAATATAAGGAATATTAAGTAGAAAATGTAAACATAAGTAAATAAGTTTTCATAATCAACAATTTCATTATATAAGCTACATGTATACAAAGGGTGGTATGCAGCTTTAACATAATCTAAAGAACACTAGAAATATTTTAGATAACAAAGTTTTTAAACTTCATTGACAACCACCCTCAGAATTATTAAGTAAAATTCCATTAGACAGTCACAGAATTTTGACCATATAAATACAAAATCTCATAAAGTCTATGTATCTAAAATAGCTTAACATTTTTTAGAGCCAAGAGTGGACATATTTGCAGTTCTTGAAGGAATCAGGTAGAAGATACATGGTGTTAACTTTATCTCAGTTTGAAGAAGTGTCATTGGAGAGGAAAGATCAGCTTTATTCAAGAATGTCAAGTTATATGAAGCACATTTTAGTGATAAGCCAGCAAATGTTTTGCATGAGAAAGTTTTTCACAACTTGTGAAAATAGGGTGTTCAAGAAGTCCTGTATGAAATGCTTAGTTGTCTTTATCCATAAGTCAGTAGTTCTATTGATCTGATAAAGTCTGAAATATCATTAATTACACTCTCTGGCCACAGAATGATACCAGAAGGATGCTTGAGAGTAAGTGTGAATGTATACTGAATTTAAATCTGCTTGCTTGTGCTCTCTTAATTTCCATTGTTGGATATTTACCAACACACATTTTGAGACACAAATGCAAAATTGGGAAAATCTAATATGTCATCTACAAAGGACTGACATTTAAAGGAATAGCTATTTAATCTAAGCATCTCTTTATGAATATGGTATTCTGAAGCACACAGACAAAGATTATTGAACCTGGATATTAAACAAACTCAAATCTGAATGTTGGATCATTAATGTGATCCATACTGCATTAGTGGTTATATTTATTGGTAGTTATTATTGAAGTTAATTTTGTTGTCTGATAATGACTGGGTAATTGCCTTAGGGTCAATGAATTCACATTAATCAAATGCTGACTGTGGAAATGACCGTGGGAAATGTGTAAAGATGACCTGGCTGACTACTATTGGTAATTATTAATATTTCTAGTTATTAAACTTTCTCAAAGACAAGTCAATAAATTTATTTTACTCTAGTAATTTGTCTACTCAGTGTCTTCGACATTGTTCTTAGGAAGTCAAATCCAACGGTCTTAATACAAAAAACATTGATTTGACCTAGTTCTTACAGATATGATTTTATCATTTGGGAGTGAGGGAGAACATTGTTCAAACTGTGACACTGGTAACTTAGGAAATATTTTTTTATGAAACAGATTTCTAGAAGAATATCCTTTCAGTTTCCAGTTAAGAAAGAATTTGAGAATAGAGGGAAATAAGATTAAACTTAGGTGAAACAGCACCATTTTAATAAAAATGAAAACATAGTCATAGTATCTTGGGAGCTCATTTTAGGCCTCCTGAAAGTTTTCAGTTTGTCCTCCCAATTAGTCATTATCACATCCTGGACATCACCTAGTCCAATCATTCTCCTCAAGCAGTGCCAACTAGAACAGTTTGTCCCAGACACTGTCTCGCCAAGTGTTGAATATTTCCAGGGGTGAAAACTTCACAATCTTGCTGAGTAGCCTGTTCCAGTATTTGACCACTCTCACAGTTATAAAAAAAAAAAACTTTTTTCATTTTTATATGTAATTTTCTATATTTCTCTTTGTGGTCATTTGTGCTGGTTTTGGTTGGGGTAGAGTTAATTTTCCCTACCTTTATTTTCTATTTCAACCACTTTATGAAAGAAATAAGTGACCATTGTAAACATCCTGTTTAATGTCTACACAAACCAGCATCGTCACTCATGTCTTTAACATATTTAGTCTGAGAGCTCCCACATGCTTTTACATGCATGCATGCTTCCACACTTTTTTTCTCATTCTAAATTACTCTGATTTTCTTACCATACTAGTGTAGTGGGGTTTGTCCTGACAGTTTCATGTCAGCACATATGAAAGACTACCTTTCTAGAAGTAAGGTTTCTAATTTGAAATTATCTATTTTTAGGATAGACCAAGCATATATATCTGCATGTATCTACATATTTATATCAATACCTATATTTATCTATGTCTATATCTGTATCTAAATATACTGCACAGAGACATTTTTTTCCTTAAGCATGGAGGTTTCACCATGGGCATCATTATTACCCTCACTTCATCAAAACAATTCATATAGCTGATTTGGCACCTTGATTTTTTTGAAAAAAACACCACCACCAGGGGCAAAGATGTGCATCTGCCACTCCATAGGATGTTCAAAGCCAGGCCAGGCTTGCAGGTCTCATGGGATGAGAGCAAAGGCAGCAGTGTACCCCACATCTCCATGGCAAGGCAGTCATGAGTAGACACCATGCAGTGACACTGGATGAGTTCTGAAATACAATCCCAGCAAAAAATAACCCAGCTGCAGGAGGATAATTAGAGTAATTTGATGACTTGAATTTTGTGGTTGAGGGAAGCTCAGGCCCAACAGTATTTAAGATTTTATGAATTCAATATGCCTAATGAGGTGCAGCATAGGTGACAGCATCCCTAGTACAAAGCGTGTATTTAATTTTGACAAGTTATGCATGGCCAGCAACAACAGCAATTTCCTTTTGACGGGCATTATTACTTATAAATCACACTGGTGGCACAGCAGCATTAATGCAAAAGGATGAGCAGACTAAGCAAAAGCTACCTGATCCTACTCCCCGCTCTCATCCGTCAGGTACTCCAGGCAGCCCTTTTGACTTGGTCCCGTGGCAGATGGCACCCATTTTATTCTCCTTTTAGGGGATCCTTCATGCTTCCCTTTACTGCTGTAACTGGTCTGGGCAGGCTGTGTGAAGGCCCATGTCACCAAGGGAGGCTCGAGGACCCCAGAGCCATCGAGCTCAGAGGTCTTTGCAATATTCAGTTGAAAGGGACCAGTGTGATTTTTATTTACATCTCAACATATGTTTTACATGAGGTGAAAAATTACTCCAGGGGCTGTACAGGTGCTGTGAGCCCTGTCCCCCAGGGGAGGATTCACCTGGCAGCCAATCAGGGCAGAGAAAGCTTCCATGATCAGGCTGAAAGTGACCCGCCTTTGCTGGTGGGGCTCCATGGATGGCTGGTGGGGATCCATGGATGGCTGGGAGAAAATGCCCGGGACATCAATAAGCAGTTCTCAGATACAATACTGCCTCATTTGCGCTTTATCTTCATCTGGGAAATCAATCAGAAACAATCCTCCCCAGCTCCCCTTTCAAACTAGGATGGGACATCAGTACTTGAGGAGGCTTTGCTGGGAAGGAGCCTGTGCTCTTGAGAAAGAGGAAGCAGGATTGGCAGTGCCCAAGGAGCAGTTCCCAGACAGCACCAGTAACAATGTAAATGTACAGGGCGTAGCTGTGTCCTTAGTGATGAAGTGACTAAGTAGCCTTTTGGGTTGGGTATCGCACTTTTACAACAGGGCAAAAGAAATCTTAAAACTCAGGAAACATTCACATCAGGAAGTTTAAAAAAGAACCTTAAGATTACGTTTCTCCCTAAAAGTGGAAAATTTATCTCAATATTAGGAGCTAAACCACCCACCAGTTTGAAATACCTCCTTTCACCAAAAGCCAGTTATATGTCAAACAAGTTTTAAGTGGTTGCAGCTGCCTTTCTGCAACTCTGTTGTCATACCATGGGCGCCTTGTAAGAGTTGCACAGGCTTGAATGTCACTTAACATGATTCTTTTTGCAAGTAAAATTGTGTTGTTGAAAAGTTCAAAAGGAAAAGAAACCACAAAAAGACACTGTTCTGTCTAGTGTAAGTATTGTAACAATATTTCCCTAACATCACTTCAGGATAAAGTAATAACTGTGTTGTTGTGTATTTTTATAACAACAATGAAATTCTGAAATCATATGACCTTGGAGTAGCAACAAGTGTTTACTTTTTTGTTGAGACGTGGGAAAGAGGAATTTTTTTCTCCCTTCATGTGATTTAGCCAAAGATAAATTTCAATTAAGTTTTTAGGCCAATATTTGATATTCTTTTAGATATGCATGCACATATGGTAGTTTGACCACAGCTGGCCCAGTATCTCATCTTGATTGGAAAAACCAGCAGTAATGTGCTGCAGTGGGGTCACTATCATTCTCTAGTGTTGCAACACCACTCCAACAGCTTTTCTCACCACAAAATAAAGGGGGATACCAAGCACTAAAAGGGATGCACAGAACTAGTTAGTATCTGTCATAAGGAAACAACATTCTTACTGTTGTAAGAACTTTGGGCTCTTAGTCCCTATACAGAGTGACCATCTGATGATGATCTTTTTCTTTGCAAGGGATTATAAAACTGTTTTTACTGGGTGAAGCTGTTTAAGGGTATGTGTTATCTCAAAAATGAAACTACAATTCTAATCACCTGATCAATATGGCTCTCCTCCTTTCTTTATCTGTATCTGTAAAGGTCAATCTGTATGTGCACCCCATATCTTTATGTATATCTAATCAAAATAAATAACTAGCGTATGTATTAATTTATATTATTACTCTCTATATTACTCTTATTTATATTCCTGTATATAAAGTAACCTTCCAAAAGTCTTCAACAGTTGTAACAATCTTTACTTTTCTCTGCTGAATCATAATTTAAAGTTCAAAACTTTCTGTTTAATGATACAATGAACTAGATGTAATTTAAACATTGGAAGTAAAAGTTTTAGCTTAAGAAGCTCTGAGAGTTATGAACATAGAAATAAGGTACGTAGCATAAAAACAATCATGAAGAATGGTTCAATTTCTGATGAGGAAAAACTCAGCAATACAACTTTATCAATAATGATTGTTACAGAAGGAAATGGAAATTTAGGTAAGTGGTTCACAATAAAAATGGCAATAAGAACGGTTCATTCATGGACTTGAAGTCATCCAAACACCTCATAAGTACTATGAATAGATGCAAGAGCTGTTGATAAAACTAACACACCAAATGATTTCATCTTGTGGGAAAAAATAAACTGAAACTTTCTGTCTGGCCTTGATAATTTTTGGATTCATGGTTAGCTAGCAGAAAATCCATTGAAATAAAATTCCACCAAGTTTGCTGGATGTTTCCCATAGTTTAACCAAAATGCATTGAGCTTTTAAATTCAATTTCATTACATATAGCAAAGCTAGGTTAAAATAAATCCTTAAGTCAGACAAAAAGTAGTATGACAAACAATATTTTCATTAAACCGATGAAAACAGAAGAATGCAACCAGAGCTGTGACGAAGTAGCTAATGTCCTGCCACACGGTATGAACATTATTTTCAGAATACAAAAGCAGAAAATAGAAATAATTAATTCCACATGCCTCTGGCTTTGAGAACTGTAATTCTTCATTTATACTTGTAGATAGAAATTTCAATAAAAATTATATATACATTCAGATACTATGTAGGTCCTTCAATTCTGTACAGAGTAATTATATGACAAAAATTCTCGTATCATCTAGACGAAATAGCTTTTTGGTTTTTTTAATATCCACAGAAACTAATCTGGTGTGCACTGAAATCCCTTTATAAATTATTGTACTAGAAATTATGTGCAAATGCAACATGTGCTACTACGACCTTTTGTTCAGGTCATCTGAGTGCAAAGCTATTACTTCAAGATACACTTGAGATGTCAGAAGAATTTGCTCAAGGAAAAATATTCAAATACTGTCTCTAAGCATAGGTTGTTGATATTTGCAAAGCACACCTCATACCTTTACTTTGCCTCAATTAAGTAATGCTTTCAAAATCTTGAAAAGGTCTATAAGCATATTTTATTTTCTCCTGAAAATGGATTTTGTAAAAAAATTCCTTTTAATAGATTGCCACACTCAACAACAACAACCTAATACTTTTCTTTTGCTGCATATGTTTAGCTCAATGGGGTCTTTTAATGATTGCAAAATGTGGTATTTACTTAAGTTTAGGAAACACAGATCCTAAGGAAAGATATTAACTATCACACAGTCCTCTCCTTCTTTCTGCCCCTCTCAATTTACTATACATTGAGTAGTGGCTTAATAATAATAATGATTCTATTTATTCTAAATCAAGCTGACAGAAATGACGAAGTGTCCTTTTGTCTGAGTGACAAATTTACCCCATATAGTATAGGTTCTCTATATTTCTGTCAAATTCTAATACACTTCTATGTCTTACAGGAGTTTCTGGTATCTGGATCTCATTGGAAGAGTGGTATCCAACTTTCTTCATGGAAGTGGGATTTGTGAATTGTTCTGGGGAGCTGGTTGACCACAGAGGGTGCACTGCTACACATACCCCTGAATATTCTATGTGTACACATATGAATACATAACTACATGGCTGGTTTCTTCCTACAACTACAGGAGTTCTGTTGTGCAACAATTACTCAGATTATGGTGCTGCATTCATGTGTTACGATTCTGTCAATGTAGCTGTTTCTTAGGGTACAATTTCGGTATATGGACTCTTCAAATGTAAGTTGAGAATACTGACATAGCAGACTGATTCTCAATTAGTCCTTTAATTGTTTATAACCAATACGATCAGGTCGGTAATAAATTGGTCCTGTCAGGTTAACTTCCAGAGAAAACTTTGAGAATTAAATCTGCTTAACAAAGGGGGTAGTAATATGGTTTGTTCAGCTACATTTACATCAGAACTATAAAGTGGATTTTTGTAGATTTCAAAAGTTATTTTATCAATATTTTCTTGGAGAGCCAATGAGCTGAAAAACATATTTTGAAATACCCTGTGGTCTAGATACATTGCTTTACATGTCAGAAGGTTGTATAGGAAGTAACCCAAATGTCATCGGTGCCCTGATGCTTACTTAGCATCTTGTAAGCAATTTCCAGGAGACTGCAGTGAGTTGTCAGTTCTTGAGGGCAATGTAAATCTTCTGTCAGTTCCTGGCAACAGGGACAATTTTACACACTACAGGGCATTAATTATAGTTTAGAAGTACTAAAAATCTATCCTGAAAATGTACTTTGGACTAATGGTCTTCACCTGCTCCAATCTCTTGAGAGTGTTGTATCTGTAAGGAGGCAAATGGATCAACTCGGATATTGGTGGACATGGTAGGTGGTTAAAGGCAGCAGTCTGAAGTTTCTACTTCGCATTACACTTTTGTATTCACTTTCATGGGAATAGAGAACTATACAAACACTTTCAGACACAGTTTTCTGCATTATGGATTTAAAGAACTTTTTAACATCAGGTTATGGGTAGCTTTAGCAAACTGGCAAACATGCAGGAAAATATCAAATATAGTTTTAGTACCCATATTCAGGTAAAAAGCTAAAATAAGTATTTTAGGACTAAGCACAATTAAACCAAGTATTTGTAGTAAAACTACACAGACAGGTACACGCAGAATAGAGTATTTAAAGATATCAGTGCTAAGTGAAGTGTTAATAAAATTTAAGTCACAATAAATAAACATATGATGCAATGTGAAGCAAAACACTATACTAATTCTTTTGAACTTGACTGAATGAGATATAAAGTAATGTATATTCTTCAAGAGATCTGTCTGGGAAATAAATGACTGATTGTGAAGGTTTCACTGAAATAGAATGCTTAGAAAAATATTTTAAATTGTAGCCATTGATACAATACTCTAAGATCTATTAAAAGATTTTATGTTCTTGTAAAAATAAAAAATACATTAAAAAGCAGCACAGCTCTGTAAATCTAGGATACATTAAAACTACTGAAGTGTGTAAGAGCATAAAATACTAAATTCAATGAATTTTATGGCTAAATATACCATTTATAAACACACACTGTAGGTACTTTAAGGAAGAATAATTGTCTAAATAGAGAAGAGAGAGCATAATGTTACCGACTCATACAGATTGCTGGTTGGGAGTTGTTAAAGCTGTTAAAGTTTAGTAAACCTAAACTGACTTTTTGTATACATATATATGTATATACATATATCTGTATATCTCAAAACTTGGTTTTACAAACTTTACAAATAGTCTGTTGTCTAAACTATACAGAACAACTTGGGATGGAAGAGTGAGAATACTTTATATTATTATCTTTTTTTTTTCCATTTCCCATAGAGTTTATATTTTTCAAAATGTCATGTTTGCAACGCAAAAGTTACATGGAGTGCTCTGTATTGACTATGTATGCTGCCATATGGGAAATACAGTAGTTTGAAGATCAGCCACTGCTCCACAGTAGATCTCACTGATGTCAGTGTTTATGAGGCTGGGCATTTCTTTGTGCTCTCATCCAGTTTTGCTGAAAATCAGTTGAATTTTATACAAATTATACCATGGTGGGGTTTAGAAATCAGATTGGGTTGCTTGTATGGTATGCTTGTTCCTGTTCACAGTTCTGATGATTCTCTTTGATGTTTCACCCTTTAAATTACAGAAACCTTTTCTGCAATTTGCTGAGGCATTTAAGATAAGTACAGTATTTTCCATTGCCACATTAGATTTATAGGTCTTTATGTCACTGTAAAATGAAACAAAACACTGGGATTAGGTTTACTGTGATTGTCAGCTGAAAGGCTAGGAGGCTAGGAAGAGTCTGAAGTGGTTGCTTTAGCACCAACTGTCTCTGAAGGTAGCCTGACTCTCCTGAATCCTTCAACAATCCTCCATCTGGTGGGCTTCCTTAGACTGTTTTTGTCTTCAGACTTGTGGAGAGTTTAATGTTGTTGCTTTGCTGTGAGACTTCCCAACCACTGGTCAAGTAACTACTCTGCCTTGTAAAACCAAGGTAGAATTCCCTGTTGACATATTCCCCTTAGTGTGCTTCTTTGATATTTTCTTGCCTAGGAAGAGAAGGAAATGTCAAAGCAGAGTCAATCAGGATTATAAAATCCACAGCTTCTCTCCTTTGCCTGCTCACCATGGATCTGGTATGCAAACAGAAAGTAAGGACATACCTGGGCATTAGTCTCTCAGTCCTGGGTCTACTTCATTACTACTCATGGACAATGTTTGCTATGTTTGAGCCATTTTGTAGTGATGTAAGTGATTCAGAGAAAAAGCACAGAGAAGAGTCTTACATCCCCTGTCACAGTTTATTAGAAAATACAACCTGATAAAGATTCAGAGGCAGGTTCCTTCTTTATTCAGTACTTCATCAATTCAGGAGGCATAGCACATATTTTGACAGTTCTATAGCTTACTCTTTCTCTTTTCAGAGTGAATTAAATGATCAGTGTGTTGTGTGAGAACTGCTAAGCATAATAATCTCATTAATAATAATTCCCTTCACATATTAGGTGCAAAGACATTGCCATACGCTGAGTGAAATAATTTGTTGGCTTAGAATACCTTGCAGCAGGAACTTGATGGATTAAAGAAAGATGAGTTGTGGGTTTCAGCTGTTCTGAGGTATCTCCTTAGCTCTGTTTTGGCAGCAAAAAAGTTCCTCTCAGAAGGAAAGAGTCCTCCAAGTATACATAGATGCCTTGTTGACAATCTCAACCCAGAGACCATCCACATCACTATTTTCAGTGAATAACCTGAACCAGGACCATCCCTGAGAGTCACACCACGTGCCTGAGAGCGTTGTCCAAACACTTCTTGAACTCTACCAGGCTTGGGGCTTTGACCACTTCCTTAGAGGAGCCTGTTCCAGTGCCCAAACCTCTCTGGATGAGTTATCTTTCTAGTATCCAACCTAAGCCTCCTCCCACACTCAGATCATTCCCTCAGGTCCTGTCACTGGTCACCAGAGAGAAGACATCCATTTCTGCCCCTCTTCTTCCTCCCATGAGGAAGTTGCAGACTGCAGTGATGTTTCCCCTCAGTCTCCTTTTCTCCAGGCTGAACAGACCAAGTGACCTCAGCTGCTCCTCATTCAGCTTCCCCTCTAGATCCTTCACCATCCTCATTGTCCACCTTTGGACATTCTCTAATACTTTAGTATTTTTTTCTATTGTGTCACTCAAAACTGTCCCCAGCACTGGAGGTGAGGCTGCCCCAGTGCAGAGCAGAGCAGGACAATCCCCTCCCTTGCACGGCTGGAGATGCTGTGCCTGATGCCCCCCAGGACATGCTTGGCCCTCCTGGCTGACAGAATACACTGCTAATCACAGACTAATGAAGATTCCTGGTGCAGTTTACAATGAAATCTGCACAGATTCAAAACAAACCACTTCCTGAACATTTTTTTCCCTTTTTTTTCCCATTGAAATACAGGTCATGTTGGAACACAGACAATATGAAACTTACTTATATTTATAATTAACAAGTACAGCTTCTTAAATACATTTTTCTGGTTTGTAGAAGCCTTTGGTGTAAAAGTATCTTAATGCAAGGTTTAATTTTTTCAGTGTATCTTGCTCTTGGAGAGCCCTGTTCTAAGGTTAGTTCATTTAATTCTGTGATAGAAATACAACATAGTGTAATCCCAGTGCTCCTTTCTGTGCATAAGAAATTATTTTTCCATTTGACCACTTTTAAAACAGAAATGGTACTATTTCAACATCACAAGAAAATATACTGTCCTTTCTCTGTTTTTTTGCACTGAGGTTTGCATCCTAATGAAAACAAGTTTCATTACTCAGAGTTGCAATGTTATGAGCACATATGGTTTAGGTCTTCATTGAAACTAACAAGTATTTGTTTCCTCAACACTTTGGTAAGTGTATTATTTGAGGAATATAGAGAGTCAAAATTGCTTTGTGGATAATTTAATCATATTGGTAAAATAGTTTTGTCTGTTTATGGAATGGGTTTTTGCACTTTTTTTTTTCCCCCAATGCATTATTCCCTATGCTTTTGATCAGGAAAGAGTTTTGCTGTTTACCAGTATATGGTTTCTTTAGAATTCTGTTCAGCTTATCTCTGAGTGCTGTAGAAAGAGAGGAAGGTGAATGCCATACTTTCTTCCTGGGTACATGCCAAACAGACAGCTGCATGATTTATTCTCATCATACCAAAGAATGACAGTAGTTTAGAGAAGGATGAGCTATTCCTAGGTCACCCCAATTGAGTGGCTGTTTTTTTGCTGCTGGAATTTGCTTCCAGAATAAAAGTAATAAGGCCTGTGCATGCTTAAGGTCACTGATAATTGCAAATGAGGAGCTGTAGTATATATGCCTGCAAGGGAAGCTGTTTATATTAGTAGGGCTGCTGTGATCCCTGTGTAGCACAAGATACAGTTTTCTTTGTTAGGAATCTTAAATAGCCCTTATAGTGAGAAGGACGTAACCTTGGCATAGCCAATGGTAAGTATGAAGCGTAAAATTACATATAAGGTTACCAGACTTCTTCCATGGTTTTCTGGTTTGGTTTGGGGTTCTGTTGTTTGTTTGTTTGGTGTTGTTTTGTTGTTTTTTTCAAATTGAAAAGAGGGTTCTGAACTTCATGGACTTCAATCTCCAAATGCTGTCTGTGTATGTAGTTTTGTATGTGACAATAACAAGCCACCTGATCTCAGTTAATCATCAGCAAAAATATCTGAGACTTATCCAATCCTTAGAGTTAGCATTATCTACATAATGACAAAAGTGATCTGAAAGGGATGTAGATTCTAAATGATCAGGAAATATTATTGTTATACAGTCCTATAGAAACCATATGAAAATTCTACTAGGAAATGGATTCTTTTCTTAGATTCTCAGTCTTTGGGTGAAAGTTGAAAGGCTTCTTTGTAGAAGTCCTGGACGAGATTGTTCGTTACCTCTTAAATTGCAATTAGCTGTTTAAAAAGTTAGGGACATTGGAAAGGATTAATGCAGATAGTAAAACAGTAAGATTAATTAATCAATCCAGTAGTAGCAGAAAACCTCTGAATTTAGCACTTCTTTAAAATCAGGAATGTTTTATATACAGGAAGGGAACCAAAGTGCTGTTACCTACTATAAATAGGTTCACTATTCAAGTGATTTGGTCTTGGTGGCAGTCTCTAGCACAGCTCTTAAATTCTGGGAATGAATAGTCTTTCACTTGGAAAACATTATCCTTTTTCCTACTAAGTATTATATTCTGATTGGACTGTCCAGAAGACCCAGTCAAAATAACTGATTTAGAAAGAAGTAGATCAGTCAAGGATGGGAGTTGCGGGGGGGGGGGGGGGGAGGGGATTTTTTTTTCTTTCNNGGGGGGGGGGAAGGTATTATTTATTACTTTCCAGTGCTACAGTGAGAGTAATTTTTGTTTTTACAAAAATCTACATTTGCACAGAAATGTCTTGTTAATAATTTTGAATGTTGTACATGAATCTGTGTCATTTGTTGGTTTTTTATCACATAGAATGAGAAAAGTATTTAATCTGCCTAGAAATACTGTATATCTAGAGTGCTTCTGGAAAGGTCTTAAAGACTAAACTTCTCAAGTTTGAAATCTCACTAAGAGCTGTAACACAAGTGGCACAAGAATGCAAGGGCAAAAAATTACTTTTCTAACCCATCAGGTGATCCAGGTGAAGTTTCCCATGTGGTGCAGCAAGATGAAAACACTTCTGTTATAAGCATTTAGATTCTATTCTATATTTTACTCTTCTTCGGTGTTTAAACACATGCAGCAGCTTAAATACCAGCTTCAATATCATATAATGTTATTGCTTTATTTTACTCTTTAAAACTGTATGTAAGCATATGGAGTTTATTTAACACTCTTCTTGCTAATGCAAGTTCCTTTGGATGTTGACAATATCCCCAGGCTTTCTTGCTGTCTTTAGTCAAATTCTAATTGTGACTTCTGAGTCTTCATTTGGTGGGAAGATATTCTCATATGTTCAGTAGACATGTATTTGGAGAAGGTTTGAAAAAGGTATTTCACTGGCTTTTTGGAACTAAATCTCTATTTAACAGATAGCTCAGGCTCTGCCACATTTTTTGTTTATTTCTTTTCACTTCTGTACTCTTCAATAGATGATGAATTCTCCCAGAAATGAACATTGAAATCATCTTCTGAAAAGTGGACGTGTAAGAAACTCTCCTATTATTGTGTCCATGAGTAGCTGATGGAATTAATGAAGTAACATTGTAATCAAGGTGTGCAACCTCTCCCTAGCGCGAAGCTGGGTAAGTGTACCTCCGCAATACACATCCTTTGCTGTCTCAGTGGAGGGCAGTGAGCTCATTTTGTAAAATATTTCCCCTTTGGGAATCTGAACATACCTAGTACATTGAGAACAGAGTTTATAGTTGCATTACAACGTTTTACAAGGTTAGAACAACCTTTGTTTTCTTTTTCTTTTTCTTTTTGTAATAATAGGGATATTGCTGAGAGATGTTTATTGTCTTATCTGTGCCAACATGGCAGTTCAGTATTTATTGTTCCCATTTTCAGAGTAAGAAAGAGAACAATTATTAAACAGCTCTGACAACCATGCTTGCTTACCTAAGAGCCACAATTTTATCATTGCTCTAAGCAGTGTGCCTAACATTTACATAGACTAATTAGTTTGAATTCCTTCATTTTTTTTCTCGTACCTATCCTCTTACAGAACAGAAATTTTGTATTGTTATAGTTTGAGATCATTTTGGTTTTACACAAAGTAGCTGCAGGGAATTATTTTTTCCCTTAAGCTCTTATTATATTGCTGCACAGAAAGTCAGTGGGAGGCTAAGTATTTTAAGGGAGCCATTGCTATGTACATGTTATTTTGCACAAGTAAATATATGAGATTTTATGTGAGCAGTATTGGAAGTTGCCAGGTAAGGATGCATCTTTTATTTAGCTGAATTTATCCTACTTAAATGTTGTGAAATGTTATTTACTTTAATGGGTTCTATTTTTAGAAGCAGACTCTTACAAATCAAAGATAATTTTAAATTATAATCTCTGTTTCCAGAAATAGTGCTTCCTTCTGCAGTGTTTTCCCTATGCTGGGACCTTGAACACCAGCTTTCTTATAATTAAGATCACCAGTCCTTCCTTCAACAATTTTACAAATTAGAACATTCAGGAAAATGAATGTGAATTTAATTAGAACAATTTACTTAAACTTCATTAAACTTACACATTGCCTTTTCTATTCAAAACAGATTGAATTCACTTGAGAAGTAAACATAAATCCAGATGGAGTATTTTTATACTTGAACACCTACACAAGTATTTAACTGAATTTAACTATTTAGGTTTAAAATCTTAGAAGTCAATAATGTCTCTATATCCATAAGATAGCAACTGACATTGCAATCAATTGTAGATGATCAGTTAATGACTCTTGTTTGAAAAACCACCTTCCTATACTTCATTCCTTTATAACTTTATAACTACAGGCAATTTTTTCACAGAGGAAATCAAGTGAATATATTTTTTTAATAAAATATTTTTCCTGATTGCTTCCATCACATGCTATGTTTCAGTAACTAGAATCAGGCTTCTAGTTTGAACTCAACACTACTCAGGCATACTATCTATGCAGGCTTTAACATGCATGCTAGCAGTCTGATATAATTATTCATTTTCCAAAACACATCTAATAATTTCTGGTGATATTTTAAAGAATGAAGATTGACTTCTGTGATGGTTTGCTTCTGGAGAAAGCATAATGGGAGATGTAATCAATCCCCATGAATCATCCATTCCCACTGTACCCTTTTTAAGGCAACAGCATGATCCTTTCAGTCCCTGCATTGCAGTATTTATTGAGGAAAATGATGGTTTGAACTGCAGCAGCGCTGATAGTACTCATGACTTTCACTGACTTACTGGTTAATATGTTATTTTAGTTTGTTTTTCTAGTGACTAGCAGAGATGAGGATGAAACCAAAAACTACTCAGCCAAGGCAGAGGACAGTAAGTGTAATGGTGATACTTGGTGTAACCTAGGGCAGAGTGGTGAGGTGTAGGTGATCAGAGCTATACAGTGAACAACACTTATGTATCATATTGATGATAATCACGTGCAATTTCTTTTCTCCAGAAGTAGTTTTCATTTCCAGATAATTTCTTTCCTTTCTTATTTTAGTTTACATATTTGTTTAAAAAATAATTCAGATTGAGCCAGAAATTGTGCATTCTGCTAGTTAAACTCCTTGACAATGTCAAATTGCAAAAATCTTCTGATATCAATATTCTGGGAGATAAAAAGTCATGATCTAGGTCTTATATAAGAAAAAAACCAAAATCAATTCAGGTCAGTATGTGCAATACCTTTTCACTGTTAACAAGAATCAATCTGTCAAACTGTATTTTGCTGGTTTTCTGGAAAATGAATTTTGATGATCTACAGCTTGAAGCGCTTAATTTTAAATGGAAAAATAGATAGCATCACATACTGTATCAATTTTCTGAGTACACTTAAGTGCAAAGTTAACTTCTCCAGTGTAACATAGCTTTTCAGCATGACTTTTAAATGTTTTGGAATTTTTTTTTTTTTTTAGTTCTTTAATGCAAGCTCTGCTATGCAGGCACCTTATTTTCTGTATGAAAAATTGAGGAAGCTTATTGGTCACTCAGAATAATTAAGAAGATTCACAGATTGATTATTTTTTAATCCATTTTGCAAATCTTAAAAACCAATAGTTAGAAGAAAAGTGTTAAAAGTATTAAACACAGTAGTGGACTAGCTGCTTTCCATAACCTTGCTCCTAGGTTTCTCTAAGAAAATGACTCAGAAAAGTCATAGGCAGATTTGCTCATTTTTGTGTCAATCGGTAACACAGTATTCTTTTTCATAATTCTTCCCTCCTTTTCTACATAAGAAATCTTTCAAAGATGTCTGGGGGTTGTGCTCAGATTGCATTATTAATAAATCAGTATTAAATAATTTTTATATATGTTCTTTTTAAAGTCTAGATAATTTTTATCTGTGGAGAGAATGGGTATTCTTGTTCCCCACTTAGACAACAGCTTTTCAATTATGCAACATGTCATAATAGAATTAATATTTTGATGAAAGATTTGGTAGAACTATCTAACACAGAGTTTGGCAGGCAAATTCTGGAAATCTAATTCAAGGCTTCTGAAGTCACATTACCACCATTCACATATTGCTAGAAAAGCTTGCATTCAGTACTACTCAGGGAATACCTTATTGCCCAGTACTTTTCTGACCTCCAGGGACAAATTTGACAGAGCTGTGAGCCTCTCAGACTAAAAAGAGCATGATTTTTACTTGGTTCTTTACTGCTGCTTTGTACTGACCAGTAACTAACTGATAAAACCAAGGTGAGTTTTGGACAACATCTGCCTAATCTTACAAGGAACGTGTGTTTCTGCTTCTGTAGGGATTTTGGTTCACAGAAAACATGAAAATTTTTGGTTTTGGCCTCATTTGCATGGAGTGCTTTTAAAATTTTTACCTATCAAAAAATGTAAATTGTGCCACTGGCTCCTGATAAGAGCTAGTTCTCATTTCAACGTGGTGTGTTGGGAGCTTGACAACTTTTCACAAAAATCTAAGTCTTTTTTTTTTCTGCTAGGATGTATTTTGGATGCCTTGCTAGACCAATTATTTATATTATATGAGTGGTGACTGTAATTACAGGAATGTACTATTACAGCCAAGTACAATCAATATTAATTCCATTGGAAATGATACAGATTTATAACCTCCATCACAAAATAACAAGGTAAACCGCAACTTTGGCAACTGTAGTTAGTCAGCAAGAAGTAGTTATCTACTAAGACACTTATTATGCTAATTTATACTTTTTTATTAAAAATCCTCAATATATTAAAAAAAATACTGTGAGGTTTTTTGTGAATAAAAAAAAATACTTGCTATAAATGAGTCTCATTTGTGAGAAACACTATTTTCTTTTAGAATGTTTTTTACTAATTTATTCAATCTTGAACATAATTTTTAGCAAGAATAAACATGTACCTTATTATCCAGTACAGAAATGCCCTGTCTATTTTGTGATGATAAAGTATTACTTGCTGATGGTTGTAGGAAGGACAAAACTTTAATAAGGAGAGGTGAACTGAGCTCTCAGTAAGTAATCATTCTCCCTAAGTAGCAAATATAAGTGCGAAATAAGTGATGAAAAACACATAGAATAAAGTAGTGACATATTTTTTTTTAAGACTGGTTTAGTCCTGTAGCATGGGCCAAATTAAGAATGACTTTTTGAACCAATGCAAATGAGTAAAATTCTAAGCAGTCAGTAACAAGATATTTTAGTCTCCATCTTTCTAATAATGTGTCAAATATTTAAATATTCAAATAAAATATTAACTTTCCCTTGAAATTACTAAAACTTTGTACCTTTATGCACTAATACATAAAGTCTAGCAGTATTTTACTGAGGGATAGGTATCACATTTTACTGAACCTCTAAAATTTTATTGGAACATATTCTTCCAGATCTATTAAAACTATAATTTATCATTATGTTTTATTACCAATCCTATACTTAAATGTCTTAGAGGGGTTACTACAACTTATCTTTGCATAATAATCTATTTAATGGTCTCACCCTTTCAGTATATGTATTTGGAAGCAGTAATATATCTAAAAGGCAGTTTTATACAAATTAACTTTGCCAGTGGATCAGAGTATGTAGGCACCTTGCTTTATCACATATCACTGCTGTGTGGTCAACCCATAATTCTTCAGTGGTTTTCCATTAGTTAGCAGCAACTGACAGAGAAAGCCTAAAAGTGCTGAGATAAAGGATAAGTTAGAGTTGCGCAAACCATAAAATCCGAAATTCTTTCCAAATCCTTCCTGAAGGAGCATTTGTGCTTTCTGTAGTGAATTTTATTCCAAGGCATGAGAAATCCACAATATTGTCAGCAACTAAAAAGTTCTTGTGTTGAATTTTTGTAGAATTCAATGGACTTGTAGTATCTATTAATCAATCCACATAGTATAGTTTAAAGATTTTCATTAACTATCAGGCAGTTAATGTACTTCTTATTTTCAATTAAGTAACCTTAGATCAAGCTATGGGGATTAAAAACAGAGCAAAACAAACCAAACTCACAATACTTGTCACGTATTGTGTAAGTGGCTCCCACTCAGACAGGCACTTACCCGTGTCTTTGCACTGGTGCCTCCTGCACAGCGGCAGCACTTGTATTTGTCCTTGCTGAATTTCTTACATTTCCTGCTGACCTGTTCCTCCAGGTTGATTAGATATGTATGAGCAGTACCCCTTCACTTGAGACTTACTGATCAGCTTCTCTGCATTTGGTGCCATGCTGTAAGCTTTGAGAGTGAGCTCTGACCGGTTTTTAAGAGCCTGATAAAAAAGTTAAATGGGCATGGTTCTGCAATATTGCCCTTATGCTTCATAAACCAAAATTAGCTGGAGAAAACATACACTGAGAAGTGTGTGTGTGAGGTCTCAATTCCAGCGCATCCATCCTAGCAAGCTCACCCTGCTGGTGTCATGATCCTGGTTCCACCACCAGACCTTCCTTGCCCTTTCCAGCCTCACTTGGGTCTCCAGCCAAATGCTCTCTGCCAGGTCCAGGAGTCCTGTTCAGGCTCAGGCTTGTCAGGCTGGGACACCTTGTCCTGCCCTGTGCTGAGCTGTGGTTGTCCCTGTGTTCAGTCTTTTCCTCTTCCTGAGCAAACTCTCTGGGTACGCCTCAGTCCTGACTCATCCCCTCCCCTAACCTAGGATTGCCATCCAGGAGATTGCTATCCCCATTCCAGTCCTGCTCGGGTCTGGCCAGACTGTACCCTGCCAGGGAGAGCATGGCTTGTGCTGTCAGCATCTGCTGCTCCTGCAGCCCTTGTGGAGCAGCCTCACTGCTGCTGTTTGGTGCATGGTTTGTTTAATCATTTCACAGCGTGAATATGTGTGTCCAAATCAGGCATCTGTCATGGAAAATTTAGACTCTCTGTTCACTAAGGCTTACATAGTTCCAACCAAATTCTCCTCCAGCCTCTGAGTTCGGTCAATGTAGAGGAGGGATAGGTACATGGAGAATTCTAGCCTTTCTATTTTGGTAGAATGAGATAAGAATAAATAAGAATAAATAAGCATAAAAGGAAAATACAGCCTTGCCATCATAAAAATTTCTTTCTCTTGGAAAAAAATAAACAATCCTCTTATATAATAGCATTATTTTCAGTTTATTGACATCCTATTAGTGCTTCTACTGCTGCATGTATTGCTAGCACTACAAACTAATCTCAGATTGATAGCTTATTAAAAATTCAGTTTAACTTTATAATTTTCATTTTCTTCCCTGAGGTGCATTTCATGCTCTTTCTTCTTTTAATCAAACCTGAGGGAAGAAAAGAGAAGCGAAAAAAAAAAACCTAATTTTGTCCAATTTTATCTGTACTATCAACACACTACCTTCTGAAAAAAACGCATAAATGGATGTATTGAAAATGCTTTTTGTAAATGGGATCATTACATTCACTTTTTCCAAAAGTTTTGATAATTGTCACTAAGAAATGTTTATTTTCCATTTCATTCAGACCATGCTAAATAAACAATGCCAGAAGAACCTGGGAGGTCATTTCCTAGTCCAAAGAAAATAGTGTGAAGTGCATGAGAGTCATAAAGCACTAAGTCCTCTTCTTGAAGCTCACAGCTCAGTTTAGTAAACAAAACACTTCCAAGATTTTGAACAGTGATTATACCAATTTTCTTTCATCTATAGGACAGAAATTATTTTATTGGATGTTTTTTTCTCCTGAAGCAAAGTAATTTTCTGCATGACCAGCAGTAATGTAATGTGGGAGATTTTAATAAGGGACAATTATTTTTAAAATTAAACTTTAAACAGAGTGCAGATTTTAATAATATAGCAGGGAAGTGCACAAGATTATCGAGCTCCTTTTAAAATTGTTAACATTGAAATGCACTCTTTGATGATTCAGAGTAGCTCGGAACTTCCAGAACAAAGATTTTTCCACTTTTTCTCTCATTTCTTGCATCATCAAAACCTTCCTAAGCTTTAAACACAAAAAGAAAAAATTACCACATTCAAAGACAGAAATCAAAATATTGGTGGATTTTTTGATTGTTAGTTTTTGTTTCTGCTTTGGGGTGTTTTGGTAAAAAAAATAGTATGATAATGTAAACATCAGAGAACAAAATGTTCAAGTCAGGAGCTGTCACATTCCACCCAAAAATTTTTTTAGTACATTGACGACAATCATCAAATACATGATCAAAGCTTCATTTTACACTCAGTAGCCAGAGGCTATAGACAACACATTTGGATGTTCTGCTGATATCTGTCTGGCCATACACAGCTTCATGAAGGTTGGAACAATGTGTGAGGATTTTTGGAAGGTGAGAATGGCACAAATGCACTACAGTTAGCATTAGGACTCTGTGATGGTCTTTATGACATCTGTAGGTCTTTAACCAGTGCTAGTAAAGTTTCTGTTATTTTGTATAGTTAATCATTTCAAAAATGTGTTCAAAAAATGCCCTGTGACTTCTTATTACAAGTAACAAAACCAGAAAAATGTCATGTTTTCTGATTTAGTAAGCTTGTTCCAAAGCATGCGTCTACTGCAGTGTAATCTTCTCTATTTTGATTATTTTAGATTTGACAAATTTTAGCCTGTGAAGGAAATTCTGTAAATAAGGCATATACAACTGAAGAGAACAAGTGATTACGTGTTGGCTTATACACATAGAGCACATAGTCAGAACTGATGAGTCCCTACAGCTTTGCCTGGTTAATGTGCCCATTAATACACTCATAATGAGTCTTTGCTGGCCAGTCAGTCTTAGATTAGGAATCATTGGCCTGTGTTGCTCCCTGGAATGGGCCAGTGTTCAACGTCAATTAATGCTCAGCATTATAGTTTTACTGTTTCAGTTTCCTTTTGTTTGTTTTTCTTACCATTATCTGCTCTCTCATACCGGTGGTTTTCCTCCTGAATCCCTAAGTTGTTACTTATCTCTGTTTTACTTTTCTTATATTGTATGACTCTAGGTTATGCCGTTCCTTATGTATTCTTTTTCAAAGCCTAAGACTTTTAGTAGTAAACCTGACCCAAGGTCATGCAGCTTGATACATCAGATGTAGACACTGGATTGAAGACAGCTGAACTTCTGAGCTAATGGGTAGAGATTCAGGGAGAAAAACACCCCAAAAAATAACAGGTACAGCAATATGTTTTTTGTTATTTTTTTTTTTAAAAAAGTCTAAAATGAAATGGTCACGTATCTCAAAAATCCAGCATATGGCAAGAAACTGGACGTAAAATATTAAGGGTTAAATTCCAGAAACCTAGGGTGTAATTAACACTCCTGTCAGGCAGTGCTAATCAATGGTGCTAGAAATAATTAAGGTCTACTTTGGGATTCACCTCGTGATGCATGTTTTCATTTGATTCAGATCTGTGTGACAGCCGCCAGATTGGTCAGTATATTAACAATTTGGCTGGGAGCATTGGCATGTGTGAAGTCCTACTGCTTTAGCAGAAGATCCAGAGTTCTGGGCCAGAAACAGGCTTTTTTTGGTACAGATTTCATACTGGGAAGAAAGTTACAAAATCCACTCATATAAGCACTGATTAACCTAAGGACAGAATTTTTTTACTGATTGCATATCACATTGAGCTTGTAAATGTGGAATGGAACCTAACTTTGGATCTGTGAGCAATTAATTTGGACAGCAAAACCTTTAACAGAGCAGAAAGAATCAGACCCTGAAAAATTCTCTCAGAGTTCAAGGCCACTGTCATGAGGAAGTTCAATTAAAGTTTTGGAGATATGCTTTTAAGACAAAATTTAATTGGCCAGATTTAACAATATGTAACTAATATTTTGTTAAGGCTCTATTAGATTCTTAGAGATAAGTAGTTCTGTCATTAATTTTCTGTTATTTTCTTTCACTTTCAGTGGGTGAAACAGAAATAACAGAAATTCTAGGGAACAATAGAATATCAGAGCCATATTTAAAATTCCAAAGCATAGTTGACAAATAAGAACATATTCACCTGGAATTTGTTGGAGACACAGCAGAGCAAAACTTTCAAGTGATTTTGTCAAGACTAATGTTAATTTGAGGTAGAGAAATTAGTGAGTATGTTTTCACATGAGACTCTGCACAAGTGAGTTACTGACACTTTGACTGTGAGAAACACAACCAGGAGATTAGAATGTCCAAACCTGTAGACTGATGCAGATTGATACCACATAAGCCTTGTATGTACTAGGCTGGCAGTGTTTTGCAGAAAACTAATTTTTATGAAAGGAACACATTTCTAAAACTCAAGTAAGGTCTTTCATTTCTTCTCTTTTATCTTTTTAAAGTGATTGGATCATTAAATAACAGACAAGCTCTTTAAAAAAAAAAAGTAAAAAACCCTGTTATTTCAGACATTTCTCATTAATCCAGCTATTGACAAGAATGAATATATCACTTTGCATAATTGTTTCTAAATCAGGCTTTGCATCATAGAGAGTACTGCCAATTAATTTTCCCATGTAGTGTTGAAAGCAGTTAAGAAAAATCCAAATATTCCCTCCACCCCTAATGAAAATAATTTTTAATTAAGTTGCCAGCTTCAATTAGCTTTGTGAAATACTCAAAGATAGAAATGCTGAAAATTTTGTAGAATATAGGTACTTATCTCTCAATTATTGTTTTCAAAATATTTCTCAGTGCCTTTTACATCTGACAGTGGATCATGTGGAGCATGAAACCTGGATGGAATTTTATGCTTAGGAAGAAAGTGTATTCCAAATATTAATCAGGAATTTAAATTGAGATTTTATTTCCTGTTCCAGATTGAATGATGGCAGCATGGATAAAACACTAGCATATTTTTCTGACACAATCTATGCCAGCCTGTAAAAGGAAAATTAAAAAAATAATTCCCCTGTGGTTGCCAGATCACGTTCAGTAAAGTGAAAGAATTTCAGACGAGCAACCTTTTCTGCCATAGCTCACCTGGAATTTTCTGATGAGAACTGACACAGAAATTTCAGAAAAGACTGGGAAAAATCGGAAGGGTGGAAAATAGTTTGTTAGGAAGAAATTTAAATGAAATTTCAAGAGTGGATGTTAGTCTTGCTAAGATCAGAGTCTGATGTTATTCAAAGAGTGCAGAGAGAAAGGATCAAAAGAATAACATCTGTGGTACTGTGAGGTGGGTAAGAAATTTAAGTATGTATATCAGGGAAGAAATTAAAGAGGTAAATATGTAGAATAACTGACTTAAGAAAAAAATGATAGTTCATTTGTCAATAAAAATATGTGACTGTCAAATATTTCTAGAAAAAAAGAAATGGAACAAGAGCTATAAGGAGACTTGAGATTGTAGTAATTTAGGCACACATAAACGTCTTTCAGGAAAGCAGAGTGTGACACTAGCAGAAGCAATAGCACATGATTGTGAGTGTTTTTTCTATTTGGTGAGTATAAAACATAGGAATGATAGAGTGTTTTATATTGCTGAGGAAATACATTGATATTCAAAGTGTTACAGCTTCATTCCATTACTAATTTAAAATAAATTGGTACCTATATTCGTAAACAGAAAGTTGCTGGAAATCTTACACTTTATTAGAGTGGGTCAGTCTTCCATGGAGTGCAATCCTTCAGGTACAGGCTGCTGCAGATGGGCTCCTCTCTCCATGGGCCTCCCATAGGGTCACAGCCTCCTCTCAGGCATCCACCTGCTCCAGGGTGGATGTCTTCTCCAGGGGCCGCCCGTGGATTTCTTCTTTCCCATGGACCTCCATGGGCTCCAGGGGCATAGCTGCTTCCCCATGGTCTGCATCAAGGGCTGCAGGAGAATCTCAGCTCTGGTGCCTGGAGCACCTGCTGCCCCTCCTTCACCACTGACCTTGGTGTCTGCAGCTGTAATTGCAGCCCACTTTTCTCTGGCTGCAATTACAACTGTGCAACAACTTTTTTTTTCCTCTCTTCTTAAATCTGTTATCACAGAGGCATTATCACCATTTCTAATTGGCCCAGCTTTGACTGGTGGCACATCTGTCTTTGGAGCTGCCAGGGTTTGGCTTTGCTGGGCATGGAAGAAGCTTCCAGCAGCTCCTCACAGAAGCCACCCCTTTAGCCTTCCCCCCCTACCAAAACTTGTCCACTCAAACCTAATACACAGTCACAGGACATGTCATTTTACCATTTACTAGTGAGAGACTAAATAATAAAAAAATGCAGTGCAAAGTCTAATAATCTTTCTAGTGGTTTTGTCAACATCCTCTTTTATAAATGTTGTTAATATTCAGATAAATTTCTGTAAGTACATATTATTTTACTGTTTGCAGCTGTCTCATGATCACAGTCTTAAGGAGAAAAGATATAGAATTTAAAACACCAGCACAAAACCGGGGGCAGCACTTTCGTGCAGCCACTCTGAACAAAGAAACAGATAATTTACTACATTTCCACAAGTTCTATACAGAGAAAAAGCCCATTTGAAAGTTTAATGGAAGTGTTACTACCTAAGCGATAACTTGCAGAAGAAATACATAGAAAGAAAATGGGGAAATCACTTAGTAAGTGTCAAAACTATAATTTGCTCCTTCCTCTTGATACACTGCCCATAGTTTATCTACTCCACTGCTCTTATGCAGTATAAAGAACAGAAGTTCAGGGCGTAACAGATTAATGACATGTTTGTAGCAATATGAACGAGAAGGTTAGGAAATTTACATTACTGTAAGCTACAAGATGGATTAATGTAATTTCTGTTTACAGCCTCACATTTAATTCATCAGTTTTTCCAGGAGAAAATGCATTACTGGTATCATGTTCTGAGGGAGTTTTGGAGTACGGTTATATTAGTCGTGTATAACTGGAGACATTTGTTATAAATACAAAGCTTAATTCCATAAAATGTTGAACAGTTTCCTAATGGAATATAGCTTTTCTTTGATAACAAGGTGAAACAGCGTCAGTTCTGTGTCTAGGTCTTGGAATATAAATGAAACAAAAGGATGAAAGTAAAGGCAATAAAAATTGCAGAGCTCTAAAACTACATTTTATTTTCTTCATCATATTAATACCAGTACCTTTATAGTTTTTCTGAAACTTTGATTTGAACTTTGTCTTTCTTAATCTTCTCAAAATGTAAAATTAAAACAGACAAAAATCCCAAACAATTTTTCTTATGGGGTACAACAGGATAGTCATGACACACTGCTGATACTTAGCTATATTGTAATACCTAGTTTAGAAGAAGATTTAAGAAGAAATTTAAATATTATGTATGAGCCCTATTTAAACTTCTCATTTTAGTCATTCCATAAAATTATGCTGATGTAAGAAAGATTGTACTGGGTTAATCAAATCTGTTTTCTAACATTGTCAGATAAGGGGGTCATATATGGGTTTCATGTATGTATGTCAATGTTATTTTTCTTTCTTGATCTTCTAGTATATTTGACCTGATACCCTTTCTTCAAGTATTTTTACAGTCTTTATGATTATTCTCTTATTTTGGCAAAAAATGCCTGGAATGAGGAAAAGCTGCCGTTCAGTACTGTAAATTTTTATTTTTTTTAACATACAGTTAAAAAGGTAAAAGTGTCTTCATTTGGGGGAATTTGCATTTGTGTAAATGATAGGAAGCAAAGTAGCCTACCTGTGATGAGAACTAGGTCTGTTCTTGGCCACTTGATTTCCATTTGTCTCTACCTCCCACATAATAGCTCTGTGGCAGCCCTGCTCTAGTAGCTGGCTCTTATTACACCAGCTCTGCCAGTTTAAAACCTTTTTACATAAATATGTCATCTGCAGTCAGGGCGATTTTATAAATTTTGTGCTGTTAGGAAATTGAATGGNAGACAGACAAGGTCAAAAAGTTCAAAGATGGTATTTCACCAGAAATTAATTAATAAATTGGTTACTGGAGTTTTCTTTTTTGGTCCCAGGGGAATTTAGGACAACAGCAAAAGCAGGAGTTTGTGATGAGGTAGGGAAAGTGAAGACTCTATGCAACATTTGGATTCATTGTGCTATCTCTCCAGGCAGTTAGTAGGGAAAAGAAAATACTAGAAAAATGTGGGTTTTATTGGCAAGATCTTGAGGTATTGCTGTGATGTGCTTTTCTTATTTGTTAGTAAATTTACTATTATATACTACTTTTACTTATATATGGGTACAGGAAACCAGAGGTATGAATGCCACTGAGTGTAGCTCTCATGTACCTTTTCAAATATCTGACATTTGTGTCCCTTCCTCTCATTCAAATTACGGGTTCACATAGTTACTTTTTGTATGCAGAAGCTTCTGGAAGGATCTGGAAGAAAGGAGCACGAGTATTGTTATTAACAAAAAGGCTAAATGGAAATCAATATTGTAGTGTATTTTTTTTTCTAGATGAAATACTAAAGGATTTCCTTCTAAGATTATCTTAAATAAAAACAGTAGAAAATTCTTTTGGATGATTATGTCTTACATGTTTACAATACTTTTTCTTTTGTCCCTTTCCACGTGTTACTAAAATGAACAAACTAACAAAACCACAAAACCACTGTTGGTATCCAGGTCTTTTAAAAATCTGGCTTTTTATATAAACTAAGTCTAGAGGTTTAATTCTCTAAAATATTGTCGGTAGTCAGTTTTTATTGCTGATTTCCAACAAAAATTGTGCAATCTAACACACAAGACTGTTAAGTCTCGGAAGAGAGAAGTCTGCTTGTGTTATCAGAATTTAATCAAAATGATAGCACTGAATCATTTTAGAAGTCTTAGCTGTTTTCTTTCTGCCCGTTTACTTTCAAAAGGAGGAAAATTAGATTCAGCAGAGCCTTCGGCAAGGGGTGTGGTACTTCTGCAATACTTCTTTCTCTGAGAGAGTTACTACTAACAGAGACGAAGCTAAGCACAAGCGTGGGAGAAGTGGGGGCTGGAAGATTGGGTGAAGGGACAGATATTTTGCACCATTCTTGGGTCATACATGAATGGCTAAGCATTCTGGGATTATGATTTCAGTACAGAAAAAGTAACTGTGCATTCCTTCAATGGGAACTTGTATCCATCACTGCCTTATTTTGGACAACATTGTGATGTTGTCTTTGAGGTGAAGTAATAAGGTGAGGAGTGACAGTGTATCCCTATACTTTGCTTTTTAAAACAGCCCATTTTGAAGCAGGAAGCATTGGGAAAGATCAGGGGATGCCTCTGGCACAACTGTTGGATTCATTCTAGACTTCCTTCTGTGGCTATATTTCAGTGTAGAGAACCTAAGGCTAAGCACTGAACAAATGTCAACCTACAAGAGTAAAGTTAGCATAGACAGCTTTGAAACCTTTCATCAGTTTGTAGTCCATCTACATCCTAAGGATACAAATTCTAAGACAACTTCCAGTTACTTGTCCTCATTCCTAAGCGTCAGCATTATCCTTCTACCCTCATGTGGGACATTCTAGTAACAAAAACATACAAGACTTGTAATACTTCCAGACAAGGATCTAAATTTTTCCCGGTTTCCTATACCAAGGTAAGTTCTGTCCTTTTTGCACACTCTCTGGGTATTTTTAAATTTTTTGATTAAAGTGTTTTAATTTTGAGCTTCAAAGATAAGGGAGCGGCATCCAGATAATAAAAGAGTTATAGAATACCCATCTGAGTCTGGCCACTTCTATTGTTGATCTACTCAGTGAGTGGTCTTTAAGTGTTTACTCCGACAGTCCCAATTTTCAAGTTAATTTGTGGCCTCCTGGTACAAGTAAGCTCTGTTTAGAACATCAGCATCACAGAGCAGCATGCAAAACAAATATTTTTCCAACTGTTTTTGACCTTAAATAACAGCTTGTGTCAATGTGGCTCTTTGTAGTTAGCCAGCAGACTATTACGTGATCTATAGAACAGAATAAGATTGTGCATAATTAAGACTTTAGATTCTTGTATGAGCCCTATTTAAACTTCTGATTTTAGTCTTTCCGTTAAATTGTGCTGATGTAAGAAAGATTGTACTGAGATAATCAAACCTGTTTTCTTACACTGTCAGATAAGGGAGTCATAGTGGAGAAGTATAGCAACTGCAAGAGTTTAGCATTCCATTGGTTTTTTGTAGCTTCCCAGTCAGAAGTAGAATTTTTATCACTGTATTTGTTGCCAGAGACCTAGAAATTTTTGTGCGAATCACTGTTGCAAATCATGTGGCAGTTGGTTGTATCAAGACAGAATTTTGATTCAGTATTTCAGTGAGCATGGTGCTTTTTCTTGACTTGGAGAAGGTGTTGAAACACACAACTGGAAACTTACCAACACAAAGTGGTATGACAGACTATGGATGATTTTGGGGTAGGTGGCCAGATATCCCTTCAGTCATTTCTTTTCTCACAGGTATTCTATAACTAAATCTTTTTTTCTTATCTTCTTTTGAGACTGAGGTTTATAATTGCAATATTCAAATCCCGGGAGATATGAATTTATGCACATTACAGTTTTGAATTTATACCTTTTCTAGTAGCTCATATGATTCTAATTGCCCTTTTTGACTGCAGCTCAACTGCATTTTATGATCTTAATTCCTATTATATGGTAATATTTAAATGCTCTCCTTGAATCAGCTGTTTCTCCCCTTGGTTATTGGAGACTAAAGAGTGTGAAACAATTTAGTCTCTCTCCCCTTCCGCTCAGTCTTTTCTATCTTCCTCTTGAATTTTGATGACTATCTGTCTGATAATATTTTGAAGTTATTTGCATTGATTTACATTGTCATGGCCACCTCTTTAGCAATGACAATTAACAAAACTTAAAATATAGATAGCGTTGTCGCTTGGTAGGAATGACCAAAATAAATAGTGCCATTCTATGTACCTGTAGAAAGGAGAGAAGGAAAGAAAGAAAGAAGACAAGCTAAGACAAGCTTCATTTTAATTATAAGGTGAATAACAATCTGTAGGCAGGGCATGACTTCTATGGTTTGTTTAAAATGCCATGGTGGTGCTAGACTTCAAAGTCAGCTGGAGAGATTTTTGTAAAAAGAGATGCCCTTTGGATGGATTGCTGTGTTGCTTATCTCTGTGTGTGCTGCTTTCTCCAAAGAATATTGGTAGATAGCTCAGACAGCCTTTTCCTTTATAAGGGCTCCTCTCATTTATTCTCCCTCATATTTCCATTATTCTTTATCTTTTACAAGTTCTTAGAAATGAAAGTCATATTGCAGAGAAACTCAATCCTCTTTTTCATTTGATAACTATTTGCATAACTGAATCCACTTATTTTTCTTCTTAGATAGCTAATGTTATAGTCTTGTCTACATTAGGAAAATAGGTCATATTTTGAAAAAGCTAAATTATTAATGCTTCAAATAGCATGAAAATCAGAAGGAAAAATGGTAATGAAATCTTGATATGTTTCAATTCCAGGAGAAACTAAATCAAACTCAGCTTAAAGGCATAATATCACTGGACTCAAAATCATTATAAAATCATGAACAGAAATTTTAAAAAAATAATTTGAACAGTCAGGAGATAAAGAGAAAAAATATTTCAATTGAGAGAAAATTCTGAAAGATAATAATATAGAAAAATATCCATAATTTCAGTATTTCTGTTTGCATGATTTGTGCATATTTCTGTCTCTTTAAATACATAGTATCAGATCAGCAAAAGTCCCCAGATTTGTTGCTTCTCCTGGAGAAGGTGTTATGGGAAGAGATTAAATCATAGTAGGCAAAGCACACCAAAAACTGTGTTCATCAGTCTTTAAGCAAGCTCCATTGCTGCCTAGATAGATGCATGCTATTCTTCTGGATCCAGCTGCTTAGACATGAGTAGTCACTATTTCACGGGGAAATAGCAACAGGAGAAAGAGCCTTTCATGGAGTTTTCCTCCTATTGGAGTCAAGTCATGTTGTGAGAGAGGCATAATGTGTTTAAAATTAAACATTTTTGCAAAAGTAAAAAACAAAAAGTTACAAGACAGTTTTGAAAAGGGGAAAAGCTTGTTAAAAAGACATAAAAAAAGGCAACAAAAAGAGTTGAATATTTGCAACTAAGTTGGAGACTGAGGGATACTATATATAGTAGAGATAGACAAAAATAGAGAATGGGCACTTGGCATTGCTAAATAGCTGGTGTTGGTGCCCTGACTGCACCAGGAGGCTGTAATAGATGGTAATGATGAGTAGTTCTTATGTATGGAGTGAGTTATAGATGATGATAGAATAAAAATGCAGCTTAGAGGGATACAGATGTGGGCAGATAGAATGAACATGGGAGCACGTGGTGAAACCAGAGGTCAAGGGTTATGAGCAAATGATCTATAGTCAGTTACTGGTCCATGCAGTGCTGAACTGGGAAAACTGGTTTCAGAGCTAACAAAGAAAACACAGAATAACTATTTAGCATATGAAAAACGTGTCATATACATTAAGCCAAGTATAACACAGAATTGCTGACCAATAAGGATTAGTACATGCTCTAGAATACATAAAAATAATCTACAATATGAGGAAGGAGTAACAAACGCTATCAACATAACAAATCTGCCAACTCTTACAAGGCAAACATGGTTCAGTTCACCTAGCTTAATTTTAAACTGGAATCAAAGCATAAATTTATTATGAACTTGTATTAACCAGCTATCATTGATTTATCCATTTGGGATTAATGTCTGTTGTACAACAGACAAGGCAGAATCCTAAGCATTTTTAAATTGTCAATAAACAGGTTTCTACAACTGAATACCCAAAATTCTAACCATACTGGGGTTCAGTCTGGATGCTAGCTGCTCATGGCCTCCCATGGCGAGGTTGTGCTCTTTAGCATGGGCAGAGGTTATGGTGCCAGCAGAGTGAGTGCTGCTGCTCCTACTCTAGGGTATCTTCCTCTCCTTTGTTACAAATTTTTGTTTCTTCTGTGTTTCTCAGGTGAAGTTTTAATTTATGTCCAAAATATGTTTGAATGTTCCCATATACTGCTTCTCTGGCTGATGTTTGTCTTCCTCTTTAACACCACAGGAGGTAGTTGGTTCCCAGCCATGTCATTTATATGATCAATTTTGGGCAAGCACTCTCCCAAGCTTTGTGCATCTGATCTGTATGCACATACTGTGTACACTTGTTCTAATCCTACCCATCCTGTTATTCAGTCTATTTGCAAAAGTGGGCTGTGTGAAGATGCCCATGCCAGTGAAGAATTCAGAATATTGACAACTCACCCTGGTAATATCTACATCTGCCCCTGAGGAGCATAAGTTTGGGGATCATAACAACAGAGAAAGGTGAATACAGTGAAACATGTATAAAAGAGATTTCTAATCTTATTGTTGAGAACAATAGTTTGAGGATTTGGGAAATCTCTTTTAAAGAAAACAACTGACTCTTTGGACACATTGTTGATAGTTTAATAGTTTAGTATTTTAATTAGAGCATCAATACATTTACATGTAAAGTCTATTTATCCCACATGGATTGCATGGGATGTTTGATATGATACTTCCACCTGGTAGATATAATTTAGATGAATCACAAGGCCAAAATACTTTAAACCACATTGAACAATGTATATACAAAAAGAAAATACACAAAGAATACACACACACACACAC
>VZRM01002772.1:0-22281 GCA_013397955.1 Grantiella picta | reverse complement strand
CAAAAAAAAAAAAAAAATAGAAACAAAATACTTGTACTGCTGCCTATGATATACATAACATCTCCCTCGAAACTAATTTCCTTCCAGAAGAGTAAACAATAGAACAAATTATGGTGATTTGCACAGAGGATTTCAGGGGTGATGAGTCATGGAGAGAAATACAGTGAGGAAATTAATCAAAAAAAGGGATGATGCTGACATCTTAAGAGCCAGAAATAGTTAAAAATTTTCCCAAGGAGTTACAGAAAATGAGAAGGTGGTTGTGAAACAGGGTCATGCCTATCTAAAGCAAGGGATTGGAGCCATTTCATGGCCTCTGGAGTCTGGCGGTGGGAGATGGTGACCACTGACTCATGGACCACTGACTCAAGAAACCCACGCACTCAAAAAGGAGAGAAAGATTGACCATGTGGCCTAATTAGTATGAGAAGCAAGAGAATAATTTAACAAATAGAAGATTTGCAAGATACTTATTATGAGAGAACTGAGTAACTTGTAGCAAACAAACTGTAATTTTTTGTTTGCTTGTTTGTTTGTTTGTATCTATAGCGTAAATTTTGAGACTAGGTGTGTTTGATTTTTGGAAAAACTTCCACCTTTCACCCTGTGCTGAATAAAAAATGTAGCCTTTCTAAATCAGCTCCCATGCCTGTATTTAGAGTCCTTAACTTGGCAACAATACCATACTAAGTTCAAAGATATTAAGCAGACAGAGGCCATCAGTGAGTTTTGGGTGATGATAAGTAATTTCACTGAAAATGTTGATTTTGAAACAGTATGGTTATGTAAATAATGGATTAGAATTTGTTCTTCATATTTTGTTTTTGTCTCAATACAAGAGCATGTCAACCTCTTAAATGCTATTCTCTCATGACCATGTGTGTAAGGGGGAAATCACCAAATATTTCATTCCATACTGTGACTAAACTACATTACAGGCAATCATATCTAATTCAAATCTCAGAAACAATAGCTTGAGTTGTGTACTTTAGCAAGTTAGTTCTATTCTAAGCATATTTCTTAACATTCAATCCACTGTCAGTCCAGAGGACCAAATGATCTTGAAAAGTTATTCAGAGGACAAGAGAAAAACGTCCTAATGATTCTTTTATTTAAGCTCTCTAATCACTCTTTGGCAGCCTTCAAATGCTACTGCTTATGCTTTATGGACAACAGATGGGGGCTGAGAGAGATATCAGGCCATCATAAAGCTGCCTATGCCTTATCAAAACAGTACCTATTATGTGAGGAATGTACAGATGCACAACACCTTTCATTCTTGATATTTATCTCCTCTGCTCTTCTTCAGGAGCTGTTGCACTGGAGTATTTACATCTAGTTATTGGTACAGCACCTCTTTCCTAGTAAAGGCAATGAATCAAAAACTAATGCCTTGTATTTGCAACAACACCTGTGTAGCTCTTTGTTAGCAGAAGAATGAGCTCGACAGGCTTGGATTTTCCCTGCTCCCAGAAGATTTCATTTCTTTACAGTGCAGCCCCTTCCAGATTAGGATTTAGATTGTTGCCACTGCTGGTAAGAGCCCCGAGGCTTGGTGCCACTTATGCTGACTGCCCCAGCCTTCAGACCTGTCAGGATTTATCTGGGATTGGCCTGTTCATGGACCTGGTTCAGCTTGTTTACCTGTAACACCGTTGTGTAATGACCAGGTTACTACTACCTCTCTTGATTTATTTTTTTGTTTAGCCTTGTAATAACAGTAATTGCAGTGTGTAATAACAGTAATTGCTATTATGTGTCTGTAACTACTAGGTCACAATGACAAATAATTTTTCTGCAAAAAATAATGAAAAATTTATAGCCTTAGAACAGAATGTAGTGCATAGGGATACAACTATGGGATGACAGCAGAAGCCTACAATGTGCAAATGAAGGTAATAGCCACAGGGCTATAAACAACTCATAATGGCCAGCAGAGGTTCAGAAGTGGAATGCTGCCTTGGAAATTGGGCAAAACCAGTTTTAGGGATAACAAAGCAGGCAAAGAGCAAGTATCCAAGCTAAGCAACACAGACTGTAGTAAATCTGGGTGCAGTGTGGAGTTGCTGAGGAAAAAGAGCAGTGGAACAGTGGGTCATTAGCAAATATATTTAAAATGACACAAAATGTGTTACAGTGACAAAGAAGAAACAAAGAAACCATCAGTATTGAAGCTGTGCTGCAGGAAGACTTTCTCTTGAAAACACTTTGAATGTAACAAACTGATGTGAATTCAAGCAAACCAGAAAGTAATTCAGATCAACAAATTAGTAACAGCAGTTGAGCTTCGCGCATAAAGTAGGATGTTGTTTCGTACTGCAGACACTGAGGTAAAAAGCTCCAGTTTCATGGTAGAGCATTAGTGGTCTTTTTTTTTTTCCTTTTTTATATGTTCTGGCAGCACAAAGTATTCTATGGAAAGTTGGTACTGGATCTAAAGGAGACTGGATAGTAAAAATCACATTAAGGATGGAAAAAAATACTGTTGCTTATTCAAGTTTTATGTCTCCACTAACTTTTGCCTCCTTGAAACATTATGATTAAATATCAATTGAAGTAGGCTATGAAGATTTTCAGAGCGCTATTCTGATTTAAGTAATCTCCCATGGTTAAAGGGAAAAAATCCAGACATTTCATGCACTGATAGCACAAAAAGTAGTTCAACAAAATAAAATTACTTTCAATAAAAAAAGAACACTTTATTTTTGCATTTGGAAATCTTTGGATTTGTAATGTTTGGGATCTAAAGTACTTATTTCAGCAAAATTTTCTGTGCAGATTCTATTACTTTCACAGAATTAACCCTGACTTTTACAGAATTCACAGAGGCAGTTATTTCAAATTCCCTCGATGATTCAAATGCCTTCCTAACAGTTTTGTTAAGGTTGCATGCACTTACTCCCCCATGAGCTGTGAACAGCATATGTATGTTAATTAAAGTTACACATGGCTTACAGGTATGTCAGAAAAAAGGTTTTACATCAACGTGTTCAGAAATTTCCATTTTCTGTGAGCAGAGAATGATATTCCTTAGGGCAGAGTCCACAGCATGCAAGTTTGCTGTGGGAATCTGAATGAGAAATAGAAATATTTCACAGGTCTAAGGCAGAGGTAGAGTTAAGATGGCCTCATAGGCAGGTGCTTATCAGATTGGATGTTTGATTAATGTATTGAGATGAGCAAGATTGTTCACTATCACAAAGTCTTTACCATTACCTGTTCAAAGTCTTTGCAAGGTTTTAGTGAAAGCTTTGAGAATTTCTTGTCTATGCTAGAAAATTGTTCTCTTTGGTTTTGTGTTTCAAAAGTTGTAAATTGTGCGTTAGTATGCAGCTGAACTAGTGCTCTGTCCTTACATAATTCCAGTTTGAACTCTCAGCCTCCCCTAAATTGTTTTTATATGCAAAAGTATACAACTCTTATGAACAGCACTTTTAATTGGGAATTTGGATGAAGATATTTAATCTTAAATTATGTATTTAGACAGCTAAAATTGGCATGTTTTCATAAATGTTTGCCCAGTGCTCTTTTAGATACAGACTCTTACTATAGTGTACTAGACTCTCCTCTGCATCGAAATAGAGCTAGAGATTTGTAAGAAGAATAATAAAATTAAAAACTCATGAGTAAAGTTCATGATTCAGGTCAGCAGAAGAAATCACAAATGCTGTCATGTCCTAATAAATATATATGCTTATTGCGTTTCTGTAAAACCAGATGTGGAAAATGGTCAGGGGAATATATAAAATATATAAGCAGCCAACTGCATCGTGTTTGCTCTGGTTGTGTGTGGGTGAGATTGGCAGTCACCAACCCTGGTGTTTCAGGGCAGCAGGGGATTTTTTCCTTTTTGTTTTGTTTTGTGGGTTTTTTTGGGTTTTTTTCCCCCTTTTCTCTTTTTCCTAGGCTCCTAAATTGTAATTCCCATAAAAAGTAAGAAAAACATGGTTTTTTTACGTTTCCTTATTGTCATGTTGTGGACTTTTTTAAACTTTCTTCTATTAAAATTAAAAAGTGAATGTCCCTTATGGGAACCAAAGCCACGACCTTGGCATTATTAGCACCATGCTCTGACCAACTGAGCTAGTCTCAGGGTTACATTATGAACAATGTTTAAAAATTCAAGCCAATTCTATGCTTTTCAGCAGATAAATTCTTGAATAAATTCTAGTCTTTTAAGCTGAAATACTCCAAACATATTTTGCACAATACTATGGCACATCGTAAATATCTCATTAAGGTGTTATGTTTTATAAACATGAAATAATAAATAATTTTAAGATTAAACATTTGCACAGGGACCTAGATCTCATTATTTTCCCAGGAGAAAATCACAACTTTTCATATGATGGAATAAGGTCTAGACCAATTTTTTGATTAACACTTCACACCCATTTTTTCTCTTGTAGGTTTTAGGGGAATGGAGTGGTTGGGACCAAAATGTTTCTTTGAATTATTTTTAGTATATTTAGGTGTTTTCAAGTTCTATGATAGCATTTATAGGTACTAACTGTGGAATATTCTTACATTTATTGATAGATTTTGTTCCTGTACCACGTTCATAGCATTTCAGAATGGTGACCTACATATTCAAATTAATCCCTATGATAATTATTGATAATATATTCAAAGAATTTCTATTTCATTTTTCATATATACTTCAAAATTTTTAATAACTGCAATGGTATGTGCTTAAACGGCTGATTATGGGAAGTTATGATTTTAAAAGGCTTCTGAACAGTAGTCCTATTAGATGGATCTGGATGCAATCTTCTAGGAATAAAAATGCTTTTAAAATTAAATATTCACTGGCCTTAGTGTCTTGAGAATATTTCTCAGGTACTGGATGGGATCTGAGAAAGGGAGTTTACTGCAATGTAGAAGAATTCCAAGGAGCCTGAAGATGAGTGAAAAATTCAAGAAGAAACACTAAAAAAAAAATCTGCATATGGTTAATAGAGTCTTTATGTGTTTGTGACTTTGTTTTTTATCTCAATTTTGTGTGACAACTGATTGGCCAGTTGCAGTTATCTTCAGCAGAACTGTGACATAATACTGAATCCATCACTTTTTAGCCCTTCTGAACAACAGTGGAGTAAGAGGTTGCTCTGCCTGGGGTTCAGAAGTCAGTTTCTACCTCTATTAGAAATGAGTGCCTGAAATAATACTGATTTCAGTTCAGTCCTGTGATGCACACAGATTTTTGGTCATTACACTGCTAGTCTCCAAACAGAAATGTTTGTTGCGGCATTCACATGCATGCTATAAGGCATTAGGAAGAAAAAGAAGCTGATACCTGTTGAATTTGTGCATGGAAAGCTCAATAACATTTTTTAAAGAAAAAGAGGGTACTTATGCTATGGTATGTAGAGCCCACATTAAATAGGGTTGGATTTTTTCTTTTTTTATTCCTGGTTGAGTAGGAAATATCTCTGCCTTTCCTGTGTTCCAACTCAATATGCTATGATCTCCTGCAGACTGCAAAGCATACTCCTTCAATGGAAAGTTACTGTGAAGTTTATTCAGTAAATTACACTGAAAAATTATAAAATTAATGAAAGTGGCACTTACATGAGACCAAAGCAGTTTTAAAGCTTGAGCAGGAAAGGATAAAATATAACTTCTTTTAAAGTAGTTTTGAAAATTTTTTGAGAGTTTTTTTTGTATGAGTACAAATGTGAATTTTTTAGAAGAACCACATAGCATGTGCCTGGAGAAAATGGGCAAAGAAGGATATGTAATATTAATAGTTATCCAAGAGCACTTTGTGATGACGGCTTTTGGATAATTCATTGCAAGAACTGTGTCAGTAGTGCTGTGTGCTCATGTATGAAGTACTAAAAGCTTTGTAGTTGTGGCAAGGATAAATTCCCATACGTGAAAATTATCAGTGAAGGAAGAATTACTTTGCATTACTGAAAGAAAGTTAAGATTCTGAACGTAACATTTCAAAAGCATCTGTCTCAGCTTCAGTTTACAAGTTCTGTCTTTGGTAGTCAAGGGTATGACAGACACCAACTTGCTTTATGAACTTACTCTTGGATACCTGTCCTGTATTTCTTTCTTCAGTATGCAGTACCTGATAAAAAAATTATCACTTTTTCTCAAAGAAGCATTTTTGGTTCAGGGAATAATTGAATTGCTGACCTAGCGATGTCTCAAAATTTTGGACGAGTTTTTAATTGTTCCCAATTTTGACCATTTAGGAGCTAGAGATTCAAGCAACTCGAGGCCAAGTCTTACCAAGTATTATCTATTGAGTTATAGAACTAATTGATGCAGCTCAGTCTCCATTGGAGACTATTCTTAGAGCAGCTTTGATCTATCAGCCTGTGGGGGCTCTCACCTGGTGGCAAATCCTGGCACTCAGAGATGTCATTGACTGCAGGCTGAATGCTTTGCAAGTGTGTGGAATTTAAAAGGAAAATCAGGAGGTAGACTTTCAGTCAAAATGTGTAACAGAGTTACTATTAGTACAGAAATCATTCTGGTTTCAAGACTATGCATTTTCTGCTGAAACCCTTAAACTGATAATGCTGAATTGGATCATCAGGACAAATTCATGCAAACTTTTGAAACCTCAACATGTGAAATATTTGATTTTGGTCAAAAAAACACTGAAACAACCAAACTCTCTATCATGACTGTATTACTTTAGATTTTTTTTTTTTAATAAATGTGTGTTTTTCAGAATCTGGTGTTCACAGCATAGCCTTAGGTGCTGGTGACCCACTCACCCTTACAGCATAGAGCATCTAAAATGACTCTTGTCCTTCATGTTCTAAATTTTATGTTGAACAGTGTTGATAATTCTCTGAAGGAAGCATGTCAGACTTATCATGGACTTGTCAGACTTATCATGGCCTTATTAGACTTATCATTCCCAGAGACTACTGAGATTACTGAATATACATTCACTTAGCCACAGGTAGGCTGAGCAGGTCCAACGGTTACTTTCTTCAGCCTTAAAGGGTATGTCAGATCTTTGTGAAGAAATAATTTTTTGCTGAAGTGTCCCCAAAGTATTTTATTTTTTTTCTGTTGACTACTGTGATATCTATAAAATGCCCATCGCCAGGGAATGACATCCTCTGATATGTTTGCACGTATTTGCAAATGGAAGCACCAAAATTTTTTCACTTCAGAAACGTTTCAGATCAGCAGAAAACCTAGATTACACAAAGGAGTTAGAAGATAATGGTGACATTTGTGTATCACACAGAAGGCAAATAGAATATTTCAATGAACACTCCTCTTAAATAAATTTCTTGCAGTATCTCATTTACAGTGAACCAATAATGCAATATAGAAGAAAATAAGCTTATATGTGCTGCTGTAAATGTATGCTTTTATTATTCCCCTTATGTTATGCCCTTGGGGTTATCTTATGTTCAGGAGTTTTCAATACAGACATTACTTAAAATTCAACTCTTAAGCTATAATGTCACTTACCCTCTGTCCAATAAATCTGACTTAATCACGGGATAAACCCTGCATCTCTTGCCTGGGATTACTAATAATAGCTCATCCTTAAAGTAATGCTAGAGTGGTTAAAGAATCTATTTGAATTATTCTGCAGATGAACTGCAAGAAAAAAAGATGCTGTTTTTCAAGCATTTGTGTTCCCAAACAGATAATGAGATGGCTTCTTGAAGCTAGGGATTACAAGGCGTAGAAGTGCCAGCAATCATTAACTGGAAGTGAGTTAATTTTCTCCAACTGAAGAAAATCAAAACAGGTAATGTAGCTCTTATGCATCATTAAATTGACCTCTGGGGGTGTGTGGTAGATGGAATGACACACTTCACTCTTAAGAGAGAAGTATCAGTATGTTCATTGATATCAACTTGCAATTTAACTAAGTTCGATAGTAAATGCTGCAGTGGTTTTCCAAGATTTGTTGACAAGTTACTGTTAATTATTTACTGCATAGGGGTCAGGGTCAGACGAAACTGTCAGGGAAACCCTCCCATACAGTTCTGAGTTTCAGAAAGGACACACTTATGTTCTAAACTCTTTCTCAGAGGGGAGTTTAGGTGGAGCTGGATACAGATTTAATCCCGAACTTGGACAATGTTTTATGTGTAAAGTATTATATCTTCATAATCAATCCTTTATGTCACTTAGCAAACATTTCAATATGAATTACTCACCAAGGTTCTGTCTGTGTTAAGGAATCTCTCAGTCTCAAGAAGTAACCTTGAGAGGTGTCTCTACCCAAGGGGAGATCCTGGCACATAGCCCTCTGCCATGCAGGAGAGCTCAGCAGGCCCTGGGCTATCCAGCATTTATAGCATAAAATAATTGGCTTAGACTCATATTTGCATACTGACTATAGATGTAAATTTATTCCAAACTTGCCTTGAGTTAGACCATTGACCAGCACTGTTGTTTAGGCAAGTGCGTTGCTGACTTGTGCAGATGCTCTTGGCTCTTGGGTTGTTATCTGTCTCCCCCAAATCCATGCTGAGTCAGTCAGCTACAGCCAAAACGAGCAGACACATCCATGATAGCCACTGGACTTATGGGAAATAAAGGTCATGTTGGCATCATGGCATGGGGAGGGGAGAGCAAAGCATCACAGGGTGTAAGGCACCAGTGGATATTTTTTTAAGTGTTTTTGTTATAAGAGAAATTTGTCCTGGCATGACTACTAAAGATCTATAACTCTCTTTGCCTCTTATGAATTCCATTTTCTATGCATTGTACGATTCATCAGAGAGGAGAAAACAAAAGGGAGTTTGGTGAAGAAGAGTTCCTAAAAAAATTAAGTCATAACCCTTACAAGTGATCCACATACACAAAGATAAAAAAATTATACAAATATTCTAATGCTGCAGCATTTTAATCTTATGCTACTTTAGTAGCTGGAAATAGTCCTGGTTTGTCTACTTCAAGGAAATATTGGAGACAATTTCACTTTTATATTCTTGCTGACCGTTTCTTCCACAAGCATAGTTAATAAGAATGTTGAAAGAGGACCCAGATCTGAAAATGAAGAGGATAAAGTTTCCTTTAATAGCTCATACTCTTGAGAGAAACTATTACTTCACTGTGAAATATGCTATTGTGTGAAGAGGAACAGTATGTTCATGTTTTCAACTAAGCTGTCCTTGTTAGGATCTTTATGAACAAGTTCTGCTGGTGTTCAGTCCATAAGATTAATTTTGACAAAATCATAATGCTCAAGGAACTTGAATTTATTAAGTGGTGCATAATTAATGTTTTCGATGTTTACTATTAAATGGATGCACTTATGTTAATTTTCTCTCTAACTTTGAGGTGTACTGAGCTATTGCAACATCTGGTTTCTGGTAAATGAAGGAAATTTTCATTTGTTCTGATTATGTTCCATTATGTCAGGGAGTTCCCACATAAAATTGTTAGGGTTTTGGTTTTTAGGCTTTTTAATTGTATTCCTTTATTGACATCCATATATAACTTTTTCTATGGTCTGGTAATATACCCTTGAATATCTTATCCTTGCCACACATATGTCCCTATCAGTATCTGTGTGGACTTTAAAGCAAAGTTTCACACAAACTGATGGTGTGTTCTGTGTTGCTGATGGAACTTTAGTCCACATAGAAGCACAGAATCATGTAGGTTGGAAAAGACCCTCAGGATTTTCAAGTCCAAGTTCACCTTTAAACCTTGTCCCTGAGCTCCACATTTATCTATCTTGTAAAAACCTTCAGCGATGGTGACTCCCCCAGTTACCTGGGCAACCCATTCTAATGGTTGGCAACCCTTCCAGTAAAGGTTTTTTTCTAATATCCAGTCTAAACCTTCCCCGGTGAGGCCTTTTCCACTTGTCCTGTCACTTTTCACTTGGGAGAAAAGACTGACCTGGGTGTTTTTGCTGTGTTTTTGCTGTGCTGGCTCATGTTCGGCTCAGTGTCCACAAGGAAACTCAAGTCCTATCCTGCACTTTAGCTTTCCCTTCCCTTGCTGAACTTCATGAGGTTCCTATCAGACTTTTTTTCCAGGTTCAAGATCACCACTGGACAAAAGCACAACACTCCAGTGTGTCAGCTACTCATCCCAGACATCTGCAAACTTGCTGAATGCTAGTTCTGTCTCATCATCTAGGTCATGAATGAAGGTGTTGAACAGAATTAGACCCAGTACTCTGGGGTAAATCTCTAGTTTCTTGTGATTTCTATAAAAATGTGGTTCTTACTGTCTGTTGTATGACTGAAATGTTATTCCAGGGTTTTTCCCTTTGTCAGGCATAAGGCCTTAAAGTATTAAAGAGCTGGTTTTACCGATTTACTGAATTAGACTGGTTTACTGTCTGTAGGAGAATGTTGGTTAGTATGAAATAGATCCTCCTTTGCCTGGTCTCCGAATTTTTTTTGCCATGAAAAAAGTGTGGGCTTTTAAGCTTAACTTTTATAGCAATTATTACTAACAGTTAAGTACTCATCATGCATATTTTTCAGTTGATTTTTTAGCAGCCCTTATAGAGAAATTATCAGAGAAGACAATTGCCTGCATTTAGTATACTTCACCTGAAATCCAGTTCTTTAATATTCGAAATTGGTGTAGGGAGGTCTATTTATGTGAATGATGAAATAAGATAAAACATAGAACATTTCTGCATGTGGGTAGAATATATATACTTCATACATAACTACAGAAAAAATACTATCATTTAGCAAACTTTCTTTGATATGTTACCATCTAGTTATTTTGCATACTTTACAAATTTGGTGAAAACTCCACTGTCAGGGTGGTTTCTGACAAAAAGTCATGTTCCTACTGTAATGAATACACTTTGAAAACACATCAGATTTGATTACGCATTATCAACCCATATATTTAAATTTAAAATATAAATTAAAAATGGAATGTTTATTTCAATTTTGATATGAGAATAAAAACATTCAAAAGTTGAGAATTAATTAATGTAATCATAGTGAATGTTCAAAAAGTGAGAAATCTGATTTTAAAATTATATGTTAAAATAAGGATGAATCCATAAACTGTTGGATTTTGTTCTTATCTAATAAACAAAGTTTTTTATACCATTGGAACTCATTATGCATGCAAACATGTCTTATGATTAGGTTTATTGCCTCAGGGAAAAACATGTGTATTGGGCTAAGTAGTTGCAATCAAATGTTTTCTGTTTTCAAATTTCTTGTGTGTGTGTGCATGTGTGTGTGTGTGTGTCTGACAATGTTGCTTACTATATGGACCTAGAGAAAATTATTTGAAATTTTGCGAATTGTGACATTTCCTTCCATTTAATTCCAACTCCTTGGAAGTGTGCTGAAAAGTACTGTAGCAAGAATCTCAAGTGAAAAAAATATGTATTTTTTCCAAAAACTAGGAGTATATTTATCCAATTGTAGGTTACAATTGTGCAAATGAGAAGGTGCTAGATATTAAGTTGAGCAAATAGCTTTTTCTCCAGAGCTTTGTAATTAAAAAAAAAAAAAAATTATTGCTCCCTACATTGTTCTCCCAAGTAAGTCTGAACCCATTACATTTGACAAAGTATTGTACCTTGTCTTATTCCCTGAATAGAATAAATAATGTCATTCATAATGCAGAAGTACCTGGTACTTTGAAGAAAGATTTAGTCAAATTATATATAGCCTTGAGTAATATCATGGAAGTCACTCCAATAAAGATAAGCTCTGTTTTTTCATCAGAGTATAACCTCCCATGGGGCTATGCAATTCATTCACTAAACTGCATTTTTTACTGAGAGCAACCTGAGGGATCAAAAGGATTATGCTCTTCTCTGAGATTTTCTTTTTATTATAGATTAATGCTAAACCAAGCTCCCAAAATGTGGAGTACCTCCACACAGAGGGTATTTGGAAACTCACTAGAAACTTGGAGCAGTGCCATCTGCTGTTCGGTTGCTTGAGCTTATATTGATGGTGCTGGGCTGCTGGAAGTGTATAAGCTATGTAAGACTGTACAGAAATAATTTTTTTTTTTAAATGTAAACAGCCTATTTAACTGGTTTTACTTCTCCATTAGCTGCTTTTGTACTGCAGTTTAACAACTCTAAGTGATAACTCTTTATTTTGAGTCTAGGAAGGCAATAGGTAGCCTTAACCATGGAAGATCTGGTTAAAAGATGAAGAAACTTCTGTTTTTCCGGCCCTTACTACAGTAGAATCTCTAAAGGATTCAGAAATAGAAAAAGAAGTTGTTATATATTTTTTTCTTCCAGTGGGAAAAAAGGGCGACTTAGCTTATATGCCTAACGCCTTCAGTGTTGCAAGGAAAGGTGAACCAAAGTGCAGTTTTAATACACATCTGTACTCTTGGTATTTTCATGTTGAGTATAGCATTGTCACATTCTGCTTTTTCTATTTATCCTTTTAAAGGCTGGGAGATTAATTAATTCGGAAAGCTTAAGTCCAGCCACATACTCTTCACATTCTTTTGTTGTTGTTAAGTACTTGACTTCTCTGTAAAGGCAGTAATGTGTTCTGCTTAAATTCTATTACAAGTCCTGGAGCAAGCCCTTTTCTATAAGTGCAGAAGCTATTTCTTTCTTTTTGTAAATGAAATTCTCTTCAGAATATACATTTTTAAGGCATGAAAGGAGACCCGTAGAGCAGTGACTGTCAGCTTTGTGAATAGTTTTTCAGAACAGTGGTTTCATTAAACTATTACCAAAGTAGGGAAGAATTTTTTGGTTTTTTTGTTTCCCCTTGCAGCTCTTAAATTAATTTATAAATCCTAGATGAAACACAAAGAACCTTCCTAATCTACAGTGTGAAGTTCTTCAGAGGTACAGTAAGAGCTTACCCTCTGGAGCATTTGCGTAAGGCATGAAAGCCCAACACCATGCCCTTGGTTTGCTTGAGCTGCATCAAAGTTTAGCTTAGTCTTTTTACATGCCTGGTGGTTAGACAAGCCTGCTGTGTATTGGTTCCTCTGTACTGTATTGTACTTGGAGGCCTTGAAAAGTAATTTTGAAGCTTATACTAGTGCTTTTTTAGGTGTCTGGCTACATCATAGTCCCCTTTACCTGTTTATGTTTGTAACGCTTACCAGATGGTGAAGGAAATTTTATATATTTTTCCACTGTCCTTGGAGAAAGGTGTTGGATGTGTCTCAATCTGTTTGTATCTAATTTAGATATGTGGACTTCTAAAAAGTCAGTATCATCTTATCAGCATGGTGAAAGTCTTCCATGCTATAAACTGATAGATCTTCAGCCCCACATGTTCTCGTCTGTGTGTATTGTCATTTTTCTGAACATTCATATGTGTTAGACATCATACAGAACATTTGGAAAAAAAAAAAAAATGAAGTGTCATTAATTTTTTTCCAGATGGCTCACTGTGCTTTCTCTGTTCTTGGAACTCTGTGTTAACAAACTGGTTTATGACTGTAGTTTAATGAAAATCTTAATTTCAAGGAGTCACTTCAGAAGTCCTTGCAAAAGTCAGGAAGCCCAAGACATCCATCATCATAACTTTATAAATAATTAAATTTCATTTTTTTCAGGGGAATAACAGATTTGTATGTACTGAAGATCTTTGCCCCACATTATGTTTAATAATGTTCCTTTGTGTATTTTCCTTCTCCTACAGATTTTATCATTTCAACAACTGCAAATCCTTAAGAGAAAAAATTACACTTATTGGAGATGAGTGTGACTTCTCCCCCCGCGTCAGGCGCTAGCCCCGCAGTCACCCGGCAGCAGGCCAGCCGCCGCGACCCCCAGGCGCTGGATCGGGCCTGCAGTGAGTCCCGCGGGGCAGCGCGGGGTGCCCCGGGGACGGAGACCGGCAGGAGACGGGGCGATGTGGAAGAGACGCAGTCTCTCAGTTCTCGGAATCCAGGGTTTATTGGTAGGAATGGCAGGGCGGCGCAGGCAGTTGGAACCAGGAAGGGACACGGGAGCTGGAAGCAGCTGGAGTAGGGAGCACAGAGAGCCCTGAAAGGTCCCCGTCCCAGGGGTTAGGAGGGACCGCAGGATGGCAGGGGTTTGGAGAGGATGACCAACCGGGACGCAGGGGATACAGAATTGGCAGAGACTCCAGGGAATGGAGGTGCGGGGGGCAGGTTATAGATCTTCAAAAACCAATAATTAACTGCGGGTAAAGGAACATTCTAGCTATTAACTCTAAAAGGATGAAGGGGAGGAGAACTCCATAGACCAATACTCTGCCCCCTGATGCATATTTATGGAGCTACCTGCAAGGTATATTGGGGGAACAATTTTCTGTCACCCTGACCTAAGGTTTCTTCAGACCCAGGGGGCTTCGTCAGCTAGTTCAGCCTCCAAGCTTATCTGGGTTAATCTCACTGCTATGGATGAGTCACTAGGAGACCAAAGAATTTAAATAATTTGCTCTTAACTACAAAATATATCAAAAATTTATATTGAGTAATACTTTTGCTTACTGTCATTTTCTAATCACCGTGAGTACTTCCAGTAGAAATCAAAGGGCTTGGATTTTGTAATGCATGAGACCATGGATTTTTTTACATTAGTATTAATTATATCTCTAAAAGTTAGAGACAGAACAGATGATGTAAAAAATAAACAAGGCAAGAGATTTTGGGATATACAAAGTCCTGACATGACTTAGAAGGATGTCAGAGCAAACCAGCTTTCAGTTCTGTCAACAGTGTTAACAAAGTTAATCCTAACTATAAATTTCAAGCTGCTTATTCAGCCTGTGACAGCTATTTTAACAGAAAATCAGCTGTAATGATGGTCTGGAAGTCTAAAATTATTCTTGTGTTAGTGACCGTGAAGTTAATATCATGATGTGAATAAAACATACTTAATAATTAGATCACAGCTCTTTTTCAGGATTACTTTGCCCATCTTTGTAGTAATATATGATCTATTAATAAACATGAATATATTCCAGCATAATAACAATAAAGATAGATGTGCTGTGGGAATCAGTTTTTCTTCCTTAGGTAATACTGTTATACACTTTGTTTCCAACTGTAAATTTTAATTAAGGTGGAAAGAAGACTGGCTGAAGAAGATGAAATGTTGAAATTAAAAGTCGGATTTGAGGGAGAAATGGAATTTGGTGATAAATGAAGAGAACATATGACGCAGAACTATTTTAATAGATATTATGAAGTACAGCACAAAGATTGAGATGATAAAGTCAAATGATTTAGCATAGTTGAGACAAGTATCTGGAAGAAAATGGCTCTAACAGGTGAGAAGTATGAAAAAAAACCTAAAAATTGAGACATTTAGGAACATGGAGTTTTTATCTTTGCTCTCCTGTTTTCAGTTTCGCACCTCAGAGACCTGATTTATCTGTTTTGTAGTCATGAAGTTATGAGTAGTTGCATCATCCAAGGATGTAAAAAAAGCATATCGGGCTTCCTGAATTGGCTAATTTTAACTGTCATTCCTGAAACTCTCGAAAATTATTTCAATTTTCATTGCTCCACATATTAAAAATTAATAAAGTCAGGAATCTGGAATTATAGGATGCTGCAGAAATTCTGGCTGCAGCCAGATGTATACACTACTGTTCAAAGACCTAAATAAATACTAGTAAATATCTAATAAAGATAGGATTTTTTCTAGATGTATGCATGAAGTAAGTAGAAATTACTTGGAAGAAATAATTAAACCATTCAATTGAATACAAAAGGAAAAGAAAAGTCTATCTTGCCAAAACTTTCTAAGGTTAGGAACTAGTACTGTAGTTGTATGTATGCAACTTTACTTGCTAGTCAAAATGCAAACAAATGAGCATAGTTAAGCGCAACTTCTGCCTGTTTGACTAACTCCTGTGATGATGTACTGCAAATGTAAGTGCAAATTACAAATTATCAATGAATGTTGTTTCAAATTTTTCTTCTCTATTCTTTTGTGTTTCAGTATTGTGTTCTAATGCTAATTAGATAAGGAAAAAATGCATGGTACTAGAAAGTACATTGTTATGCACCAGTCCTGGAAGAGGTCAATTGAGAATAATTAATAAATACATTAATACCTTGTTTACAAAGAATACAAATTCACCCTTCAATTTTTGGATTTCCATGGAAACTACCTGGAAAAGCAGTTACTATACTAAGAATCAGAAACAGGTTTTTTTGGAGGCAAGAAATGTGTTACATTTTTTCAGACTCATATGGTCATGTCCCTTTGTATATCAGCTGGTATGCACTCGAATATAAACAATTTTATATGTTTCAGACTGTTGTTAAATGTTTTATGACTATTAAAACACCTTTGTGACATGCAAAATGCATTCAACTGTGATACAAGTGTCATAATAAAGTGCCAGTCAAGGGACTTGAATTCTTGCCTTTTTCCTAGAAGACCAAACTGCCACTAAAAAAGTAAGCAGGTCTGGCTTTTTTTGTGTGTGTGTGATTTTGGGTTTTTTCTTGTTTATTTATCGATCAGGTATGGTGTTGACCCTGAGAATAAAATCAAAAATCGTCTACTCTTTCTAAAAATCTATTCTACAATGTAACACAGCTCAGTTACATTTTCCTGAATGATAAATTAAATACACTGTGGAGTTCGAAACAAGCTGAAAGCTCCCCCTGCTGTTTCAGAGAATTAGGACATGAGTCATGCCTTTGGACTTTGTATTTAAAAGAGGAGACAAGATCAAATGCTTTAAACGAGCTAATGGTCAAAAAATGCTTATTTCAGTGATGACATTTTCAGCTGATGAAAGGCAGAAGATAATATGTTTGCATTAGTATTAATTAACTGTAGGAATCATGACAGAAAGAAAGCTCTTTCAGTTAAACCAAATGAGGAAAAATGTTAATCATAAAATCCTTTTTTAAAATGTTACCACTATTTAACATAGGAATAAATATTCAAGGTATTTGAGTAATTTATTTTTAAGGTTATACATATATTCTGGTTAGGGTCAATTAGCAGTCTCTAAATATTATGCTTTTGAGAATATTGGGTTTTTATTGTAGCAATACTGTATTCTATAAATGGTGCTTGGACACAATCTGAGTTAAGATAACCATCCTCCTTTCTCCACTACTGCGTTCAAGAAAAGCATATAGATATGTGGGATAGATGACTTTCTACAATTCCACACACAAACCATATGCTCCTTGCTATCCATAAAATCCAAAAATCAGTTGGTGAAGAGATAGGTACAACTGAAGGGCATATTTTTGAGCATATTTTCATTAAAGGAGAATATCAACAATATTTTGCTATATATTGTGTAAATAGCATGCTGTGCTCATACCAGATTGCAAATTACACCAGTGCAATACAACATGAACCAGAGAAATTGCATTGATGGGAGTGAGAGCAAACCATCTGAATAGTATCCAGGCAGAAGAAACAAATTGGATCTTTAATTCTTTTTCTAATTCCTGTATTGTGATTCTGAAATCTTTGACAGGGGGAGTAGCATCACAGTTCTCACTTTTCCTGTTTTTTATTCTCCTTGAAGTGCTGATCATACATCACAGACTTGATGTATGTCAGCCAAATATGCAAAAGGATATTCGGATCTATTTTGTTCTCAAATTGCATAATCTACAGCTATCTGTGCTTGTCTTTCTGGTGGGTTGACCATGCCTGGTTGCCAGGCACCCACACAGCCATGCTCTTGTTCTTCATTCTCACCAGGACAGGTGGAGAAAATAGGATGGAAAAGCTTGTGGGTCAAGACAAAATCAAGCAGATCCATTACTATCACATGCAAAACAGACTCCACTTGTGCAAAATTAATTTAACTTATTGCCCATTGAAAATAAGAATAGGATGGTGAGAAACAGAGACAAAAACCCCCCCATCAATACTTTCTTTCTGTCTGTCGGCTCTTCTTCCCAGGATCATCTTCACCTTGAACCTTCCCTCCTGACTCCCATGACTGACAATGCGTACACCATCCCTCTGGGCAGCTGGAGTCAGCCTCCCAGGTGGTGTCTCCTTTCAGCCTCCTGTATAACCCCAGCCTACTCACTTTGAGCAGGTGTGGAAGAGCAAGCACAGCTCAGCAATAGGTGGAACACTGGTAGGTTACCAGAACCCTATTGGCCCCAGTGCAGAGTGGAGGGATTGCTGTGAAGAAAGTTAACCCCAGAATTCTATCCCTTCATCCAAATCATAGAATCATAGAATGGTTTGTGTTAGAAGGCACTTTAAAGATCATCTAGTTTCGGCTCCTCCTGCAACCATCAAGGGACATCCTAACTAGATCAGGTTGCTCAGAGCTCTGTCCAACCTGACCTTAAATATTGCCGGGGATGGGGCATTGATCACAACTCTGGGAAATCTGTTCCAGTGTTTCACCACCCTCAGCATAAAAAAACTTCATTCTTATACCTATTCTAAATCAACCTTCCTTCAGTTTCAAACCCTTACCTTCTGTCCTATTGCAACAGGCCTTGCTCAAAAGTTTGTCCCCATCTTTCTTGTAGGGCCCCTTCAAGAAGCGAAATGCCACAAAATAAGGTCTCCCTGGAACCTTCTCTTTTTCCAGGCTGAGCAATCCCTTCTCTCTCAGCCTGTCATCTCATAAGAGGTGCTCCATCCCACTGATCATTTTTGTGGCCCTCATCTGGACCCCTTCCAACAAGCCCATGCCCTCCCTTGTGTTCAGGACCTCATAGCTGGACTCACTACTCCAGGTGGGATCTCACCAGACTGGAGAACAGGGGGAGAATCAGTTCCTTCCACCTTCTGGCCATGCTCCTGAGATGGCCCAGGATGTGTTAGATTTGCTTCCTGGGCTTCAAGCACACATCGCTGGCTCATGTCCAGCCTTTCACCTATCAGCCCTTCTCATCCAGTCCCCATTTTATTAATAGTGACACCTCTTGAGTTCTAAATGTCTGGTTGCTTGCATTGTCCTCTTGATTTAGGATTAAGGAATCTTACCTATTGTAAACACTATCAAATTTCTCAAGGAAAGTGTGGAAAATTTGGTGTCTAATATCTGTCTCTGGTTACATGCATTTCCTATTTTCAGAAGCTTCTCAGTTTTTTAAAAAACATAGTGTCAATCCGATGTGCCATTCCCAGAATTTATTTTTATCACAACAGAAATCAAGTTTAATTCTGTCAGGATTATTTTTATTAGCTCTTTGATTTTCAGTTCCCTCTTTTGAACTGTCTCCTCTTACAAGGTGAAGGGGCTGTCGTTCTTACCTCTCCTCATTTGGATTCTGAATGTTCGTGTCAGAGGTGCTGCATGGTATCTTTCAAAACATTGAGTAATAAATTGGTAATATTTTACCAATGTAAAAAAATTATATATAAGTACCCATTTGGCACATTGTCTTCAATGTTTTATTTGGTCATACAAAATACATGTTTTATTTGGTGTTCACTGTCACGTTAATATGTTATTAAATGTAAAAATAAGTGTCTTTAAAAGATGTTACTGCTTGTACTCAAAACATTTTCTATTGTTTTAAGGAGGAATCTCAAATTTCTTGGGAATCTTGCATACAAGAAAATTTAATTGGACTTAATTTACTTAACTAGTAAAACTGTTTCATATTTAAGCTTGTCTAATATTCAATGCAGGATTCACTGATAAATGATATAGCCCAACCCCCTCTGAGGCACAGTCCTTTCTTGAGAATCATGGTACAGCGCTTTTCTTGTGTTTCTCTCATCCAAAGGGGTCAGTTAAAGTATAAACTGATAGAGAATTCTAAATTACTGTTTTTCCTCTGCTCTTTGAGATTTCTACTTAACTGTAGTCTGTGGGTTTTTTAGTACATTAGGGCTATAATGAGTGTTTTTACTGCTGCTGGTATGTATAACAGTGGTGGGTGAAAGGTCTCTTTTACATAAGAATTTATAAAAAATATGAATGGCCTATGTTGGCAAGTATTCATTACCCCAAGTAGAGGCTGTGCAATGCATCCCGTTTATTTATGTATTAACATTACCCTCATCATCACTTCATCTGACTACTTCATGCTTATCACAGTATTTTATTTAACAAAACTTACAAAGAGCGGAGCTAGTACCATAAAATGAGAATCATAGAATTCTTTAGGTTGGAAAAGGTCTTTAAGATCACCCTGAAGTCCAACCATTAACTCAGTAGTGTCAGTCCAAAACCAAACCATGTCTGTAAGCATCACATCTACAGTCTTTTAAATACCTCCAGGGATGGTGACTCAACCACTTCCCTCGGCAGCAAGTTCCAGCGCTTGACAACACTTTCAGTGAAGGGGTGAAATTATTACAGAGAGGAATGAAGTCAGATATCAGGGAGAAGTTTCAAGGGAGTAATTGAAAATATAGTCAGATGTACACTGAATAGAGGTAAGCAGCTCATTATTGTTTCAAAAGGTCAAGGTTGGATTTGGCTCTGTTTCAATATGAAGACTGACTCATGGGCTGTCCTTGTTCCTTTCTACCTAAGAGCACCTTCTGTTTTCTTCAAAGAAGAACTACCTGAAAATGTTAAAAAAAAAGAAATCTAAGCTAAAACTCATGATTTTACATGTGGATGGTTGGGAAGCATTCTTAAAAGCTGATGGTGTAGGGTGCTAGCTGGTGAAGAGAGAGCCCTCATTCTCTGACTCAAGTGATTTAACAGGAAAACAGACTGAGCCAAGGTTAAGACCCATCTGCCAGCTCAGGATAAGGAGAAATAAGACCATCTTAGTACAGCTAAAAATCAACTATGCTGATATCAGATGGTTAGCAATTTTTCCTTTAAAATGATTGCTATCATAATATAAGTCCTGTAAATTCTCATTAAAAAAATATGACATTTTATTTTCAGTAGAAGGATTCCTGCAAGGTCTTAGCAGAACATGCAACTCTTTTCTGTACAGACTAGAAGATGGACGAGAAGTAGAAATTATTTCTGGATCTTATTTATTTTTCACAAAATTTTAGGTTAAATTCACCTTGGCAGCTTTGCCATTTATTCAGTATGGGTTTGTTCTGCCATTGGTTAACCCTTTTATTCTTGCAGATTTTACATTTGTATATGTATATATTGATACATATTTATATATACTACATATATACTTTATACATATTTATATATGCATCTATATATTGACAGAGATTACAAAGGGCTAATTAGAGTTAATATTTTGATGGATCTGCAAGAGAAGAAGAATAAAACACTCTATCTTCCATCAGAGAAAAATAAGGCTCCAGAAACATAGTGATATGATGAATACTTTCATAAAGTTATTAAAACATACCAATTAATGCTCCTGCCTTTGACATCTTGATCTAAAGGCTGAGAGAGGAAAACTAATCAACAATATTACCATTAGTTCTGTTCCAGAAATAATCAGTGCAAGGCAAATGCAACAAATACTGCCTAGTGGGCTGCTCATAAAAATAATGTCTATGAAGTTTCCAAAATCCATGAAGAAGTGACAAGAATATGATGTAAATATCTAAGATTTCAGCTGATGAAAAACAGCATTAGGCCTAACTGACTATAGTAAGATACTTCAAGCTTCAGTGTTTTGGGATAAGTACCCATAAACATGAGAAGATATTAATTGTTTACTAAGGCTCTTCAACTGTAATGTCAGATGCAATAGATCAAATATTTTGCTTTTTTCCCCAAATATCTTTTCCAAGATTTTTATTGTTTTGAATCTGACATTCAGACATTAAGTTTTGGGGGAAGTGTTGGCTCTTCTTGTAGTTGTGAATAAAAATGGAATATTCACTGTGCAACTACATTGTTAGAGATGCAGCTTGGTCTGAAGGGTGATAAAGAAACACATTATTTGAGAATCTGCCGCTGAATTGCTTTGAATGATTTTTTTCCCTGAGTGTGGACAATGTCACTATGTCACTGTCATAATTGATATTCTATTAGAAAAATGTTTTCTTCCTTTCTTTTTCAGAATACTGAACTGCTATGCACCATTTCAGTACAAAATGAGAATCAGTATGTTCCTATTGATAACATATTATGTTGGAGTTCAGGAGACCTAGGTCTTCTTGCTAACTGATGGTGCTTTTATGAAATATAATTCAATGTTTTGTTTCCTGAAGTGGTAGTAAAATTTATAAATAATTAAGTATTACTATAATTCTGTTTCCATGGATTAAAACTGAATTTCTTTCTCAGTCATTACTTTTCTTGTTCCATTTGTGCATGCCTAAAGTGTGCCCCACAAATCTTTATACCAATTCCTGAAAGTATACTTAAGTGATCCTAAAAATTCCCCACACTGCAGTATGTCCCTGGAAATAAGAAAGGTAACTTTTTTTAGGGGTCCTAAACTCCCAGCAACAGCACACTTTTGAATGGTTCCAGTGACTCTCATATGATGTTTACCCTACATTATTTGTACGTGGCCTCTGCAGTGCCATTT
>VZRM01002771.1:428577-461614 GCA_013397955.1 Grantiella picta | reverse complement strand
TCTTCCAGTCCTTCCCCTCCCTTCCGCCTCCAGCAGAGACTGGGACAAGGCTTGTGCCACAGGGACAGACGCACAGCTCTCCCCACAGCTCCGAGAGGGCTGGCTGCTCCCCGCCTGCCACAGTGGGGGCTGCAGGCACAGCAATGAGCACTCCTGCTGTCCGTGGGCGCTGGCAGCCTGCTCGGGTGGACACTGAGCACCGAAATACTGGGGCTGGGCTGCCAGCGACAGGCTGACCCCCACGGGCCTTGCCCCCCAAAGCAGAGCACACCTAATGGGGCTCGGGGAACATCCCATCCCTGGGGACACGCCAGTCCCAGCTCGATTCCCAGCTGGGCTAACACCTGTCCCCCGGTGCAGCCCGCCAGCCCTCCGCTCCTACCTGTGCAGTGCTGCCACGTCCTGCCTCCCCGGATGAAGCCCCCGCCGCTGGCCCAGCGGAGCAGGATGAGCCAGAGCAGCAGTGGAGCCGACATGGAGGGTCTGGCCTTAGGGGGTCCATCCACCGGGACCCCCGCGCTGCCCTCTCCTCCCTGCCCCGGCTCGGCTCAGCGCGCCGGGAGCTCTGGCATGCTCTGCGGTGGGACCCCCGGAGACCCCAGCACCGATCCGGGGTGGTGTCACCACCCCAGGCTGCTGAAGCCCGGCTCTGTGCCGATGCTCTGCGGGGCCATCTCCGCCGGGGACACTGACGGGGGTCTCCGGTGGCAGCCGCCGAGCCAGTGCCGGCTGCAGCCGGCACACAGACATTTAAATGAGAGGTCGGTGGTGGGAGAGGAGGAGTCCCGGCTCCTCCGAGAGCTTTTATCTTTTGCCCAACCCTCTGGAAGGCGGCTTTGGGGAGGGATTTTTTAATCATTATTTTTTGCTTGCTTTCTTTGCTTCCTTTCAGTTTTGGTGATTCTTTTTTCTGGGCTCACATGGGAGTAGGTGGAAGATTCACCCCTGCCTGGAGACACCTGGGTGGGAATCTTCCTGTCCATAAATACACGGATTTTCAGCTTGTACTGGATGAGAGACCCTCTGACCCCTCTGGACCAATCCCCCATGCCCAAAAATAAGCCAGATCCCAAAACCTGCATATTTCTCCCCTAAAACTGTCCCAGGCAGGTGATGCACATCCCGTGCCCCAGGCAAGGCTCCATCCCAAGGGCCAAACACCAGACCCAAGCCTTGCCACCAGTTCAGAAACCCTCCAGATTCTGCTGTTCCAGTGGGAGCAGCAGCAGTGGGAAAACTCCCTGCACGCAATGAGCTCCGCTGGGCTCCTCCAGCCACAGAATGAGTCTCTTCCATTCCCCAAACAATTGAAACAGGCTCCCACCCCCCTCGGCCCCAAAGCCTTCCCGCAAGGCGTGCGCTAGAATAGGAAGCGAATGGCCAGGACCAAACGCCAAAAATTGTGCCGCAAACAGGGGGTTTTGTCAGCAAGGAGCAGCCAGAGCTGGACCTGTGGCCGTGTTCACTGCAGGTCTGTCTGTACCCCAAAACCAGCCATGCTGGGGCTGAGAGTGCAGCCCAAGGGGTGCAACCCATGGTGCAGTGTAGCTCCCTGCACGCAGCTCAGCCCCAAATCCCGAGAGGAGCTGTACTGAATCCCACAAACCCCAAGACACCAGAATGTTGGTGCCTCTGTCTCAGAGCCTGGAGAGTGGCTGTGTGCCTGTCCAACAGCCCTGCAGGGCTGCATGGAGCTCCCCCTCTCCAAACAGCCTCTCTCTGGGCATGCTCCCAATTAGGGTTCTACCAGGATCATGCTTAAACCTTCCCAGCAAGAGAGCTGCAGAGGTGAGGCACTGCTCCCTCCTCATCATCCCCATCCTCATGCTGGGCTGGTATCCAGTGGCACAGCCATAACCAAACCTGTGAGTCCCAAATGGCAGACAGGGGTCCCGAATGGCAGCTGCTGGAGGTGACATCAAGGGATGCAGGAGGACAAACCATCCCATCTCCCCTGACAGGCACAGTCCCTCCTGATACTCCCCACAGCCCTGAGGACACCCACCAGGGCTGGGACTGGGAGCAGCCACCTCACTGGAACCCCAAGCCACGGGAAGATGGAGACTGGCATTCCAAGCACATCTGGCAGAGAGGTGCTGTGTTGGAGGGGAGGCTCCCGTCAGGTCGGAACTGGAGAAAGCATCACAAATAAGAATCACGGCTGCCACATCTCCCAGGGCTGCACACATGTGTCAAGTTAAGCGTGGCTTTGGGAGCTGGCAGCGCCGCCCTGAGCAGGGGATGGATTTGGGAAAGGCTCCTGCCAAGCCTCTGCAAGGGTCCGGGGAGGGAGGGAAAGTCCTGGCAGAGATTCCAGGAGATTGGTTTTTCAAAGGGGATGCAGCCACCTTTGAGTGCTTTCTTGGCCAGAAAAACAGCCAGTGGGGACATCTTCAGAGCTGCGGGTGTCCCTTCCAGAAGGGAGATCTGTGGACTCCCAGGCAGGAAGTGGAGGGACTGAAGCCCCCACAATGAGCATGGAGGACATGGTGGGCTCAGGCTGCTGTTCAGCCACGTTCATAAACAGCCTCCTGATGAGGACAGGGATGCTGAAGGTCTTCAAGGGCTTTCTCCATTGCTGGGCTGGGGATGCTGGCATGGCAGAAGATGGTGGAGTGGCTTGGGCAGTGCCTGGTGCTTTCCTCCCGGCCTGGGGAGTGTGAAGTAAGGACAGGGACACATTGCTCCCCACTGTCACACTGGGTCCAGAACCTGCTCCGTGTCCCAAGGACATTAGGAAGTGGTCTGCAAAATAGTTCCTAAGCACACAGGCACACATTCCTATGTGCAGAAGCAAGCACAAGAGGATGAAATAAAAGAGACAAACAGCGAGACGTTTGCCTAATTCGCATGGGGCATAAATAAAACCATGTGGCGGCCCTGAACAAAATGATCCTTGGATTCTCACCAGAAAGGTTTGGCCATCCCTGGGTTAGGAAAGGCTGAGAAACCCATCTGTAGGCAATCCATGTCAAGCAGAGCTTTCAAGCAGGGGACAGTGTGAGGAGGGCACCTCCTTGACGCCAGGGACCGGCTGGACTGTGCACACGGGGAAATGTTCCTGCTCTTCCAAGGCTGTAACTCATTCCTTATTATTTGCAGACACAAAGTCGTGTTTCAGGGCTTCATGCCTTATTCATTTCAGTCTTTATTCCTGACATCTGTATATAATCAGAGAATCCTTTAAGTTGGAAAAGACCTCTAAGTTTGTCAAGTATTTTCCCCTGAAATGCAGCGTGCACAGGCATCAGCAAGGGCAAAGCTTGGAGGGACCCCATGAGTAACCGATGGACCCATCTCATGGTGTCCCCAACCTTGGTCCACTCTCCTGCCTGCACCAGCAGGGCCAGGGAGCCTGCCACACTGACACCCATGGGCATGGAGCTGGAGGTCAGTGATGAGCACAAGAAGCCATTCCCACCTGTGTGAGCAGCAGGGTAAGGATCAGCCCTTTGGGATCAGCTATGAAGGGGATGGGGGGGAATTGTTCTCCGTGACATCCCAGATCACAATTCCCCAAATGACAGTTTGGGTTGAACAACTGGAACACCTTCTCCAGGATGAGGTCTCCATCCTCAGTCACTTCCAAGGCTCTTCCCTTGTCACCTCTGCCCTTTCTCCCAGGCTGAAAATCTTCCCTGGTTTTCCTGGAGCTACATCAACTCTCTGAGTCCAACCCACCAACATACAACAGAGTTCCAGAAAGAAATCTCTGCACCAGGAAACCTGTCCGCATTGTGCAGAAGCGCAAACGTCTTTAACCCCAATGCCTTTCAAAAGCTGAATTCCCAGCAGTTTTGGAGAGGTTCTGCCAGGAAAAGTTTTGTGAAAGACTGGGAGGATTGCAAAAGGCACTGTTTTTAGGAAAACCACCAAAAGAAAGGACAAAGCCGCCCCAGCGCAGCCGGTGCTGCTGCCAGCTTCCCAGCACGGAGCTGCCTTCGGGAGCGATCCCGGCCGGGCGGTGGCGAGCCACCAGCATCGCTCAAATCCCAGAGCCCTCCATGTCCCCACACCCACTGCCAGCCTCAGGGAATGAAGGAGCCAGGAGCACCCAGCCAGGGCTCCCTGGCTTTGGCCATGGCAGCAGGCAGTGCATTGCAGCCCATGTCCCTGCCCAGGCAGCCAGGAGCAAGCTGAGCATCCTGCCCCACATGTGGAGGACACATGGCAGCTGAGCTGGCGAGCTCTGAAAGGGCTCTAAAGAGCAGACACTTAACTTTCACCAGTACAAGGGAAGACAGGCTTTGAGACCGTGCTTCCATGGTTTTGGATGGGGCTATACAGCACCCACAGCTGCACCTCCCCTTGTTTTGCCCCCACACGTGACCAATAGTCCTTCACTACTGCCTGTCCCTTGTTGACATAGTTGTTCTAATTTTTATCACCTTCCTCCAGTGTGCCCAAACCTGTTGAAGAGGCTGAGCCACCTCCCTGTAGCCGCAGGATCCTCATACTCAACACTCTCCAGTAAGGCAGCTCTGTATGGATGGAGGGCATCCAACCCAGGCAATCATGAGCATGCTGACAATGGAAACAGTGCTCTGGGTATTTTCTGTAGGTCTCAGGCCTACACAGAGGCAAAAGAACAGGAGAGAGGCTCACACGTCACTTGGTGGTGGTGCAGGAGATCCAGGAGCTCTGCCTGGACCTCCTGCTCCACCTGGAGTGGGAAAATTCTGCCTGGTTTTGAGCTCAGCTGAGATCTATCCACAAAGGGAATAAACAGCGTTCCAGAGACTAGGGAGGCAACATTCCTGTTCCATACTTAGCACCTGCGCTTGAATCTCCTTCAGCAACAGTGCTTGTCCTAACACCCTGGGCTTGTGCAGAGCAGCTGGGGGTTTGGAAACATCTCAGCTTTGCTGCATCAGGAGCAGCAGCTCACCAGGCTGACCACGCACACCTGGGGCTCCGTGTGGGGAACTGTCAGCTTGGCCAAGCAAACCCCATGCCAAGTGCCCTGTGCTGAGAGTTGCCCAGAGATGTTGTGGACTCTCCATCCCTGGAAGTGTCCAAGGCCGGGTCGGATGGGGCTTGGAGCAACCTGGGCTAGTGGAAGGTGTCCCTGCTATGGCAGAGGGTTGGAGCGAGATGAGCTTTAATACCCTTTCCAACACAAACCATTAAGTGATTTTATGATTCTGTGATCTCTCTCCATAGGCTGCCTGGCACAACACCTGAGCCCCCGGGCTGGCTCTGGAATGGGAAGAGGAATCTCCCTTGACAGTGCTAGGGGAAACCTTCCTCCTCCTTTGCTTGTAGCCCCTTGGATCCAGGCAGTGACCACATGCACCAGCTTACAACAGGCAGATGGTGGTAAGTGGCACAAAGAGCCACAGCAGGGAAACCCACGGATTTGCCTCCTTGGGCCCATTGAGGACTGGCAGGGATAGAAAGCGTGAAGCACAGTGCTGCTTGCATGGAAATGATCCCATGGCTCCCTGGTTAGGGACCAGTCAGCACCTTCTCTCCCCCAAGTCCACCTCAGACCACCCACCCTGGGAAGGTGCGGGCATCGCAAACCCCTCCTCAGTGCTGGCAGCAAATCTGGGCTGAGAGCATGGGCAGCAAACAGCAGCTGTAGAATCATTTTGCTCTGCAGCCATAAGAAAACCTCCCGCCGCCTGACGCAGAGAACCACTGGCCAATTTTATCGCTCACTGATACAAAAGTGTCAAGCTTTAATTATTCTAGGAGCGGCCATTCAGGCTCTGGAGGAGCCGGCAGGTGGCAGGGCAGGCGGTGGCTCCCCGGGTGCCAAGGCAGCCACGCTCGCTCTGCCCACCCGCCGGCAGCAGAGCGCGGCTCCATCTCCTCCGACATCCGGCAAGGAAAGGGAACAAAGGCAGAGAACAATTCCTATTGTTTTCCATGACTTTCTTCAGGGCAGTTCTTCCAGCGCAATGCTGCTGCCCAGCCACTCCAGCTCTCGGAAGTGTGCAGATGCTGGTGGGGACATGGTTCTCATGCTAAGGTGCCCACAGCCCAACCCTCGGAGCCTGGTCTCCTCCAGCACACAAACAGAGGCAGCGTTCTCAGCAGGGTTATCCCACTCACCACAGCTCCTGTCCCACTTCACAGCACCGCTGGGATTCCTGAGATGGGAATATGGCAGTGCTGGGTTGATGGTTTGACTCCATGATCTTGGAGGTGTTTTCCAACTAAACGATTCCATGATGATATCCAGCTTCCTGTAACTGGCCAAGGCACAACACTCAGCCCAGGCTCAGAGTGAAGGAGATCACCATGATCACTTTCGTGGGTGTCAAAGGGGGCATAGAAGCATCTACAGAAGAATCACAGAATGGTTTGGGCTGGAAGCAACTTTAAAGCCTATTTCATCCTGCCATGGGCAGGGACACCTTCCACTATCCAGGTTGCTCCAAGCCCTGTCCAACCTGGCCTTGAGCACTTCCAGGGATCCAGGGGCAGCCACAGCTTCTCTGGGCAAAGAAGAAGGTATTTAACATGTGAGAGAGAATTCAACCCACGAGTCTTGCTGGACCAGCATGAATGGATAAAATAAATCAAATGCCTCCGGGTCACTGACTGGGTGTTCCAGAGACAGATGTCAAAAATATCAAATGCTAAGTCTCTAACACACCTGTCTCACAGAGTGAGATCCCCTAGCACCTGACCTGCTGACCAAGCTTGGAGGGGTCTGACCAGGACTGGATCTGATCAGACCTCTGAGGGGTCCTCCTCTGACTGGCAGAAGACAGGGATCCTTGTGAAGCACCACACCAGGAGAGGAGTCTGTGTGATCTCACCCCAGGCAGACTCAGCAAAGAAATCCCAATTCAACATCCCCGTGCCACCCCAATTTGGTTCAATTTGCCAAATTGTTTTGGCATGGGGAAAACTGTTTTGGGCCCAAACTTCCATCCCAGCTGTGGGTGGAGAGCCTCCCCGTGCTGGGCTCTGCACCCAAACGCGTGGGTTCCCCCACCCCCTGCATGTTGCATCCTGCATTTCTGCTGCTTTGAACCCACCTCCCATGCCACCCTGCATCCCCCAGAGGGGTGGCCACAGTGGGGGTGTTTGCCTTCACTCCTCAGTGAGCCCTGTCCCCTTCCTGGCCACCCCCGGCAGTCCCTCCAGCCAGGGACACCTGGCTCTGGTCAGAGCTGGGACAGAGCCACAGCTTCATCCCCCACACAGAGGAAGGGGACTCAAGCCAGGACTTGGTTCATCTCCCCCCACGCCCTTCAGGGACATGACCAGCCAGACCCACTCCCAAATCCCTCTGGAGCTCACACAGGCAGCTCCCCTGTAATAACCCACAGGCCGTGTCACTGATATGAATTATGTATTAACACACCCCATCATCTCACCTGCTGCCCAGTCCCATCTCGGGGGGTGGGAGCCACCTTCAAAAGCCACCTGGCTGTTCTCCTGGGGCTCTTGCACTGCCTGCCCTGGGAGAAGAGCCGTCAGAGCAGGCAGGGATAGGTGGGAAGATCACCAGGGCTGGAGTCATGGGGAAGGCACAGATCTCCCAGCCATCCCATGCTCCCGTGGGGCCATGAGAGCACCAAGAAGGATCACCAAATGTTAAGTGGCTTGAACAACTCCCTCCTCAGTGATGGGTTTCATCCCTGCAGCCCCAGGGAGCCTGGCACAGCACTTTTGATGCCCAAGACATTGGGTGGCACATGGCAGCAGGACAGAGGCACCAGAAGCCCTCACTAGGGCTGGCAGCTCAGGCCCTCAGCTAGATGAATTCTCCAGATTCCAGCACTTTCCCCTTCCTGTGCTATCCCAACCCTGCCTCCAGCTGGCAGCTAGACCCCCAGCATCCCTTCCCTCACACTCCTCCAGCCTCTGAGCTTCCTGAAGGGCAGGGATTTCCTTCTTCCCCTGAGACAGGGAAATTTTAAAGAAAAGCCACGTCAGACATGTGACCTGTGCTGCTTCTTGCCAGGGCACTGTGAGAACCTCCATCCCTGCCCCTGCCCCAGCTCAGCCCCACACCCCAGGACAAGGCAGGCTGCTGCTTCAAGCTCCCTTCTAGAGCTAAAAGCTGCACCAATCCCACATCCTAGACAACCCCAGGATCAGCAGCATGGCTGGCACTTGGGATGGACTTTTCAGGTATGTGCTGCTTCTCCTTTCCATTCTCACACGCAGAGCACCCTCACCAAGACACAACTTCAGGACAGCAGGGACCTTCCCAAGGTGCAGAGCTTCCTTGTTGCATCCATCCCAATGTAGCTCACCACCTTCTATTCAAGATATCGCTCCAGAAAAGCCAAAAAAAGCTGGCAGGGAGCCCAGGGCTGGCTCTGCCCCCAAGCTGCAGCCGTTTCATGTGGCTCCAACGCCTCTCTCACTTTCAAAGGCACACCAACCCAGTTAATGGTTGTCTCACAGCCCACTGTGTGTGTTCTGACACAGCCCCTCTGCCAAGGAAAAACAACAGTGAGCGTGTGTGGATGTGTGTATATACAAAGGCTTTAAAGAGGACGTTGCTTGCATTTTTACAGCTTTGTTGAAGGGTTTGGTTGGGATTCTTCTTTTAATATAAAAGCCTAAAGCAAATATAATCCAGAGAGAAGGATTTAAAAAAAATCTTTAATACTTTACCTACATGCATAACACCTGTAGAGCTCTGACATTCCCCTAAGAACATGTTTTATAGTAAGTTTTTCAGGTGAAAAAAGGCAACTGCTCAGAAAAACATTGCTACTGCCCAGCACTGCAAATCCTGCCAACATGAGTGTTCATTCAGGAAGGGACACAATTAAGTCTTTAGGAAGTCTATCCCAGGAGCCACATGGCAGTTTTACAAGCTTTAACTTTCAGGTGTTTCCCACCTGCAACAAGGTGCCTGACCCAGGAGACCCTCTCAGCCAGTCACAGCAGGAGCCCACACACCTCCACCGTGAGCTGAATCCTCCTGTTTTATGAAAGGATTCAGTTTGTTGCAGAATAATTATTATTTCTTTCCTGCAAATACAAGCAGGGAATCTAACATGCCAACCACACTGCCACCTTTAAACCATCCACAGAATCCCAAAATGGTTTGGGTTGGAAGCGACCTTAAAGTTCATCCCATTCCACCCCCTGCCATGAGCAGGGACACCTTCCACTATCCCAGGTTGCTCCAAGTCCCATCCTGCCTGGCCTTGGACACTGCCAGAGATGGGGCAGCCACAGCTGCTCTGTGCAACCTGTGCCAGGGCCTCACCTCCCTCACAGGGAAGAATTTCTTCCTAAATGAACACAATGAACAATTAATTTCTTTTGATGAACACAAATGCTCACCACTGGCTTCAGCTGAGTAAACAGCCACCAAATAGGACAGTTCTCACCTCAACACCACGCTTTCATCCTCTGAGGTGAACTTCTGCCTACATTTTGCCACCTTCAAGACTGCAAGGTAGCTATGGTCACTGGGTGGCTTCAAATGCCCATCAGCAAGCCCACTGCATGTCAGTCACTTAAAAAGAACGGATTTTTATTTCTGAACAGAAATTTGAGGACTATGGAAATTCTGAGTAGGAACTGGACATCTGAGAAACCTGGTTGAGTGGAAGGTGTCCCTGTCCATGGCCCAGAGCTGGAACTAGATGGTCTTTAAGGTCCCTTCCCATCCAAACCGTTCAGTGATTCTACCATGATCTAAGTATCCTCCTCAAATCCAAGGGCTGATATCAGCACATCCTGAATGAATTCACCTGTTGTATGTTCACAAGAACTTCCCAGGCCAGACACATGGATATAACAATGTTTGTAAAGAGCAAACTACACCACATCTGCCTACCATCAGATTTTTACAGTTTTCTTTGAATAACCCAGCCACTAGCCAGCTTTAGAGACAAGACACTTGCCTGGAAAGTCCATGCAACCATGTCAGCTCTTCCACTCCTCCTGAAGTATCCCATGTTTTAACTGGGTTAGAATAAAGTCTCTTGGCTGGGTGGTTACCCATATACAACACCCACTGCAATACATTTGTGTAAAACCATGAAAGGAGAAAATATAATCACTTTATTTTCAGTATACAGACTAAATCCCACCATAAAATGAAGATAATGAGCAAGCACACATGAATAAAACACTCTGCACTTAAGCAAACCCCACTTTTGCCCTGTGTTTCTGCAGTGGCTCTTGCAGCTCTCCAGCATTGCTCCCAAAGGTGGCTGCAGTACTTCCAGGAGCAATCCTCCCTCCACTCCAATTCAAAAAACACTCCCAGTTTGCGTAAAGTGCTACATTTTCCTGCATGCCTTGAAATACTAGTTAGGTACAACACTATTTCATCATCTCTGCTCCCAAGCTATGTCCAGTCCCACTCCCACCCTTACATCAAAGCCACAATTACTTCTACAAGGAGGTAAAATCAGCAGGTTGTAGCAATACAACTCTTGAGAGGCGCAGAACGATGGCGAAGGGCTATCTGCAGCACAGACAGCAAGACAGAAACGCTGACAAGTTGTACCACTCACATGTACACCATCACCTCTGTAAAGCTTTCCCCATGGTGTGACTCTTTCCATGCCACACGCTTCACAGTAAAAAAAAACAAACCAGCCCTTGTCAAATCTAGCCTGTTTAAAGCTGCCAGCAAAATTGGAATCCGTGTGCTATCAACGGGCATGTTATTGCTTGTCGTAAATTGGAGAAGTCTGGACCTACACGAGATTGGCTTGCAAAGCAGAAAGGTCAGCAGAGGCCCCTCAGCAGTTTTAGGAAGTGACCAGCTGGTATTTCCTGCACCCTTCACAGTGGCTACAACACTGCAGTCCAAAGCACGCGTCGTAATATCCTTGAGCAAACAGCCTGTCTCCTCTGGCTCCTATTTCATACACAAGAGCACTCCGTGTAGAGTGTCACAGGGAATTTTAACAAGTCCATCATGCCAATCTTGGCTCATTCACCTGAAAACGGGTGACCTGGGCTGTAAAAGCAAAGCAGTGCCAAATCCTCTCAACACTCACTTGTCACCACAGTGAGTTGATACTCTTGCAGAGCTATTTACATGCCCAGCAGAGCAGACTTTTCCTCACTGGTGTTTCCAACTGCCAATGACCTACCTTGCCCAGGTGAACTTGGACCAAAGTGTTCAACAATCCAGCCTTTACACCTTGTGTCTCTAACTGAGTGTAAAGTTTACAACTGAGTGTCTTCAAGGAGTAATAAAGCAGCACTTGGGATTTCTGCCAAGCCAACACTGATTCAAAGGCTCAGTACAAACTCACAGTGTTACACAGGAACACCAGCCCGTTCCAGACCCCCAGCCAGTCCTCACAGCTCACTCCCTCAAGTTCCTTTCTTTGCTAACACTGACTATAATCCTGCTTTATAGCCTCTCCTGCTAACTATACTCTTCAAATCAGATCTGACTGCAAATGCTGCCCCTAACCTAACAAGTATCATGGAATGGAGAGATTATTTCCTGTCTACTGCTGCTCCAGATGCAACGCTACCTATAAAAACATGACTAATTATTCCAGCAGACGATCCAAACCAGCACTGCTCTCCAACAGCAGATGGGTGAGGGAGGGCTGCAGATTGCCAAGTCTCCAAGTCTCCAAGTCTTTCCACACCACAAAGTGAGGTAGCAACAAGCAGCCTTTGAAACAGCATTGTCTCTGTATTTTTATCTACCATTAAATCCCTTTTCCAAACAATTTAGTGAGTGAACTAGAGGCTTCTCTGGAGCAGTGGAATAAAAGAGATGGTAAATAAATAACAAATTATAAGAACTAGGCCAATAGTTTTACGAAGTTTTCCTTTTTGGTACCAGCACTGAGCACTGCTCGTTTCCAGGTGGAGAGAAATACAAAACACTTCAGTCTCTCTGTGAGCTTAAAGTCCGAGTGACTTCTGCACAATCTGCTTGGCAATTTTGTTAAACTGTTCTCTGTCTTCCCGCCACATCTTGGAGGCATCTACATTGGCTCCACTTTCATCATTTGGCTCTGAAACAAGAAAGACAAAGGTAAGTGGGCAATGGAGCTTCTTGCTTCTTCAAGAGTGCCACTTCCCCAAGGCTTTGATAACACTTCTCCTCCTTGGGACTACAGAAACACCACTAAAGCAAATCCAGTAACAGCTCCTGGAAACCCAAAAGGCTCTGATTTAACTGACCACAAGAAAAAGGATATCACAACAAGGTCGAGTTTAGGCAAGTAACAAGTGGCACAGGAGCAGGATTTCCTTTTTTGGTGCTTTCAGCAGTGGAGCCCCACCATGCACATGGCCAACACAAGGTAGCACCCCCAGTGCTGTCAAGGGCTTTTAAAACTGCATGTTTCTCCCTGCAGAGCAATCTTTTTCTTGTTCTCCAGCTTCCCAGACACAAAGCCTCTCCAACCAGGCCACCCAAACAGGCTGTCACTCATTGGGATGGCTTGCTCTATTAAAAACCAACAAAACAAACCAAGGAAACCCATAGAATATGCTTTCATTTCTGCAATGTCTTTCATCCGAGGAATTCACAACACTTTACAAAGCACATAAGTGCTGGAGTCCCAGGGGCTCCCCATTTTGTACGGAGGTAAGCTGAAACTCAGGATTTATCAGGTCTGTGGGCAGCACACAGCAGGATGCTGTCCTGGGATTCCATAAGGCACTAACACATTCTACCCAATTCCCCTGCCACACTAGTCCACACCCACCCTGGTCCAGTTCATGGCAGGTATTTCAGGCTCCCATCCTTCTCAACATCATGCTGATAATCCACCTTAAAAACCAGCAGGTGTGCAGCTCACCCAGTCTGGTAAACTTGGGTTCACACTGCCTGCAGAGCTAGAGCTGAGAGATTTCCAGTACCCTGAAAGAAGCTGACCACTGGTGTTTTAGCCTAATTTCTCCAAAAGCCATGGAAAACAGGATGCACAGGCACAGAATGACACCAGGTGACTCCCACATTTATCAGTCCAGGTAAGGCTGTTGCACAGACCAAGCTCTTGGAAGCCATGGGAAGCCCACAGCGTACTAATTGCCTGCACAGCTTCCCAATAGCAGGTTACTATTGCAAAGCTAAAACAGTCCCATGTAGGGAAAGCAATCCGTTGCTCGGTCTTTGGTCAACTTTGCAGCTTCTAAACCCATTTATCCTTCAAAACTTGTTCTAAGGGACATGGCTCTGCCCTCTTCAGGCAATTCAGTGGCTGTGTCCACTGTGTGGAAAATGATCCATCTTTCAGAGTTGTATATGACAGAGCTGATCCACAGCCCTTGTTAGATTTAGGGGAAACTATTTCAAAGGCTGCACAAAAGGTTTTTCACCTCAGGTCTCTTCTCAAGAAGCCTTCCTCTGAACCAGAGATGGCAGAGTGGAGCACATTCCCAGGCTAGGAATAACAAAGAGAAACAGAGGGTGCTGGCTTCTGAATCCGAGGCCATGGACTCCACTGTACTGGTCAGGTCTGGTAACCCTTCTGCCAAAAGCCAAATCCAACACTGCCAAAAGCCAAATCCAACACAGGCCATAATCCACAGCTTTAAAAGCTGAATGGACAGCACAGCAATTACAAAGAAGGTTTTGTCCAGGAGCAAGGAACCAGCTGAGCCTCTGGACCCACCTGACCCATCGCTAATGGCTGAGTTGCTACCAAACTGGAAGGAAAGCCTTGCAGTCACCTCAAAACAGGAACACCTGTTACTCATTCAGCTGCGTTTTTTCCAACTCTTTTCAGAGCACTGATTTACCAATAAATACATACCAGGGCTTTAAGAACTGTGGTTGCTGCTGAGCAGCTTTCCATGCGCTTTGCTCACTCACCAAAGCAAAAAGCAAGAGGCAGTTCCAGCTCACCCAGGAACTGCTGACAGGACAGCAGTGCTCACCTGCCAGCATGCTAACAACCGACAGGAGGATCTTCTCCACACTCTGCACAGGACTCCACCGCTCTGCGCTGCTCTCGTATCCCATGGGATCATCCCCAGGAGCATGAAGAATAGAGATGCACACTCTCCCATCTGGGTAAACTGCACAAAAGGTACAGAAGATTGCTTGTTACTCAGTGGAAATGCTCAGCATCTCCAGCTGATCTCAAGATCAGTCTTGAGACTTGGCTTTTCTATGACTAAAACTAAATCCAGGTTTAAATTTCCTCTTTAGGCAAGAGGACACAAAATCTGAAAGACAAAATTTAGGAAAAATCTTCTTTAAGAAAATCTAATAAACTTCTTCCCCAACAGAAACCTGCTAGGAGCACTTGTGTCATTTAATAATCAGTGACAGACTCCATGGGAAAAAATTAGTCTGTTACTGATTATTAAACCAGTAAAAAGATGCAGCCTGGTGGAATAAGGCAAGGATTTATGCACAGACACAACTCCAAGCAGGTAACCAGTCCTACTTAAATGGAAATGAATGCACTGAATGCACATTGGAGTCCTCCACTGGACTGTGACCATGAAAAGAATTACACAAAGGAGGGAAAAGTGTTATGATATGTTATAACATGAAAAAAAAGGAAGTGTTATGTTACATATATTAGGAACAGTTACATATATGTTACATATATTACCACAGATCTTATTTTGAACATTATTGAGGTGCAACTAGAAGAATTCCCACTGTTTTTTTTTTCATTTTGCTTAAAGCTCAGCTGCATTAAAGCACCTGGAAACAAGGAAACCTACAAATTAAGGATCCAGGTGCTTCCCCTCCCACCTTTAGCATAATCAATGTCTGCAACAGCACAAGGTGCCTTCACAACAGAAACCAGGACTCTACTGACTTGGTAATGAAACCAAACTAAGGTCGAAGAGGCAACACAAAGAGAAAATACTGCTCTAGAAACATGGCCTAACTCTGCAGCCTCTGGAGGAATGACAACTTTAGTGCAATAATTTCAGGGCTTCTATTCCTCAGGTGACCATATCGGTGCCATTGCCAGGAAAGCAAGACAAAACAAAGAGGGAATGACTGCTGGAAGCAGCTGTGCTCATTTCCAGTTCCTTCCATGCACCCAGCTCTGTCTGCCCAAGCATGTAAGCACTGCGGAGGACTTTTATTTACAGCCCTTCCTGCAGCCCCAGGCTGGGGACTGGAGCTGGTCTAACCATAGCTGGAAGAGGTGAAAACAGCAGGTGCTGAATCAGCACTTCTTGCAAGCCAGGAACCCACTGGTAGAAGGTTTTTCCCTGGTGAGTGAGTCTCCTGTTTCTGTGCAGTGCCTCATTTAAAACAGCTGCAATACAGAGGCACAGTCAAGACATCAAAGGCTGATTCCAGGAAGATGTATGGATCTTCTCCCCCTCTGTTCAGGTGAGACCTACCTCTGTCCAGCTGTGGGGCCCCCAATCTAGGGACGTGGAGCTGTTGGAACGAGTCCAAAGGAGGCCACAGAGAGATGCTCTGCAAACAGGCTGGGAGAGCTGGGAGCGTTCAGCCTGGAGAAGAGAAGGCTCCAGGGAGACTTCAGAGTCCCCTCCAGTGCCTAAAGGGGCTCCAGGAGAGCTGGAGAAGGACTTGGAACAAGAGACAATGGCTGCACACTGCCAGAGGGCAGGGATAGATGGGATTGTGGGAAGAAATTGTTCCCTGTGAGGGTGGGGAGGCCCTGGCACAGGGTGCCCAGAGAAGCTGTGGCTGCCCCTGGATCCCTGGAAGTGTCCAAGGCCAGGCTGGACAGGGCTTGGAGCAACTTGGGATAGAGAAAGGTGCTCCTGCCTGTGGCAGGGGGTAGAACAAGATGGGTTTTAATGTCCCTTCCAACAATCCCTCCCAAACCACCTCTGATCCTATGATCTCCCCATGTTGTCACTCAGTGCTAATGCAAACAATGCCATTAATCACTACTTCAAAGTTACTTTCGCCAGAACATCCAAGAAGGTCATTTTCATTCAAGAGAAGACAGTTCTGCAGTATCTCAATTCACCCTTCACATAACATAAACTGCAAAGATGAGGGAACACACCAGATTTTTTCAACATTTTCCTTGCTATTTCTCACAGGGGGAGGAATGAACAGAAAAAGCACATCCCAGACACGCCCTTTCTGCAGCCCTTCCAAGTAGAGCCAGCCCACCATAACCCCAGCCAAGAAGAAAGATTCAAGTTTCTACTTCAGGTGATCTCAACTTCAGATTAGGAAGACTCCAAGTCACAGGACTTTAAAAGAGCTGAGCTGACCAGTATGTTCGAATTATCCCATGGAAGAAACACCTATGTGTAAAGCCACTCTCCAACACAAGAGCCAGGCAGTTTGGACTTCTCCACACCCCACTCCTCCTGGCAGTGCTGCACACAACACAGCTGTGAGCAGTGAACCTCAAGCCAAGGCCACAGCTGGAGCTGCAGGGACATGGATCTGCTCACACAGACCAGTCCTGGCAAGAAGTTTGGGTGAATTAGTCCAGCTGGAGCAAGGTGCTGACATGGCTACACTGCTTCCAAGTGCCAAATGCTGCCCTGCTCTGGCCATCAGAGCTCCAGAGGTGATGCCACACTGCCCTGGGCATGTCCACACAGTTCTATGCTGTGACATGCAGGTGTGTCTTCCACAGGAAAATTGTGGATTAAATGGGCAAAAACCTGCATGAGTGGTGCTTCCAGAAGGGAATAACAGAGAAACTTCAAGGAATTGCAAAATTCCTTGAATATAGGATGAAATAAATCAATTCTCAGCTAAGATTATGGCCTGTGTTTTCCAAGTGCAGGAATGTCAGCTGGAGAGGAAGCACTAGGCAGGAGTGCAGCGTTTGCCTTTTCCTGCTCTCGAAATCAGAGACCTGACAGCCTGAACACAGATCCAGCCCTTCAAAGCTGCATAGTAAAAAACAACTTTTGCACACTCCATGTTGATTCAGCAGATGTCAAAAGCAATGATTTCACACAAAATTCCAAGGCTGATTCCAGCAAGTAGTGGTCCACACTGCAAACAGGGGCTTTAAGGTTTTTTCATGTCCAAAGCTCAAACTTGTCTCTGTAGTTACTCCTATCGAAAAATCTTCAGATAATATTGTCACCATCATAGATTCACTAATGTTGCAAAAGATCTCTGTGCTCACGGAGTACAACTCAATCAGTATTGCAGAGCAAAGGCCAGCAAAATCTTAATATTAATCACCTGCAAATGTATTGTCTACATGGACAGAGAACTCTGTATTTCAGAGAGATCCCCTCAGAAATGTTAAACAAACCTGTAATTTCATGCGGCAAAAGCCATGCTGCCTAATAAAGCTGCACCCAAGAATGCCTTTCCACTCATTAAAATAACACCAAAATACCTAAATATGAGCCACAGAGCAAGACTGGGTTCATGGTGTGTTCAGACAACACTCCCAGGCACATGGTGGGATTCTTGGGGTGTCCTGCATAGGGCCAGGAGTTGAACACCATGATCCTTATGGTATCTCCAAACTCAGCATATTTTATGATTCTGTGACTGGAAACAGCCTGTATTGATTCACTAAGTTTCACACCCTGTACAGAAGATTTAAAGGCATGGAATTTGCTGGAATCCTTATTGGATTGTTTATGAGTAAAAGGTTGATGAGGAATAACGTGATAATGAGAAAAGGACCCTAAGAGAGAACAAAACTGCATGCTCAAGGTTGGAAAGGGGGAGAAAGACCCTTGGGAAGGATGCCAGCTCTCCTGCTGCAAAAGTTTCTTTCTAAGCTGCACAAGCATCCCACTCTCCCGTGCATCTTGCTGCATCAGACTCACTGTTGGGATGGAACATCTCACACGTGAACCTCATCTTCGGAGGACTCAATGGGTAGTCGAGTGGAAAGCTCAGGATAGCAGGGAAAACCCCATACTCGAAACAGGTGTCTTCAGGACCCCTGGAAACGGAAAAAATGTTATTCACCAAAGTTTTAAACAGCTCTTTCACCAAAATTCTTGTCTAATGAGATGTGTGATGCTTGGGTTGTATCATCTTCTCCAGGAAACAAAGAGTTAAGGTGCTCTTACCCCACACCTCATAAAGTTAAATCCAAATATGAGGCTTGGGAGGCAAAGGGGAAATCAAAGCTTGCACACTAAATTACTAGGAAGGTCACAACACTGTTTAATTAGCAGGGTGTGTCTGGATATAATTGGAGTATCTGGCTCCAAGGCATGTTCCAGGATTTGAGTGTCTGCACGTCAAGAGAAAGCAGAGGCAGGTGTGGGACTCCTGTGCCTTTGAAGATACTGTTATGCTCTACAAGACAGAGATGTCAAATGCTGGAGCTCAAAATTAATTTATAAATCCCACAGAGATCCCAACTGCCAGTATCGAGCACAACCACACAAACACTTATCGCTGTCTGAAGCAGAAAACACAGCAAAGGTTTGCAAAAATAAAAACACAGCTCAGAGATCATCATTGTCAGATGAGATGAAGGACAATGATGTGTCTTTGCAGACTTCAGGTATTGAGTTTGCCCTCCCTCGAGTGCAGGTGGAGAACAAATGGCTTCGTCAGGGTTCTTGTAGAAACATTTCCTTATTGTGTTCAGAATCTAGTTCAAAGTGCAATCGAGTTGAGAACATAAAGACAACCATTTTACCCTGCCTACATAAAACACTTGTGGAAAGTGAGCAAAAAACAAGTTTATTAGCCATGATTTATTCAAACTTGATCAACCACCTGGAAGTTGTAAAACAAACATGATTTCCCTTGATTAGAAAGATGACGAAAAAAGCTTCAGCACCGAAAATCGTAGCCAAGGAAACCTCATGTATTTAGCAAAAAGCCCTGCAAACAAAGGTTTCACTGTCTGGGAAATAAGGTTTAGGAATATATTCATGCCTTCTCCTCCCAATCCACATTTTCCATGCCAGAATGAACAGTAAAACTGGAGAGCAGCAAATCCTAAAGCCCTAGAAGACTTACTCGCTCAAACTTCGGGATTCAAAAGACTTGGCTGGTAGATAAACACAAGAATTATGTGATTGAAACACGAATATTAACACTGGCAGGTAAGGTAAGAGAAATGCATCAACATTCTGCAAAAACGAAAGCTAAACCATCTCAACCACTTGGTTCCCCTTCTGGCCTTTTCCCTAAATTTAGTAGGGATTCAATTCACATCTGAGAGTAAACTGAATGCGTTTTTTCATGACCATTTTAATTCCAGCTGCATTTTAAAGGCTTATTGTTGAACTTCTGAGAGTATGTACATACAGGCATTGAAAAGCTGGTGGGTGTCTATGTTCTGTTTTGAGAGCAAACCCACAGCCTTAAGGGCTCTTCTGTCAAATACACTCAACCCAACATACTCCATTTTAGGCTCTGTATTATGTGAGCAAAATGCTTTTGTTTTAGCCACTCAGCGCTGCCAGGATCAACTTCAAAGAAATTATTCAAGTTAATCCAAGACAGCATTTGCAACTACAAAACACTCAGCATTTGAACTTGACAGCCTCATTTTTAGTTTAAAAAGGACATTGGTAGGGCCAGGGAGGTAAGAGCATGGCAGCTTCTGCAATCATCCCCTTGCTCTGCAGCCATTCCAAAGATGACAGAAGACAAAGCATGAAAATGAGAAGCTCTGACCTCCAGGAGCTGGCTGGTACTCAGACAAGGGGCAGAAAAGAGTGGTGGGTATCAGCCAAATAGGAGAGAGAAGCACCTTGATGAGGACAGCCAATGGGAGTTGTTTAGTTTGGAGAAAAGGCAGCTCAGGGGGGACCTTCTGCTACAACTCCCTGACAGGAGGGTGGAGCCAGATGGGGATCAGGCTCTAGTCCCAGAGAAGGAGAGACAGGTCAAGAAGAAATGGCCTCAAGTCGCACCAGGGGAGGTTTGGGTTGGATATTGGGAAAAATTTCTTCCCTGAAAGGCCTTCAGCCTTTTCTTCCCTTCAGCCTTGGCACAGGCTGCCCAGGGCAGTGGTGGAGCCACTGTCCTTGAAAACACTCAGAAAACACACGGATGTTGCACTTGGGGACATGTTTAGTGGTGGATTTGGCAGTGCTTGGGGAATGGTTGGATTCAATGGTCCTAGAGGTCTTTTCCAACTTTAATGATTCTGTGACTCTAATTCTATAATCACAGCTTCACGTACATTTGCAAACGGCTTATTTGTAAAAAGATGCTGGAAAAAGACCAAACCTCACAATCATCAGATGCCCAAAAGGGGAATAGAAACAAAAGTCATAAGCCTAATTATAGATCTAATCACCTTTCTAGACAGCTGTGTGATAAGCTGACTTCAATTTATACTGTTTAGTTTTCGAGAAATCTTTAGGCTAATAAAGTTCTTAACCATCGCGTGCTTGTGTGTCTTTTGGGGATAAACTTTAATAGCAACACACACTTGTTCATGCCAACCAAAGCGGGCAAAATTTGGCCTTGAAATGTGAAATTCATGAACATAACATAGCCTGAAGGACCTCACGCAGTGCTAAGGAATAGAGCAACATAAGGTAATCTCTCCTGAAATTATGTTGCAAAGGTCTGGCTTACAAAAATACTCCCCACCTCCGCTCTTCAGAAAGGTTTCCATGTGGTATTTTCAGTTCTGCGCCTATTACCCTTATTTTGGGAGTGTGAGATCTGTTCTAAAGGACAGCCTTTAGACATGCCAATACAGCCTAAACATTTATATGTTTCACATTCCTCCAGCATCGCTGCTGCAGGCAAGAACACTGGAAATACAAATTATTATTTCTATTATTTAAAATCACATTATTTTATCTCCAAGCCATGCTCTTACTTCAATCTGTGTAACACTACCCAGCCTACCTCTGACCTGATAAATGAGAGATGTCTTTTCTCTCTTAGATCTCTTTTTTTTTAAAAGTTATGTGTCACTGTATGTGCTCTAGCTTTATACAAATTGGGTGAAGGAAAAAAAGTATTTTGTTCTTTTCACAATTACGTTACTTACCTTTTGCACTTCTCTGTCTAAAAATCTGAAGGCAGCTTTACTTTCATTTTCTCATCTACACACCTCATTCCCTGAATCTCACACAGCACATGTGAGATTACAAAACACTGGAGGAGATCACCACAGACAAATACAAACAAGTCATGTAACTTGCTTTCCAGAAGTATTGCAAACACTGCTACTAACAAGGTTTGTAAAGAGATGAAAGTAACCAAATGTGTTCAGGGTAAACATGTTTCTATTGTATCACAGCTTCAAAATTGAGCAGATCTTAAAATATAACTTTATTATGACACACACACAATACAGAAACCAAAATTAAAGCACCTCCGCCTCTCATTTTATGCTGACAAAGACCTGAAGCTCAACACTCAGCACTTTAAAGGGCTTTCAAGTCTGCAAGCAGCTCCTCTGTTCTTTAAGGATGTGACGGGAAACATCGGAAAAAGCATTTTCTAGGCAATTCAGAAGTACTGCTGAGTGTCCCTCATGAAAGCTCTACTCAGCCACACAACCTCTGCTATGAGAAAGTACCAATAGGCAGGAACTTCCTTCCTTATTCCAAGAAGAGCATTAAGCCCTCTGGGATTTCCACCCTGACCTGAAATCTGGCCCATTACAAAGCACATGTGCTGACTATGCCTCTCACAGAAAGCACAAGACCCTGCAGCCAAAATCTTTGGTGTCAGGAAACAAAACAACCTATTTCCATGCTAAGTCCTTATTTTCAGGGAACTGAGCTACCAGGAAGCACAACCTGTTATCCCAGGTGAAATCACTGTACATAAGCAGAGGCACTTGCCAAGTCTTCCCATCAACGAGCAAACAAGCAGTGGTAATCCAAACCTCCACTTACCAAGGTCTAAAATAACTTGGGAGGCTCTTGCTTGGCGTGCAGCAGAAGCACCCACACAGCCGGCTTGTGTGAAATAGGGAATTCGCCACAGCTCGCCATGCTTTTGTATCGGTTACATGCCTGAGCCCAAGAGGCAGAAATCTTGTTTTCCATCCCTAGACAACACATTCCAAGCAAACCAAGCTAGGAAAGCTCTGCCACCCACACCAGATGAGAATCTCACCAGTCAGCACTGGTGGTTGCAGGGAGAACCTGCCCAGATCACAGCAGGCACGGAGCAAGTGGGGCCACAGGCACCGTCTGCTGTCCCCAGGCTCCTCTGGGACAACTCAGCCCTGGCTGAAGGAAAGGAAATCACCAATTCTTACCAAAAGAATCCTGAAATACAGAGTCAGCATCTGCCCTAACAACAGACCACCAGGTTCAAGATGGACTCAGTGGTTTGGAGCTTCTTCATCTTTTAATTGTGCAGTATTTGCATAAATTGTCAGATGTGAGTGACAAACGTCTTTTTTTCCTCTCCTCTACCATTTTAGAACTTTATTTTGTGAAAATCACCAGTTATTCCATGTACTCAAAGTTCCCAAAGAAGGTACAGCATGAGTAAGAGCACAAGCAAGAGAGAAGACAACTTGTAAGATGCTGGGCAAAAAGATTTTGTCTTTTCATGGCAAATTTTGCTACCAACAACCACATCCATCAGCTGGTGAGCAGAAGAGAGAGTACACAGCTTTGTAAAGGAGTATTCATCACCCCCAAAACACAGCAGATCATGATCAGAGCTATTCACCAACAGAAGAGTGAATCTCTTTCCACACAAAACCACTGCATCCAATTCTTGAAAATACCAACTGATTCATAAAGTGCAAAGAAGTTCAAAAGAATTTTTATTTAAATTTCAGTACTTTTTCTAAACAAAACCTTTCAACTTTTCTAGATAAAGTCTGAATAGTGAGTAAACTAATTTTAGACATTGATTTTTTTTCTCCTGCCACTAATAATCTGTGTATTTTACTCCGCTTAAAACCTGTCCTGCATTTGCAGTTAGGCAATGTTCCAACAGGTCTGTGTGATCTACAAGTAACTGTTTGTTTCCTACAGATTTGTAAATGTAACATATATCCAAGGGAGCCCAAATGAGGATTCCTGACAAATTTGCAAGCTTATTATTATGACACCTGCACAAAAAGTTCTCATAACAAGTTGTACACATCACCAGTGCTGCCTCTGTCACCCTGTGTAAAGTCCAAATATAACTCCCTGTTTGGATCAGACGAGTTCCCAGCCTAAGGTAGGCCAGTGCAGATGTCATACAGAACTGATAGTACTTTTTAACATTCTTGCTCTCCTAAAAGCTAATCCCAGCAACTGCTGATTTCAGACACCAAACAGTATTAACTCACATGATCAGGGCTTCCCATTCAAAGAAGTTCTCTTCATTCATGGGACCTGTGAAATAAAACAGAACAATGCTCAGTGCTACCTGAATGCAAGGTTACAGCTCCAGAGTGTACAAACCCTGCTTGGCTCCTCACCTGCCACAATGCCTTCTGGTGGGTTCAGGGTCAGCTCTGCAAAAACAAAAACACAAGGAAGATTGAGGTGATCTGCGAGCTCAAGCATTTCTGGGGGTGTTTGAGTGGCCACGGCTTGGCACAGGGGCCCCACCACCATTGCTTAATACAGGACAGTTTTCTAGAGAGAATTATTTGGCACTTTGGGGTTTTTCAGGCTGCTAGAACTAGTCTTGGAATCACAGAATTGTTTAGGTTGGAAAAGACCACTCATCAAATTCCCCATCTTCATAGAGGCAATAATTGAAACCTGAGAAGGAAGACAAAAACTCTTTTCACAAAGCTTGGGAAACACTCTTTTCTTGCACCTCTGTGGTATCTGCAGGATAACATAATAGCCTGAAGCTTGTGTTCCTGTAACCCCTCTGCACCCATTCAGGTTTGATGCACCTCAGTGCAAAACCCAAAACACAAAACCAGGAGAAGCAGAAACATGAGAGATTTGACAAGCAGCTCTGTTCCCTAATTTCAATCCAACTCCCCTGCGTGGCCTGGAAAAGAATCAGCAATGAAACAGCCATGGGTGCACACGGCAAATTTGGATGTATTAACCCTCACTTTCTCTAGGAAACTGATACAATCGCAAATTTGTGAAATAACCTTTGGCATCAGCCCCTCATTTCAAGTTGGTGAAGCCCAGTGCACCATGTGCTGATAAAGTAACAACCACATTTCCTCCTATCTAGTGGAATGACCAACAGCTTTGAGTTTCTGATGTACTGCAGGCAGGCAGCAGGAGCTGAAGCACAGTTCAGCTGCAAACAGGCAACCAATGGGCCAGCAGTGCTGGGGGCTCAACACCAGCCCCAAGGCTCTGTTGGGGCAGCCACGGGGCAGCCACTGGAACCGGTGGCAGCAGGTGACACTCCCAGCTGCTTCTCCAGCACAGTGTTTTCTAACCAATGGCCTCTGGAACACCAGTGGAACACAGAATGCAGCCACAAGAACTTCCACACACATTCCCATGCAGGAAAACAAGCAGGAACAGCGACCCAGCGAACATGTGAAGTCACAAACCAATAAATGAGACACATGACCTAATTTCTGTTTAGGCTATAGGTGAAAACTGTGGGTAGTGCTGCACAGAACAGATTTCTGTCTTACAACAGCTCCTTTACTGCACGACTCAAAGATGACGCCGAGATGCACTGCCAGGAGAGATCATGAAACTCTTCTGTTTGCTCAGGTTGCTCTTAACCTTGGCACAGCCCTCTCTGAAGTTCCAAAGCCCAGCAGCAGACTGAAACTCAGCCTTACAGTTTTCCACAATGTCCTGGTGTTACATGGCAGGTTTTCCCAGCTTCACAGTGAGTCCCCAGTAGCTTTTCTTCTGGATGTTTTTAGACAGAAAGAGGGAGATGTCAAACACAGGAGCTCCTGGAATCATTTTGCTCCATCTTGTGGCTCTCTCTAAGAAGCAAAGCCCTCTGATGTTTCCCAAGATTTTCCTGGAAAAGCTGGCAGCAGTCCCGGCTTATTGCCTGCGGTCAAAGAAGTGTGTCATACAGCACTCCACTCCAAGGAGAACAGGGGCAATGGGAAGAAACAGCCAAAGCCCACAGAGCAAAGGATCTTTATGAGAACAACAGAGGCTCAATTCTCCACTTCCAGGGCTGGAATAAAGTAATGCCCGCTTCTGAATACTACATTGGTGTTAAGGAGTTTTATTTCAGATTTTCGGTGACATTCCTACAGAGCAAATGCACAAGCAGCACCATCCTATAAAGGGGTTCTGAAAGGTGGAAGGACAAGCACGTAATTTGGAAAAAAGGATAAACCAGCAAACTAGGAAAATAACCAAGTTTGAAAGAGTTAAAGGGGAAGGCCAGGAAAAGTCACTTCTAAGTCTTCCCTGTAAGCTTAAAACAGAGCTGACACTAGAGAAGTGTGATGCTTCTATTTAGAATTCGGGGCAGATTTGGTGCACACACAATCCGTGCCTTCCTTTTCATTTCACTGCCCTTCGTAGAGTCATTATCAGCCAATTACACTTTGGAGATGGTTCTCAGGGGAACTGAAACCACACCTCCTTGTTAAAGCACTTAAGAGACTGAAAAGATCATCCTTAAAAGAGAAGTTCAACAGTATGTTTCCTAAAATCTGCAGCCATTTAGCGTATCTCCAAGGGGATTAAAAACCCAGGACTCAGGAAATATTATGGGCATGCATCTGCAGTATCTGACAGCATCTGGACTGAGATGCTTGCAAACAGTCAGTTTTCTTCTGGCTCCACACAACTCTCCCCAAGCAGTAAGGATGGGAAGTACCCACTAAAGCATGCCAGTTTCAGAAGGTTTATTAGTTCTGTGACATCCCAAATCTCACAATTCATGTAAATCTCTTATCTCCAACCTGCTGGCATTACAATCCACTACTCTGTTGCCGGTTGGTACCAGGAAGGAAATACAGTGCATACAATCAGGCACTACAATTCTCAGGTCTCTAGAGATTTAATTCTTCAGGAGTAACCCATTTTAGATTTGAAGTTTCAGCCAGCATAAGACATCTTCAAGATCTTGAATCAAGAAACAGTAAACATAGAAAAAGGTTCCCATCTCGTAACTCTCACAAATATAAGCTGCTATTGAGAGACTTGTATCAAGCCTTAACACTATTATACATCTAGAATTAACAAGACATATGCTCTAATAAAAACAATCTCCTTTTTTGTATCTGACTTTTTTGGGAAAGTTTTAGCCAAACTAGTTCTGGCAGAGTAGATAACAAATCTGAGACAGTAAAAAGTTAAACATGCAAAGATCTAAATGCAGACAAAAAACCCAATCATATCACCTGGCTGTCCACAGCCACCTTCCCTTCCTTCTTCAAAATGAAAGAAAATCTGCAATTTCACAGCTTCTCCCAAAGTGCAGTAATGTATTTGGGCTCCAACAGGTAGAAACTCCTCACAATGTCAAGCACTTTTCACAGAAGGCAATGATTAGTCTTTAAATGAAGATTTAAACACATGTGCGCACATGAGCAGAGAATATCAAAGACAAAAATTGAAAAAGAAAAAAAGGGAATGAATCAGAAGTCTGGTAAGGAAAATACACCCACCAGCAAGGCACTGATTGGCAACCACTACTGTCATGGTGGTAATTAGATTCTTCTAATTATTCTAGTGACTTCTAATGTCATTAGAAGTAACTAAAAGGAGGAGATAGAGGAGAAGAGGAAAAGTAAAGAAGAAAGATTGTGTCCACAAATTTGTACACAACACGTTCAAGAGTTCATCCAAGGTGTGCAGTCAGGAGGTCACTGAAAGCCATTTCCATGCCCACATTCACCCTTGCAGTGCCCACATCCACACCAGCAACACACATCAGGAGGGAGAAACTTCACACTGAGACGAACCTCAGACTCCAGCCCTGTGCCAAGGCAGGACTTGCTCTTTTTCTGCAAAAAGAGCCAGCAGAATTACCTACAACCAGAAGCCGTTTTTATTTTTCAAAATGACTTTTGCTGAAAATCTCTACATGGCTAAGAGCTTCTGAAGAGCTACAACTAACTGTAAGTCTCTAGTTAAACACTCGGGAAAGACTGTAAGTCAGGCTTGATTCTGGAGTTTGTAGCAAGGTTTGATGGACTAAAGGAAAGTAACAAACCGAGACACACAGCAGAGCAGAATCCAGACACCAAAATGTCTCACTTACTGCACTGCTGCAACTCGAGCTTCCAGAAAGCACTGTGCAATTAGCCACTGCAAGTTACAATCATTTTTCACAATACTGTGTTTTATTGGACATGGGAAAGTGTTTGTAAAGGCAGACCACATACAAAACGTTATCTCAGTTCATGACTAGTGTTACCCTGGGAAACCAGGCAGAGAAGATTCCCCTCATGTCTGCCTGTGGCATTAAGTCAAAATCTTTCTGATGTCATTTAATATCATTTTTCCTAAAGATTTCATTCATACAAGACACTCCAGTAAGCTCTCTGAGCTCCTCAACAACAAAGGATCAAAAATGCTTTTTTGAGGCTTAGGGGATTGATACGAGAGGCCAGAAGCAGAGCCAAGTCTTTCTGTGGTTGTTTTTCAGGTCACTGCCTCTGGATTACAAGGGGAAAATGCAGATTTCTAGGACACACACCGTCAGCACAAGCTTTACCCACACAGCCACAGGGCTCACTCACCACCCCCAGCTGTCAGTGGCAGCACAAGCACTGGCTGGGAGGCTCTGGCCCCACAAACACCTGCGTGGCAGTTCAGCCTAGAGACCTGTGCTCTGCAGCCTCAGAATAGGCACAGTGTTGGCAGGAAATGTATGTCTATAAATACTCTCTTTTACACCGGCTGGAGTCTTCCACTGAATGATGACACAGAGAAATAACTCCCCTTCCCTGGACAGCCTGGGGAGCACAGTAAGTGACCTTTCCTGGAGGAGATGGCCAGTCCTTACAGTGCAGCTCCCTCCATCCCCACCAAACATTTCTTTTCTCCATCCTGCTTCCTTGCTATAAATAAAAGCCAGAGAATCAAAGCCCAAAAACACCTAAGTAAACAAACAAATATTTATTGCCAACAGACGGCACCTTTGGACACCTCTCAAGCTCACCAGGGAGCAGATGATCCATCCCAAAAGATGGGGGACCCACCCACTGCAGCTGGTCTCTGCTGCCTGTGGTGGGACTGGTGAGGATCACTGCTTGCCACCCCCTGCAGTCACATCTCACACTGATTTTTAAACAAACAAGTCTGCGCTCTTCATTACTGAATTCGAGTTTAAATCCTCTAACTAACCACTCTGCTTCCGTTAAGGACTTCACAGAATTACAGACTTGTTTGGGTAGAAAGGCACATTAAAGCTCATCTCGTCCCACCCCTGCCATGGACAGGGCCACCTTCCATTAGTCCAGGTTGCTCCAAACCTCACCCAACCTCCGACCTGGCCTTGGACACTTCCAGGGATGGGCACAACCAGAAGGCATCTGTCCTGACAAACATCTCTAATTATCTTTGATGTAACTGAGCTCTGCAACAGAGATTTCCATTCTGGTATTCCGTTCCATCTGAAAAATTTGACAGGGCAAAGCATTAAAATAACTGGCCACTTGCCCAGGGTTCCCAGCCTCCCCGCTGACTAAGCTCCTGCAGCCACGGAACGCCAGACGTGTCACCCGCACTCCACTCTCCCCTCGGTGACCCCCTTCCCACAGCCTCCTCAAGGGCGGCGGTGCCCCGTACCCGCTCGCTGACCCTCACCCCCGCCCCGGGGGCTCTGTACGGACGCACAGAGGGCCCTGCAGCCCGCCTGGGGAGAACCAGCGGCCGGCGGGGCACGGGGAGCTGCCCCGAGCGCCGGGAGGGAGGGAGGCCCGCGGCCATCAGCGCCCCGCCCGGCCAGCGGGCCCTCCCGGGCTTTGGGAGCGATCCCGCCGGGAAGGCGGCGCGGGGGGCCCAGGGGAGCGCCACTCACGCTTGTACTCGGCCATGAGCCGCTTCAGCGCCGTCCCCGCCATGGCGCGGCCCCGCCGCCGCTTCCGGGTGAGCGGCCAGAGCGGCCGCCGGCTGGCAGCGGGCAGAGGGCGGCGCTCTATCCGGGAGGCTTCTCCTCTATGGTAGCGCCCGGTCCTCCAGCCGGCGCTCCGGGCAGGAGCGCTGCGGGAATTCCCGCTCCCGGCGGCGATCCTGGGGACACGACGGGAACACGGCAGCTGCGCCGCCGCGGCGGGAGGAGAGAGGAGAACACGCAAAATGCTGTGTTGTGCGGCAAAATGCCCCACGGAGCGGGGGTTGTGCGGTTCGTACCGCGGATTTACTGCATTGAAATCTGACTGGAAGTGTGTACTGCCATGTGAATTGTTGCTGCTGAGTCCCATCCCAGACTCTGCCACTGATCTGCTATGGTTTAGCCGGCAACCGACTCATCTGGTTCCTTAGAGACAACATGCATTAAATGGAGATGTGACCACATCACTTACAAACTGTGATGTTAGTGTTCAGTTCTGAAAGGCTATCTACACTTAGAATGCCCGTTTATTTCAGGTGGAAATAACGGTTAGATGGATCCCAGGAGCATTATTTGTAATGTACATGTTTGAGAGATGATTGATGGATGAGAAGTTTATAGAAGTTTGGTATTTTGAATATACTAATGCTTCTGGTTTTGTTTTGGTGGCATAACAAAGTAGAAAGAAACCAAAACACATTAGTGAGAGATAAGGACAACACTCAGAAATCGAAGACTGAAGGGAGACTATTGCACTTTAATCTAATCTGATTCACCAGTGCTGATGCAAGCACATTTTAGTCCAATAAAAAATTGAGTGTTCCTATTTCCCAAAAATTAGAGCTGATTTAATGCAGTAAATCCTTCGGATTGCCTGGAGCAGCCCCTCACACTGCCTTTCCTGCCAGGATGGGCCACAGAGAGACAGGAGCCCGAGGCCCAAACGGGATTTACTGTGTAAATTAGGGAATGTGGAAATCAGGGAACAGACAACGGGATCCGCAGAATATCCCACCCCAGCTCACCAGGAACATGGAAAATAGGGGCCTTTCCAGCGAGATTTCAGCAAGCAGGAGCACAACTAATGCGAACAAATGGAAAGAGAATAGGCTTATTGTGATTCCATGGAGCAGCAGGACAGCCTGAGTTAAAATTCCTCTAGAACAGTTTCACAGAGCCTGTTGAACACAAATGGTTAAACCTCAGCAGGGTTGGAGAGCAGGTAATTATTACTAATTTGAAGACACCTAAACATCTCTCCTCACTTACTAGCTCTTCTGCACAGTTTGGTGACATTAAAAGGCATTTTCCCCCCTCTCATTTTCCAAGCTTAGCTTCCAAAAAGAAGTAATAAAAAGAAACCTGAGGCTACAGACTTCCAGTACCCACAGAGAGAGTCGAAGATAAGGGAGCAGGAGAAAGGGACAGATGCTGCCCAGCCCTCAGCAAACAGCTGGAATTTCAGTGATGGGATTTTTATATGCTTGCACAACAAAAAACCACAGCTACTCTATCACAAGCATTAAGTTTTTAGACCAGATGCACTGCTATCTCCAGTTCTGCAATAGAGCAGGACAAAACAAATCTCATTTCTGCATTAAAAAAGTGTATTTTGGGTGACTTTATCGTAATATGAAAAACACATGAAGGCCTGAAGTATTTAAACTCTACCCTAAGCATTGTACCATGTTCCAGCCCTATGTCAAGAGTGCCAAGCTGCCCAAGGGATTGACTGAATTTGCAAGACAAGCTAAAAACTTAAAACCAGTATCTCTGTTCCTTCTCTTGGACGCATCTTAAAAGGAAACTTTAACACTTAATGTAACTGGCATGAAAATACACTGAATGATTTACATAGTTTGAGTTAAAACAGAGGGGCAAGGCCAACCAGAGCCAGGAATGAACACTGTGTTCCAACACATGGATTAATGCTTAGGCCACAAGTTTAAGGAAAAAAAAAGTAATAAAACCAATACATTTTTAATAAAAGGCTAGCAACAGAGAAATAACACACAATTACTTAATCTGAATTTAAAATGGTTCAATTCAGACACAGTTCAATCCCTGCAGATACTGTTTTGACTTGCGCAGGCAGAATGTCAAAGACAGTAAGAAACTTTGGTTAATGTCCTCTGAAGTTTCAAAGAGCCCCATGTGTGATTGGCATGTTCATTTGTTCATTAATAAAACAATACATCCAAGGACAGATGACAGAGTGAGGTGTGATGAGGATCCTTAAACTCTTCCAAAAGATGTTGTGTCTTAGCACCTTCCACCTGTCTGCTGCTGGTACACTTCGATCATGTCTTTGTCTTCCATCTCCAGCTGTAGGAGTAACACAGGAATTAATATCTTAAAAATATAGAAATTATAAATACAGAAAACTTAAAAGACACATAGTGACAAAAGCTTAGCTCTCTGCTCCTAACCAGCAATAGAGCACTTCAGAGATAATATTAATTAACTAATGCATGAAATACTTTCCCTCAATCACCTTGAACAAATTAGTTGGAACATGCTAAACTCACAGCAACTAATTCAGGATCATTTTGATATCAAACCCCTTTGATCATCACTCAGACTTCAGGATATCTATGTAGCAATTTGGAGTAAGAGCGTTTTACATACCTGTGCAGGTGTGTTAGCTTCTTCAATTAGTTGTCCATCAAAGAGAAACCTTATATGTCTCATTAAAAGGCCCTGCAAGTTCGAAGTTATTAACATGAGAAACCACATTTGTGTTTCTGAATCCAAACTAAGTATTCACAGATTTACTGTCAGAACACATGTTAACAAAACTAACACTCAGAAGACAAGGGGATGACAGAAGGTAGATTTAGATTAGGTATTAGGAAGAAATTCTTCCCTGTGAGAGTGGTGAGGCCCTGGCACAGGTTGCCCAGAGAAGCTGTGGCTGCCCCTGGATCCCTGGAAGTGTCCAAGGCCAGGCTGGACAGGGCTTGGAGCACCCTGGTCTAGTGGAAGGTGTCCCCGCCATGGCAGGGGGTGGAATGAGATGGGCTTTAAATTCCCTTCTAACCCCAAATCATTCTGTGATTCTATGATTAAGATTTAACCAACAGGACGCTGAGCATATTTGTCTTGCTGTCTATACACTGAGGGAGATTGAATGCTGGTAACTTTGTGTTGCCTTTAAAACCTGGGTGAACACATGACTGAATCGTGTTCTGACAATGTTTAATCGCATGAGAAAGTCTTTATTCCCTGCATCAGGGATTGAGGCCCTTGCTCTGCCCTCTAAAATCCCTCAAAACCCCTGTGTAATTCACACTTCTGTCACACACAGGAATGCTGAAACCCCCTGCACCCCGCCAAAAACCCAGAGAGGTGTCAGGGTGCAGCAAGCACAGAGGAGGGCAGTGTGTAAAGTTTAAATGAGCGAAGAAAGCATCCTGCAAGTAATAGTCAAGGGGATACACCCACAAGCAAAATCCAACTCTGCTTCCAAAGCCATTTGCATGCCCACCCTCTGTTCTGCATAAAGCAGAGGCAACGGGAGCTCCAGGCTCAGGAACTGAGCTGTGGGGATACATCCTTCTCTTGTTCAGCTCAGGATGGCACTGAAGAACAGCCTCTGACACAGAGCAGCCAGTGAACACCTGTGGAACACAGCAGTCACAACTGTGCAGTGGGCAGCAGGAGACACAGGAAGGGAGAGTGAAAAAACCCAGGAGGAAGCTGTGGCACAGAAGAATTTATTTTGTGCCATTTATCCAAAAAGAAAATGAACTCAAAGTTGATGAAGTTTTTGGAGATGACAGGACTGAGGGTTAGTGAGTTGTCTCAGAGCCAGGATTGGAACTGGAGGAATTTTGGTAACTCTGTTAGGGAGCACCTGAGGAGGAAGAGGAGGAACAGGCTTCCATTCACCGATGAGAAGAACTCCACACTGAGGAGCTGCCAGCATCTCAGCTCCTCACACTCCCACACACATGGATACCCTCAGACTGCCCACAAGCATGTTCCACGACCCGGGCAGAGAAGCAGCGAGGTTCCACCCAGCAGGGGGATGCATCCCCGGGGAGAGGGGGCTGGCCGGGGTGGCAGGAGCCCTTCGGTTCGGGGGAGCGCTCCGGGGCCGCAGGAGCCCCCGAGCCGTGCCCGCGCCTACCTTTCGGCAGCAGTACGCTTTCATCAGCTTGCTCAGCGGGGTGTGCCGCTTTATTCGGAACAGCACCACGGAGCCGTCCTGGCAGGCAACTTTCAGCTCGATGTGGTTTTTCTCCTTTTTCCCGCCTACCTGGACGGCAAGCCGCAGGACGCGGCGAGCTCAGAGCCCGGCCGGGTGAGCCCCGGGGTCCCGCTCTGCCCGACATCACCGGCCACGTCCCGCGGGACCCC
>VZRM01002771.1:412993-428541 GCA_013397955.1 Grantiella picta | reverse complement strand
CACCCTCGGAACCCCACCGTCCCGGTCTCACGGCACTTCCTGCGTGGGGGGAAACAGGGGACGAGAAGCCTTCCATTAAAGCACAGCCCGCCCAGGGTCTCCAGCCCAGCCCAGGCCAGACCGGGGCTGGGGTGTTCGGATCCCCTTAAGGGGAGGAGAGTGAAGTTTGCCTCCATCCACAGTTGCGGAAATGATTAGATTTCTAACACACCCGAAAGCGAGAGGAGGCGGCAGGGCGGGATGTTGGTGCTGCCGGAGGTGCCCGTGTGGGGAGGGGCGGGAAGGGCTCCGGACTTCTTCAGAGGAGACCCTCTAAATATGAGGTCCATCCCGGCTGAGTCCACTTCTCCCACAGGCAGTGTCCTTTAGCCGATGGCTCTGCCAGGACTGCCTACTCAAGGCTGGAGAGCCCCTCTGGGATCGCAGATTTTCACAGCATAGGGGTGTTGTGGGGCCAGGAGAGAGGAGGTAGTTCTGCCCCAAACCTCCATCGCAGCCTCTGTCCTCACCCTGGCCGTGAGGAAAGCAGATACTAGTCCCTTCACAATATGCTCAGAGTCTTAAGGGATTTTCCCTTTTCCATTCCCATTCCCGCCTGCACCCCCTCAGAGATGAGCAAAATGGCACAGAAGCAACCAGGAATGGCCCCTCCCTTCCACTTCCAATGTGCACATTCCTCCCTTTCTACCAGTTCTTCAGCCATATCGGTACTATTATAAAACATCAAATAGCACATGCTATGAGCTCCAGGAAACATGAATGGTGGCTCTACAGAACTGCATGGCCTTAGATTATCTGCTTGGAAGCCAAAGAGCAATGTGTGCTATTATAGGATAGGGATGTTGCCCTTACATCAGTGATGGGGTTGAAATCCAACAGATAGGAATCACCTCAGTAGGAAGAGCAGTAGAAGAGTGGCAGAAAGAAGAAAATTCTTCTTGGTGGGATTGGCTTACTTCATGGCTGCCAAATTGGAGACTGCTATGAAATGCATTTGTGGCAGTCACTTTAATCATTGTATTGTGTGTACTTGTTTGCATTCAATACTACAGTCGTTGTAACACTTTTTGCTGGAAAATGAAGTATTGAGACTTGTCTAAAAGAGACAGTCTCAAGAAAAGGGGGGGCTTGATAAGTAACACAGAGAATAGAAATTTCCCTGAAGCTGCTGAATAGAGCTTAAAGACTAACTAGCAAAAAAAGATAAAATGTTGTAAAGGTATGCACAAATAAGGATAAACGTAGCTGGACGAAACAGATATAGAGGACTACAGAGGGCTTTTTTGCAAGCTGTGTAACAAAAAGCATGCCCAAAGAAATGTGACCTGTAATATTGAAACATTCAGTGAATATGACCACCAGACACCCCTTTAGATGACCCTCCAGGACCAAAAAAGGACTTATAGTAGGAGGCAAATGCATGCAAATTAGTTCTAGGAAAGTGGTGTTTGTATATTAGCTAGGAGGCACATTGCAATGAATATGTATGATCAGGACGGAATAAATACTCTGTTGAGAAGTTTCACCACACACATCAGATTAAAGGAGATACTCTTTCATGTGTCCAGCACTAATAAAAAACGCCTGCTTTCTAATGCTTCAAAACGAATAAAAAACTTTATTTTCTAACTAATTTCAGTAACAATATCCCACCCTCTCCCCAAGTTCCCAGAGCTGTATCCTTTTTCTTCAACAGCTCCCACTCCCTCAGTCTTGCAGTAATGAGCAAACAGGCAGAAGAAACCAGGCGAGGAGGCTCTTCTCGGCATCCTGGTTTTCAGTTCAGGGCGGCGGGGGAGGCAGAACGGGAATGCGCACGTGGTCTCCTCCGGACAGCAGCTCATCCATGGTCCTCGGCACCCACGGTCCCTGCGCTGGCCCGTTTCCGCCCAGCTGCTGCAGGTCTCTCCGGGCACGCTGGCGGGGCACGGGGCTCGGTGCCCTGTCCCCATCGGACAATCTCCGGCGCCGGCGATTCCCAGGAGCTGCCTGCTCCTGCTGCTCCTGCTCCTGCCGCTCCTGCTCCTGCCGCTGGCGCCAGCGCACCACGAAGGGATGGAGACGACGGCGACGACGTGGGGCCACCCCGGCACGGCTGTCCTGCCCTTGCAGCAAGCGAATGGCCCCAATGGACCCTTGGCAGACTGGGCAGGTGCCAGCGCCGTCGGGGGCAGCCTGGGGCTGGATGCAGGCATGGCAGAACACATGTCCGCAGGGCTCCACGGCAGCGGGGCTTTGGATGAGGCTCACGCAGATGCGGCAGACCCTGACGGCTCTTGGCGCAGCTGGCTCTTGTCTGGCCTCCATTGGTGCTGGGAGGACTCAAAGGCTTGGCTTCCTCTTGTACCACTCGAAGGTTCCACGACCTCTTGTGGGACTCGGGGGCTCCTCGGTCCCTGGCAGCACTTGGAGGCTTTTCGGTTACTGGAGTCACTCGGAGGCTCCTCGGTCACAGGCAGGACTCAGAGGCTCCTCCTCACTCACTGGAGTCACTTGGAGGTTCCTCGGTCACTGGCAGCACTTGGAGGCTCCTCAGAAACTGGCAGCACTCAGAGGCTCTTCAGTCACTGACAGCACTCAGAGGCTCCACAGTCGCTGGCAGGACTTGGAGACTCTTCACACACTGGCAGGACTTGGAGACTCTTCACACACTGGCAGCACACAGGTTCCTCGGACACTGACAGCACTTGGAATCTCCTCGGACACTGACAGCACTCAGGTTCCTCGGACACTGACAGCACTCAGAGGCTCCTCAGTCCCTGGCGGGACTGGGAGACTCCTCACTTGCTGGCAGGACTCGAAGGCTCCTCAGACACTGACCGCACTCAGGTTCCTCGGACGCTGAAAGAACTCAGGCTCCTCGGACACTGAAAGCACTCAGGCTCCTCGGACACTAACAGCACGCGGAAGCTCCTCGGCTGCTAGTGAGCCAGAGTCTGGTGTGCAGTGACAGTACTCAACACTCCAGGTGATGTCATAGTGGTCATGACTGGTGGCATCACAGAGCTCTGAGGTGACACCTGCTGGCAACCCTGGAGCTCTGCTGTCCACAGAGACACATCCTGTGGCACAAAGCCAACCCAGCAGTGGGCTGCACACTTCAGTGTTCACCCAGCTCCCTTCCAGGCGGTCCCTGCTGGGGTGGTGGCTGTGCCTGTCACACTCGACAGGACTTGCTCTGCAGAGCTGCTTTCCATGGTGTGTCCTGGTGCCAGGGGCTGCACCTCCCCAGGGGAGAACTCTGCCTGGCCCTTGGTTGAACTTCAGAAAGTTCCATCAGCACATTTCTCCAGCTTGTTGAGGTCCTTGTGGCTGCAGAGGCATCCTCTGGTGTCTCAGCAGCTCCTCCCACTGTAGGAAATTCAGCAAACTTGCTGAGGGTGCCCTGGGCCTCATTATTCAGACCATGTTCAAGAAGTACCAGGACCATTCCCAGTAATGATGCCTGGGCTATACTGCTGATGATCAGCCTCCATCTCAGCTTCATGCTGCTGACCAACACCATCTACTTAAAAACCCAGAGTATCAATAGTTAAAATCGCTTCCTCACAAGGCAGAGCCTATTTGCAAAGTTCCACCTCCCCTATGCCTCCTTCTCCAAACTCATGAGAAATGTCTGGGTAAACATTTATCAGGCCCAATGAGCATTTTTCCCTTCAAATAAAGCAGCTCTGGAATACAACGTAGGATCTGTTGAATTGTTTGCCTCTTCCTCCACTTTTCCTGAAAACACCACTGTAGCAGTACACACTGAAAGCACCTCTTGGAATCGTTTTGTGCCCTCTGCAAAGACACTGAGGTTGTTCAGTGGAGACTCTCCAGCACCAGGCACCCACAGGGCCCCGCTGCTGCTGCTGCCACCATGCCTGCCACCACAGCCCTGCGGTGAATGCAATGGAAGAGGCTGTGATGACAACAGGCCACCTCAGCACAGTTCATCTGCAGGGAACTCAGTCTCACAACTCAGTCTGTTGCAGGGATTTCACCTCTCAGAGCGTTTGGCTCTTTGTCCCACCTTTCCTATCACATGGTCAAAATTGGCCCAGTGCCAGCTCTTTGTGGCCTTTCTGTGCAGGGCTTTGAGCTCTCCTGTGGCTCAAAGCCAAGCTCCCTGTCATACTCGTTAACCCCTTCTTTCCAAGTTCCCTTGTGTGTCCTCCTAGGGCCCATTGCAGGTGGTGGGGCACTGTCTCACTTCTCAGCTGGGGTGTCCCCATCACTATCTGCTCCCACACCCCAGTCAGGACAGCTTTCCACCATGGCAGCCTTGCAAACCATTAGTTAATCCTCATGAAGTGTCTTTTTAGCTGTCAGGCTCCACTCTCAGTTACACTGCAGATGCTTCTTCCCAGACCTGAGTAGGCACCTTAGGCACCCAAGGACACAGCTTCACCTCCCCACCATGGCCCATCCAAGCCAAAGGGTTTGCCAGCTTTGCAGTCCATCAGCCACATGATCCCTGCACACAGCAACCTTCACAGGAGGAATTACAAACATCAGGAGTAGCTCCACCCCAGGCTATGGTTGGCAGCCCCTGATGAGGATGCTGGAGCTGAGCATGAGAGCAGAGGACACAGTGCCTCTGCCCAGGGACACTGGGTGCTGCCCTGGCAGCATGGCATGGCCTCTGCTTATCCCCAGGGCATGGCCACATTCCATCCAGGGGACCTGGCTCCCAGCAGGTCTCTCTGCTGCCCTGGCTCAGCAGAGGAGGACAGAGCCAGTCACAAGTGGGGTCTCAGGAAGGGGAACCTGCTTGCAGGGGTCCCTCATCCCTGATGGGTTTGGAGGCACCACCCCTTAGTGCCGGGAGCAGGGCCACTGGAAGTGCTCAGGGAACCCCAACAGATGATCCTGGTCCCAGTGCCAAGGCAGGATGGGGCCTGGTGCAGCCCAGCAGGGCAACAGCAGCTCAAAAGGCTTTAGCACAGCTGTCCCTGGACGCTGCTGGCTCTCAAACAAAGTCCCCACAGCATCCCCTGTACCTTTGGTTGGCAGGGGCACCATGGGCTGTAACAAGGGCCCTCACTCAGATGAGCTTGGGCGACCAGCTGCATGGAGCAAATGACACCGAGGAAGGCCCTGGGTGTGAGGAGACCTTTTGAGTAGGGTGACAAAGCAGTGCACACCCAGGACACCTTGCGGCTGGCATCCTCACTACGCATCGGACAACAAATGCATTGGCCCTGCACATCTCCTCTCCCCTATCCCATATTTAGTTAAGGGGCTAGAAAGTTCTTCTTTGTTCCCTCTAGCTGAGTTACCCCATTGGGTTTCAAACTCCATGCCTTCACCTGCAAGCTTCACTGCTGCGCCCAGCCAGCGCGTGGTGGTCGCGGCAGCTCGCCCGCTTCGGTGTGGCTTCGGGGCTTGCTGCCTGACGCAGAGCAGAAGCCACAATGGGCCCTTTGGGCCAGTGCATCCAGGAAAGTCCAGGGCACAACCAGGACCCTTATCAGCACATTCCCTTCTCTTGCCAAGGCTCCACAGTTCATCTCCCATGCACAAGAAGATTCAAACCAAATGGGGATCTCTTTGAGCCATGATCTCCCTGCCATGCACACCCAGGCATGCTGCTGTCAGCACTGCCCTCAGCTCCTGCCAGGCAGCACCAGAAGGCAGCCTCTGCCGGGACAGTCTGACTGCCTCGGACAGAAGCTGGCAGAGCAGCCCCCATGAGAGCTTGGCAGAGTCAGCCCCTTTGTTCCTACCACCCAGAGTTTCTTCTGGCAGCAGCCAGAGACAGTCTGGACCAAAAGCCACCTGCAAGTCCTGCCCCTCAGAGCACCCTGGCAGCAGCCAGGGCCTGGCAGCCCACTGTAGTTCAGCTGGAGCAGCTGGTGCTGAGCTCCACAAGCCTGGCCACGCAGAGAGGGCATTTTATCCAAGCCCCAGCAGCACTCCAGCCGCCCGGGGAGTCCCCCGGCCTGGCAGGAGGCCACAGGCAGCTTTTCTGAGCCCAGACACTCCCAGACTGTGCACAGGATGCACACAGGGCTGCAGATGCTGCTTGGCCAGTTCTGGGCAGGCACTGGACCATGCTGGAGCAGTCAGCTCCATCCTCCTTCCCCACCCCACCTCCCCACACAGCTCAGGCTGCAGTCTGAGCCCCCAGGCCACCCCATGGACACAAAGGTTCTCCTAGAGGTGCCAGGGGACAACAGGCCAAGCTCTTGCCAGAACACCCAGCTCCTTCCTTAGAGCAGCCTTATTTCCATCCCAAGCTCTTCCTAACACCGGAACATCTCTGTGAACTGATTCCTCCTTTCAAGCCCAGCAAGAGCCCGAGGCAGCCTTGCTTCCAGCTACCCCCTGATGAGTCAGAGCCCTGTAACAGTGACAACTCCATCAGCCACCATCACCAACCCGTGCCTGCTATAGAAGCAGAATTAAACTCTTTCAGACCAGGACAGGAATTGAATCAGTTTAATATACAGTCAGCATATTGTAAATGCATTTGAAACTTACAGTATTGCTAACAGTTGTGGCCATTGAACTCATGACCACCTTTCTAGAAAGGCACAGAAGAGGTAGGAGAGTTGAGGCATTTCCTCAGATTAGTTGCAAGTGAGAAGGTACACATAAGACCTTCCTCCTGGAAGCACCAGATCACCAGAAACTTGTGCTCTTTGAGAGGACTGCTAATGTGCTGGGATAAGTGCAAGCAGTGGCGTGACAGCCAAGGCTTCCTGCTGACCCACATGTCAGGAAACTCTTGCTGGCTTTTGCATATACTAAGAGAAAAAAAAGTTGGGTGGTGTAGAAGGGGCAGGGCAGAAGACTCTAGCTCTGTGTGCATGAAGTGCTCTTGGTGAGGCAGGAGCAAGGGAGATGTGTGACGTTGTTGTCGCCCTTGGCTGGGACAAGGACTTAACGTGCATTGCTTTGGACACCACAACCACCCCAGGAGTGAGTGAGAAGAGATGTGCCATCCTCCAGTACTGCCAGCATGGTTTCTTGCAGCAGCAGGGCAAGAGCAAAGCACTGGCCAAACCAAGCATGTGGAGTGGGGACAATGGTGTCACCAAGCACTTGGCTCATCCTCTGTGGCAGCTTAAGTGGCACCATGGTGGTGAGGGAAGCCTGGAGATTTCCGGCTCTGCAGAAGGCACTGCTCACCAGGGTGGGTGAGTCAGGAGATACTAATTCTCAAATTTTGCGTAAGGGTTCTCTTCCTTGAACAGGCCTAGAAGAGAGGAGAGATTTGTTCAGACAGCAGCTCCCACACTGGTCACAGCCAGCAAGAAAACCAGCCCTTGGAAACAGCTCTTTGTCATTTGAGCACCTTCCAGCCTCCTGGCTGCAGTCCTCCCAAAAGACCTGCTCTTACTTGAGCTGTTCCCCCAGTCAGCACTCTTTCACTCTCCCCTTCTGCACAAGAGGAAACATCCATTGAGAAGCTTGACCTGATGGCAAACTCCTCTCCTGGCAGTCCATGCACAGTCCAGGTAAAGTAGCCTGGCTAATATTCCAGAGCCCACCCTCTGCACACCCCTTCTGTCAGACTGGACTTCCAAGCAGAGAGTCCAGACCCAAATTAATCTAAAACTGTTCTTAGACTTGCTTCCCTGCTCCTGCACCAAGACTGGAAGACAGCAAGGCAGGGTACAGCCCTCATTTTGGGCTAGGAATGAGCCATGTACCATGCTGTTTGCTGCTTTCTCAGCCCAGCACTTTTGAAGAGCAGCCAAAAAGGACAAGATTGCAAAGTCTGGGGTCAGGCTGCAGCAAGACAGTCCCAGAGCACAGCTCTTTCACAGGCAGGTGCTTCCCCCACCAAGAGCTCCTTTGGGCACAGCTCTGCCTTTCTTCCCCACAGCATTATGATGGTGCTGTCTGCCAGCTGCTGTTTCTCCCCTCCAGTCAAGCTCCATCAGCTTCTCCCACATGGCAAGCCTGGAGGACTCAGGTTCTGGGGAACATTATACACTCCCTCTTCTCTGCTCAGGAGGAATAGCCCTTGTGTGGGCTCACACACCATGACCCCAGCGTCTCTACACTTGCTCTCAGACAGCATTTCACAGAGCCAAGAGAAGCAGGGACCATGTTTTCCCTGTTAGCCAGGTCTCATCTACAGCTGTAACCATGGCAAGGAGCACAGCTACTGAGGCTGCTTCATCTAAAGCTTAGCTTGAATCACTCATGTCAGCACTCTACCGTATTTTCTTCGGATTTCATCATGCCGTGATTTCATCTCTGCTCTCCTGCAAGAAGCAAACAGAAAAGCCATGAGTCAGTAACTGGTGATACAAAACCAAACAAGAAAGGCACAGATCCTTGCTTATTCCCAACCAAGGGAGCTCCAGGCTAGCAAGTTTGCTCAGCCTCCCACCTCCTGGAGGCACTGGGGACCACCAGAGCCCACACACATCAGCAGCCCTTGGGGAGTCACATACACAATACTTGTGATGCTGCATCCACTAGTCACCCCACCATGACGCTCCTCATGAGGTCTCTGTGTGAGCAAGGGCTGAAGCAGCCACTCACTGCATGTGTTGAGCCCCACGTGCCTCCTGGCATCATGTTTGATGGCACACACAGGAGCCAAATCACCCTGTAGCCTGAGGGCCTGTGGTAGAAACTCACCTCTCCTCCTGGCGCACTCGCCTCTTCTCCCGCTCCCTGGCTGCTCTCTCGTCATCCTTGTCTGGCCTGGAAGACAGAAAAGCCTCTTAGAGCGCTCAGCAATCAGTTCTGCAGCAGCACACGGCTGCAGCTGAGCTGCTCCACACAATCAGGCCCCCCCCCCGATACTTGCTTTTTGCTCTTTTTCTTACAACAGCAGCAGCAGCAGCACACCGCCAACATGATCAGGAGCGCTCCTCCCACCACGGACATCGCAATGATGAGGGCTTCAAAGTTCACTAAAGGATTTGACAAAACACATTTAGCACACTCAGACACAGTTGCCTGGAGCGACAATACAGGATCACAGAATCATTAAGGTTGGGAAAGCACTCTAAGATCGTCAAGTCCAACTGTTCCCCCAGCACTGGCAGGTCCTCCAGTAAACCACGGCTCAAAGTGCAACAGCTACATGTTTTTTGAATGCTTTCAGGGATGGTGACTCCACCCTGGGCAGCCTGTTCCACTGTCTGATCACCTTCTAAGTGAAGAATTTTTTTCCTAATATCTAACCTAACCCTCCCCTGGTGCAACTTGAGGACATTTCCTCTTGTCCTATTTATGAACATACAACTACTGTCACCAGCAGCTTCAGTCACTGGGCTGGAGATGTGTAACCACCTGGGAAAGCAAATGGACATTGTCAGATGTAGATATACCAAGTGTTGGCACCCACAAACACACACACACCAGCTGAGTACATGTAGCTGCTAACAGGAGTGCTCAGTTACTGGCCATGAAGAAAGGCAAGGACAAACACACACAGGTCAAACTCCTCTGGCAGAAACAGGAGCAAATCTGTCTTAATCACTAATCCAGGTGAAAAGTAACCATCCATGGAGAAAAAAAAACAAACAAACCAGCAACTGAAGGCTTCAGGGCTAAGGAACAACCTCTGACAGGGAGGAATTACTGCCCATAGGAGCCAGCCTCAGAAGTCACTCATGATGAGATGAGCACTTATAGGTGTCTGAGGTCCTTGGGCAAGAGATAAATTGAAATAAGATCTGTTGGGATTTATCAGTGCTGCTGAAGCAGCTGAAGGCCAAGTTCTGCTTCCTGCACCTGACTGCCATGTCTCCCCAGGGCTGGGGGGATCTGCTTGCCCACACACAGAACAAAACCTGCTGGAACACGGTGGTGAAGCAACAGACCTGGTCCCTGCTTGTCCTACTCAGCTCCTGCAGTAATGGCAGTAGAGACATCAGCCAAAACTGATACATCTAGATGGCAAGGATTTCAGGTGACAACAAAGAGGAGTTTCTTCCAAGTATGATTCAGACTGTTCATAAACTTAAGCCTGTGGAAATATTTGTTTAGGAGCCACTTTGCACACAACTGCCAGGTTAGCGAAATCCCAGTGCACCTGAACCTGCTCAGAGCACTTCTGAAGGTCATCTACTCCAACTCCCTGCCACGGCCAGGGACATCTTCCACTAGACCAGGCTGCTCACAGTCCTATTCAACCTGACCTTGAATGTTTCCAGGGATGGAGCATTCACCATCTCTCTGGGCAGCCTGTCCAGTGCCTCATCACCCTCATTGTAAAAAACTTCTTCCTTTTATCTATTCTAAATAGATCCTCTTTTAGGTACTCCAGGTTGAGCTGACTCCACCGCTGAACTGGTGCTCAAAGCCTTCAGCAGCATCAGTGCTTCTGAAACCCTGGATTTCAGGGTGAGCCTGAGGTTCAGCTCCCCTCTTCCCACACAGACAGGTCTGTGGCAGAGCACCAGGCACTCCTCCAGCTGATAATAAAGGCTAAGTCACACATACCAAAAATGCAGGCTCATGTAAGAGCTAATCTCCCACAGGACTAATCTCCTCTAAAGCAAGTTTTGCGAGCTAAGGAATGTGTTCTCCTATAATGAAACCTTTTGTGAAGCTACTCACATCAAAACTAGTATTTCAAGGTCTTACAGAAGTTTTAGAAAAGCATACCACAGGGCACACAAAGAGGAGATTCTTCCTCCACAAGCACAGGAGCAGTTTGAACTCTTGTGGGCAGACAAGCGAGCCCAGCCTCAAGCACAACAGATGACAGGCAATGACAATTCAGCTCCAGGCTCCTCATCATCAAGCCCCAGCTTGCTTCCTTCCTGCTGCAACCCCTAAAAGCTGGGTCCTGTCTGAGTATGAACATGCACTAAACTTGATCTAAACAAGGCACCAATCTCTCCAGAAATCCTTCAGAAAACAGCAGCAGCAGGAAGGAGAGGCAGCCAAGAGCCAGCTGCCCATCAGAAAAAGCTCCCAGAGGAGACCTGCATGTGCAGGGGTAGTTTTGGAATAGGTTTTTTTCTCGGGGGAGTAGGAGCTGAGCAGGACGATAGTACACACAGGTTCCCAAGAGAAGTCACCACACTTCTAGTTCCAGCAGCCCACCTGAGTCAGCAGCCACATGAAGAGCCAGAAGAGGCACATGGAGCAACATGCCAGCTGCAGAGGAGAGAGCTTCTGGGATTCAGACACCAAGGAAGGGCTGCACAGGCCCACAGAGCACCTTTCTCTCCTGTTCTCAGGCGCTAGCCATGTCTGGAGCCTCCATCACACCACAGCATGAGGGATGTATTTTGGAGTAGCTAAATCCTCATGGGTCCTACTTGCCAGAAGGCAGGGAACTGCTCATACTCCGCTTCCCCACCCACGCTTCAGGAAGTTTGTAGAACGTTGACTGACTTCAGCCTGTCATTGCTACACTGGCAGAGAGATGGGGAGGCAGGGAAACCTCCCACCGCTCACACAGTCACCACCCCAGGCTGGCACTTACCCCAGCAGACTCCCCAGCGCGCAGAGCGGAGCTCGCACAGGTCAGCCGGGGGAAGGATTCTTCGGACAGGGTATTCCATGCACCTCCCGCTGCTGGCACACCACAGGCACTGGAACACAGGAACCAGGCAGCACAGTGTCACTGGTGCAGGGCTGTGCTGCCAGTAAGCCATGCTTTGCTTTGGCAGCCACAGCACAGGGCCACTGCTGCCGGCTCACAAGAACCAGATACCACCCTGCCGCACCAGGATGCTCAGGAGTAAGAGCTGTCAGCACAGACCACACCAGGAGAGGCAGGCGAGGGGAGGGCAGGGTTCTAGAGCAAGTAAAGATGCTGAGAATCCTTCTCCTGGCTTAGAATCGTAGATTATCCTGAGCTGGAAGGGACTCACAAGGATCATTGAGTCAACTACTGGCCCTGCATAGGACAGCCTCAAGAACCCCACCATGGCTTGCACAATTAATAACCAAATCCTTTATGTTTATTTTTGGGATAGGAAGAACACCTTTGAGACAAAGCACTCCACACACACAAAGCTGATGAGCAGGAGAGGTGTGTGGGTGACCAGCCACTACCAGACTATGTAGGGTTTTGCATGCTCCTCTCCTGGTGGCTCCAACCCCAGCATTCAGTAGGGTTTGGTCAAACTGGTTCTGGCTACATCAGTGAGATCTGACTCAAGTTCAAGTTTGCTGATATCCAAGATAAGGCAGCAGAGACTGGCAGGACACCAGTACACATCCTGGATCCACCCAGTGCCACGGCACATACAGACTGGTGGAGGGGCATCTTGATCAGCCAGTCCAGCCCACTCAGCCCCTTCTCCAAGCATGTCCTCCATCCGTGAGGAAGCAGCTCAGCAATTCCATTACTCTAATCAAAAAGTACACAACAAAACCCAAGCAGTTCCTAGCAGTGTCCTTCCAGAGTAGCAGAGAGGAATTGCCCTCTCACCATCATAGGTGGGTGGAATTTGCAGCATGCCTGGGATAAGAGCAGAGGACCAGCCACCCTTCCAGGAGGGAAACTGCTCTGCAACAGCACTATGTTTTCAGGCATTGGGAGAGGTTGGGAGTCTTTCTGCTGCTACTCACAGTGACATTTTTCAGGCACTCTTCACAGCTCCTGTTCGTATACTGGTTACAACCTGCAGGAAGGAAAAAAGAGCTTCAGTGGTTTAAAACTTTGGGCTCCTCCAAGCCAGCTCCTACCCACTGCTTCACCCACCACTGGACCAGCAGCAATGCATGCTGCTGCTGCACGAGCCGCCAGCTTCAGCATGGGCTCCATGTCACGGTGGGAGGCTCAAATGCAAATGGAAGTTCATCTGCTTGCTCTGCTGCCAAAGCCCTGAGCTGTGAGTTCCTCTCCTGGGTTTCATTTCCCTAAAAGCCTGAGGATCTGCTGTGACAGTAGGACAGCCAGGGGACACAGCTGGGGTCAGCCTGGAGGGACCCTATGAGGATGAGGGCAAGCACCGAGCAGTTGGTACAGTCCTGCAGCACCAGATGATGGAGCAGCTCAAGCAAACAAGCCCCAGACAGAGAAGTTACTACCAGGAGAAGCAGAGGAGCACATGGGGACACACACAGAGCTACAGATCCTGCAGGTGCCCTCCTGCTGCACATGAGGATCATATCCCACCCCAGCCAATTCATCCAAATCTTCCTTCAGCAGGACTCAGTTCAGGTGGTGGAAACAGCACCACATCCAAAATCCGTGTCCATGTTCAGAACCTTCTTCCACCCCCATCTGGCAGAGGAAGCCCACAGTTCTACAGACAGAGGTAGCTCTCAGGACCAGTGCCACTATGGATGATGGCATCCCCAGGGGATGCATCCAGCTGGGCAGGGGAACAGTTAAGGTCTTGAACACAGGACAAGCTGGCCCAGTCCAACCCCCCTTCTGGGTGCACCTACAGCTCACAGCAGTGCTCTTGGAGAAAGTCTTCTTACAGGACATTCACCTGCAATTCACTGGTGTGCTTCCTCAGATCCTCAGGAAGGGTGGTTTGCCAAGCCCTCAAGAATGAGCCATTTAAAACTCACCCCTGCTTAAGCGTCTAAGCACCAGCCTGTTTGACAGTGGTTTAAAAAAACAAGCAAAACTCAAACCAATTTTTCTGACCACTCACTAACTGCTGGATGAAGGATTACTGCTTTGCAGTGTCGTAATCAGGAAAAAATCAGTCCCAGAGGTGCTTGTTTTCCACCCTCACAATCAGCAAAGCTGTATTTTCTCCCTCCAGCTGGCAGGAACCCTCAGCTATGACCCACTGTCAGCAGTCACATGCTCCGTGCAGCCCTCCAAACAACTGGGCAATTGATTAACATAGCTCAGATAAGGGTGTTTACACACCCGAAGAGGCTGAGATTGCAGATTTTAAACACTCTGTGAAGCTGCATCTTCCCCATTTCTTCAACTGAGGCCGGAAAAGCACAACAGTGCCTGTGCTGTCCTGGGACTGTTTCCTTACCAGGAATCACAAAACACCCTCCCACACTACGGGAGGCCAGTGGTGGGCAAAAGCAGAACCTGTGGTTTTAACTCAGCTCTGCTTTCCCACGGGGTATCCCTTCTCCTGGCACTCCTAGCGGGGGATCACCCTCCAAATCATTAAGTCAAAGCCACCCACTTAAAGCTATTTGGGAATGGGCTGCTTCCAGGACACTGCAGTCCTTCAAGATTGGGTTTGTCTAAATGCCCCATCTCAAGGGAGCAGACAGCTCACATGGGATGGCAAAGGTAGCACTGCAGTCCTCAGGGACAGAGATGGGACAGCAGCTCTTACTGTGTTAGAAGTCTCCTGGATAATGCTTTTGACAGCTGACTACAAGAGCAGTAAAGGGAATAGCTTGGGGAAGAAAGAGCAAAACATGCTGACCCTCAATCTCCTCCCTGCTGGAGCCACCACGCAGGCATCATCACATGGAGAACAGCTCGTTGCTGGGAAGAGCAGACAGACTTCTTAGAATACTCTGAAAGCAGTTGTTCCCACCCTTTCCTACAGCTCCTTCTCCATCTGGTGCAGCACTGAGGGAAGCTATGCTCCATCCCCCACCCATCAAGGAGCGGCAGCTGGACACCCACTGCTCCACACCCACCCATACCTGACAGCACCAATCTTCTTCCTGGTCTGAGGCTGCCCAGCCAGTTTCCTCTGTCCTGAAGGAAAATCTCCTCCAAAGGGCCATCAGCAGGGACCTGACTGCCCAGTGAGTGCCTTCTGGTCACGGCAGGTAACCAGCTCTCTCACCTGAGCCATTATCATCACTAAATCATAGAATCATTGAATGGTTTGGGTAGGAAGGGCTTTAAGCCCATCTTGTTCCACCTCCCTGCCATGACAGGAACACCTCCCACTATCCCAGGTTTCTCCAAGCCCCATCAAACCTGGAAGCCTTGAACACTTCCAGGGATGGGGCAACCACAACTCCTCGGCACATGCAAGTTCCACTGCAGTGGAAGCTGGAAAAGCAGCGACTAAAGCTCCACTTCCAGCACCCACTCGACTTTCCAGAACTCGAAGGGACACACTGCGCTGCAGCGGATCCCACCGTGTAGGACTGCCAGGGAGGACAGGGCCTTCCCTCCCACCTCTCGCCGCCCGGCCCCATTCTGAGTGGCCACAGGAGGTCACCCACACCCATCGGGTGCCCGCACGCAGCCCGGGGTGCCCTCCTGCTTCCCGCACCGGGCACCCCGCAAAAGCGGGCTCCAAAGCAACTGGCCGGCCGTGATTTCGGGGCGCTGTGCGAGGAGCGTCGGCAGCCTGGACCCCCCCAGCCCCACGGCAGGGTCACCGCTTACCTCCCGCCACGTCCTGCGCGGCGGCGGCGGCGGGCAGCAGGGCCAGGGCCAGGGCACAGAGCCGGAGCGCCGGGGCCATGGCGGAGCGGGGCCGGGCCGGGCCGGGCGGGGCGGACAGCGCCGCTATGTAGGGCCGGCCGGGGGCGGGCCGGGGGCGGCCCCTCGGAGCAGCGGGGCACCGGGGTTGCCGGTACGGGACCGCCGGTGGGGGCGAGTGCAGGGGGCGGCGGGTGGCGGAGCTGTCCCGGGCGGAGAGACCCCCGGGGTTGCCGGAGCCCACCGGGCGGGGAGACCCCGCCGTCCCCGCGCCGCCCCGCGCCGCCCGCCGGCGGGGGCCAGCCCC
>VZRM01002771.1:372905-399483 GCA_013397955.1 Grantiella picta | reverse complement strand
GACCGGCTCGACAGCGCGCGTCGGTCCCCGTGCGCTGCCCTCGCAGTCCGCGACCCTCCCGCCGGGCCAGCCCTGACCCCTTCCCGAGCGGTTTGGGGAGCTCTAGCGGCGGTGGAGGAGTGGGGCAGCGCTGGGCTTGGGGAATCGGGGTTCCCTGGCGTGCGGCACCGCTCCCGAGCAAAGCTTCCCGAAGGCTGGAGAAGGAGAGGGCAGCATACCCTTGTCCCTCGGGTGAGGAGGATGGCAACCAGCGAGCCCCCTAAAGCAGCCCAGCGGGCTACACCACCTTCACTGGTGTCTCGGCATGTGTTGGTTCTCAGCCTGGCTATAAAACCACCCGTCCTTTGGCTGGGCAGAAGAACAGCCCAATCCAGCTGTTCCTGTGTGTTGCCAGGCCGGAAAAGCTCGTTAGTGTCTTTCTTGTTAAGTAAAAATTGCCGGGGCCGTTGGCTTGGGAAGGCGGGAGGGCTGAGGAGGTGCTCGGTGTGGCTGGCCTGTGGAAGGAGGCTGGATATGACTTGTTCTGCCGGTTGTGTTGGGCGATGAAAGGGAAGAACGTCTTTCAAAGCTTTCGGGAAGCGGTGTTATCCCACACTAGGTGTGGTTAACCCGTGGGACTCACAGACAGAGGATTCCCACAGGGAGAGAGAGCCAGGGCTTCCATCTGCCAGGTTTGTAGGTGTCCTGGAGCCCTGGGCTTATATGTGCAATGTGATGGAGGTGGAATCCCGGGAAGGATCCCCGTCCTTAGGGGGCAGGGCCAGCATTTGCTTCCCTGTCTGGTGTGGGAAAGGGCTTTTCCACGAGACAAGGTCTGGTCTGACTAGGACCTGCATGGGCGTTGGCAAGGGGAAGGGTTTTGCTCCGAAGGCGTCCTAGCTCAGATCCAGTCTGCTCCGAACTCAGCTAGCAGAATTATTCGCTAAAAATGCAACAGTAGTATGTCAGGAAGTTGCTGGTGTCCCTGGGGCATGAGCCGAGCTGGCCCTGGCGAGTTCCGAGGGAGGCTGTGCTGAGTCCCCCATGTCACAAGGCTGAGCCAAGCTCTCCCAGCACCCAGCTGGGAGTTGGTACAACCACAGCCCAACCCTGGGGCTGGAGGGCTGGCTAGGGCCACCCACCTCTCCCTGCGTCACTGTGCGGGAGAACACGGATGCACCCCTGCCAGCACCTTTCATCAGTCTGGTGCCACGAGGGTGCTCAGTACCCAAAGCAAAGTTGGTGTGAGGCACCTGGACAGCGTGCCTTGCTCTGTGTGGGTGGATGGTCAAAGGGTCAGGGCAATGTGTATGCAGCAACAGGTTTGGAGAATGGAAAAAGCTGATCCTGAGTGTCTTCTTGGGCTGGCGAAATGCAGAGAAGCGCCTTCTCCTGTCACTGCAGAAAATAGTTTGAGCGTGACTTGGTTGGAGTTTGTTTGCTGCAGTGGGACAGGAGGGATTTATACTCCACCCACCGCCTCAGGGGCCTCTCCCCATCCAACACAAAAATAGGCTGATCTTTCCAAAAGATGGGGAGGAGGCCTGGAAAATGCCATTCCTGCAGGGACCTGCCATGCTTCTGCCCCAGGAGATGTGGCGCGTGACTGTGGCTTTCTGCGGGCCCGGGCAGGGATGCAGGGAAGAGCCCAGCATTGTGCCGAGCTGTATCCCTCTGCTGCCAGGGAGCCACAGACTCTGCACGTGTGTGTGTGCTCAGCAGGAGCGTTGCCTCCTTGTGCCAAGCTCAAGGAGATGATGTTTTTCCTTCCCAAAGGGCATCTGAAGCAGAAATCTCCAGCGGGGCATGAGCTGCAGCCCCATCCACACACTCCTGTGAAGCCATTCAGAGGCTGGAGGCTCTGCCAGCACCTGGAAGCTGCCAACCCATTGCCTGTCTGCCCCGTGTGGGCAGAATTAGGTCCCCATCAGTAGCTCTGGTCATGGTGGGGCTGGGGGGTGGCAGTGGAAAAAGCCCTTCCAATTCCATGGTGATCCCCAGAACACTGTGCTGTGGGATGGAGGAGCTGGGTGTTCCTGCAGGGCTGGTGAAGAGGCTCCTAACAGGGATGCCTGGCTGGGAAAACACCTCCTCTGCCATCCCGTTGCTGCTTCTGGGAGTCCCTCATCCCTGGATACTGGAGGAAAGCCCTTTCTTAGGGACACTAGCATGTTCTGCTGCCCGTGGCTTGGTCCTGCTGCTTGTCCGTGATCCACTTACCGTGTGGAGCTGGCCCACGGCTAACTCCTGCCTTCATTTCCCCTGCCGAGGTGTTTCAGGCCCTACATGGCTGCAGCCTGGCTCCCATGGAGCCTCACCTCTGCCTGCATCCATCGATGCTCCCAGCAGCACCTCCTTCATCCCTGCAGCCGGCAGGATGCTCCGTGCAGCTTCCCAAGGGCTCCAGCACCATTTATTCCCCCAGGAGGGTTTGGGAGGCTCCAAGCTCCCCTCTCTCCATCCTCTTCCAGCCACTTTGGCCGCCCTGAGTGACGCCACGCCGGTGCCCACGCCGGTGCCCACGCCGGTGCCCACGCCGGTGCCGGTGGAGCGGCCAGCCCACGCACACGGCCGGCGGGCACCGAGCGAGGAGGGGCGAGGGGCCATGTCCCGGTGAGAGCCTTCAGGCAGGGTAATCCGCTTTTATTTGTAACACTAGTAGGGAGCTATTTTTAGCGAGAGGCAAATTTGATTTAATAGAACATAATTTGCCGCTGACAATTCAGAGGGCGGCCAAACGAGGAGCAGCTGGATTCCTAAGGAGGCTTTTTCCTGCCCTTCCTGAAATCCAAGGCTGACGCGCCAGAAGTGGCATTTGTTATTCCAGCGATTGCTGGGGGAAAGCCCCTTGGGATGGCCCAATTAGCTCTGCTTTGCTTTGCTTCTGGTGCTTTGTGCTGCCCTGTCACCGGCCCCATCACGCACCTTTTAAAGAAGTGAGGGATATTTTTGCTGCCCTCTGTCGTGTAAGGGTTCAGTGCCCCTGAACTCCTCTGGGGAGCTGGAGCCAGTTAGGTCTCCCCTCACTTTGTCTTTTCTTCTAACTAGTTCTGCACTCTCAGCCTCTCCTTGGATAAATTTGGGATTTAAAAGAGGTTCTGATCAAATCAAACAACTTGTTCACCAGGAAACATGAAGTCTGTGTGCATTCCTGGGCATTTCTTACAGATTGAGTTCTTCTGGACCAGCCTCAGAAATCCTTTGGGACAAACCCACCATCCAGGATAGGAGCAAACACCGTGATCTTGCTTGTGCTTTCACCAAGATGAAGATCCCCACAAAACCAGTGCCAGTGTGGGAAGATGTTGGGTAGTTCTTTCCCAGCCCTGCCACTGTTGCATCCAGCCTGTCCCCAGCTGGTGGCAGGGGGACAAAGAGCTGCCAGGATGAGCTGGGGTAGTCAAGGGCTGGAGGCGAGTTGCCCTGGGGCTGCAGGGCCCCAGTGAGGGTGAGATTTTCCCCAGGATTGTATGTTATCTCTCCATGAGTGCCCCAAGGCAGAGCAGTGAGGACACTGCTCCCTATCCTGGGACAGCCATTGCTGTGGTCCCAGGCTGTGGAGAGGTGCAACAAGACCCCAGTGACTTTGTCCTCCTGGCAGGAAAGGACTGGGAAGGACTAAAGAGAGCTGTGACATTTAACTCCAGCAAATGTGCACCCAGGGTGGGCTCCTCTCTAGGTGTGCAGGCACTCCTTTCAGCGGGAAAATCCCTTAGCAGTCATCTGGCTTGGTGCTCAGCCCCATGCTCTTTCCTCAAGGGTTACCATCCTCCCTCCCCGCAGCCTCAAAGAGGGTTTGCTCCTTCCTCTGCCAACACCAGGTTTTGCCCCTGGGACCACATCTCACCCTGGAGCACTTTCAGCAGCTGAATATAAAGCCAAAATGGCTTTAGTAAACAAATATGGGGAAAGTCCTGAGGACGAGGGGTTAAGTGACTGCTCCTGGTGCACCCCACGTGGAAATGTCCCTAGGGACTCCATCTGGGGTTGGTGTGGCATGTGGGACCCAACAGCTCCCCAGAATTACTTGTTCACCTTAATCAAAGATATTTTGCTGTGAATGGCAAGGTGCAGCCAGCTGGGGGATGTGGGTGCTCCCCAAGCATCATCCCAAGTCTCGTGACCTTTCCCAGCTCATCCTTGCTCTGCTTTCTCCAGTCCGTCAGCTCAGGCTGGTGGACACTGGGAGCCAACATTTAGCAGGGAAACAGCCCTAAAATGGAGATCAAACTCCTTGGAGAACAACCACCTCCTCCAAATGCTGCCCTTTGCCTGATGACCAGTTTGGTTAAATGGAAAAACAAGTAAGTTTTGTAGCCTATAAACAGGTGTGCTGGAGAGGGCCCTTTGGTTGGGGTTTCTTTGTGGCACAGGTTTTCCCCTTGCATCCAGTTTTGACTGTAGATTTTCATTTACAATGATTCTCTGGGAGTAAACAGAAGCTTCAAAGGTCCAAGAGTAAGCTGCCAGTTTCTACTCTCTTGCTTTCTCTGCCTCCAGCTGTTGCATCTTCTTTAAACAATCGTGCCCTTCCTTCTGCTCCCTTTTCCCCTGGAAAATGCTGGGGGTGACCAGGTCCTTTCCCTGCCCAAGGCGTTTGCTTGACCTCTGTCCTCCTCCAGCCACTGGGAGCTGTGGCTGTTGTGGCACAGGGTGGCACCAGGCTGGCTCCATGGCAGAGGGGCTTCCCGAGGGACACCAAGCCCTGGGAATGCTCACACAGCGAGGTGCCCTGTGCTCCTCCTTATGCTCACCATCATTCCGCTGCAGCCCGCACGCTCCCTTCCCTGTTCCCTGGAATATGGATCCCCCACCTCTGCAGTGTGTGCCCTTCCCAGCTGGAAAAGCACCCTGGCACACCATTTCCAAGATCACACACCCCGTGCCCCACAGACCCCGCTAACAAATGTGACTGTCACGAGGAACTGTGGCAGCAGGACCCAGCCTCTGCTTACTGCTGACTCCATCCTCCCTTTCTGTCCCCTTCAGGGAGGAAGGTGCTGACCAGGTGCCCTGAAGCTCTGGAATTGGCTTCTCACGGGCTCAGCAGAATGATGCCAGCGGTCCGAGAGCCCCCCGTGCCCCTCGCCGTGACAATGTGACCGAGTGGCTGCTGGCACCTGTGGCACCGAGCCTGGCACGGCAGCACAGCGGCTGGTGACCCCTGCCAAGGGCACTGCCGCCCAAAGATGAGCGATGCCATGTGGATCTCGCTCAGCCCCACCGAGTTCGCCCAGCTCCAGCAGTACACGGACTGTGAGTACCCTGTGCACCCTCCTGGGACAGGGAGAGGGGGCTGAAAAGTCCTGTTGATCTGTGCTGGACTGGTGTCCTACCCCTCATTAGTGTCCTCCTGGAAAACTGGGTGATTCCTTAGGTTTCGGGTGGAGAGGTTGGAAAAATCCCTGACCCCTACCCCTGGCTGCTTGGGGTCCAAAAGCCTGGGTGCCCAGAAGGAATGGCTGAGCTTTGGGGGACACGTGAGCACAGCTCAGTCCTTCCGAAGGCGGCCAGCTCCCACGTTCGTTAGCGAAGCGAAATGCCAACCAGGAAAGCAGACTGGCTTTTCCCAAACACACGGAGCTGCTCCACAGCTCGCTTTGGGCTGCCAACCCTCTGCGGTAATTTTCCTTAGTGCTTTTGCAGAGCAACTCTCTGCTGCAGCTCCTGCCGAGGGAAGGAGATTTGCAGCAGCACCAAATTCCTGGTGTTGGAAGGAGCTGGAGAGGGAGCCTGGGCAAAGTGCAGGGTCCAAAACCAGGTCCTTGAGGTCCTGCCTGCCAGAGAGCTGGAGCATGGGTGTGCTTTCCACAGCAGCTGATGGAGAAGCAGTTCAGCCCGTGCAGGTGCTGAGAGCAGGGCAGGGTGGGCAGAAAATCCCAGCCGGGAGCACGGGATGGAGGGAGGAGGGGTGTAAAATCACAGGGGTGTTGCTTTGCAGGATGGGCAGGACCTTGGGGAGAGCAGGCTGGATGGGAAATGACTGAGAGGCAGACGGGACCCTGTGAGCTCTCTGAGGCTGTCCTTGGGGACACTGTACAGCCAGGGGGTGAGGCTGGGGGCAAGTTGCTCCCATCCTCCTGCCCACCAGCCAGAGACCTCAGGCAGGGCGGCAGGCAGAGGTGTGTCTGCAGTATCCCTCTCTGCATCTCGTTCTGCCTCTCTGGAGGATGGTGGGCTTTTCTTTCCTGAATCCCAGACCATAAAACACCATCTGTAATGCTGGACTCAGAACACTAATAGCAGCTTCGTTTTGTTAATCAAAGTGTGGCCAGCAAGGCTGCAGCGTGGGCTGCTGCCTCCTCCCCAGAAAGATGGCTTGGCACCAGGCTGGGGAACAGGGTTTGGGGTCCTCCAAGGGGGCCCAGGATCCCCCTCCTTGAGTGCCCCAGACATCCCAGACAGTTGTGGTCCAGTGCCAAGTTCTGTCCCCAGCAGAGGGCTGGGGGGATCAGAGCCAGCACAGCCCCTGCTTGGAGAGAGGATTTCACAGTAATTAACAAGGCTGGTGTGTTCGAAAACCTTTTAAATGCACTTGTCCAGATATGTGTGTGAAGGTGAGGGCTGAGTGTTGATCACCTTGATCTTATTCCTTTCTGCTTTTGCCCTTTTTCTCTATTTTGGAAGGGTGAATGTCCCTCCAGATACTCCAGCCCAGGACACTCAGCCAGGGAAAGTCTTTACTACTTGTGTGGAAGCTTGCACGGACCGATCCAATTATAGGGCAAGAAGGAATGGCCACAAGCTGCACTAGGAGATGTTTAGATTGGCTATTCAGGAAAATTTCTTCCCCAAAAGGATAGTCAAGCACTGAAACAGGCTGTCCAGGGCAGTGGTGAAGTCACCATCCCTGGAGGTATTTAAAAGCTATGGAGATGTGGGACATTTCTATCTAATGCAATTGTGCTGGTTAATGGTTGGACTTGATGATCTTAGAGGGCTTTTTGAACCTAGATAATTCCATCATTCTATCAATACTTTCTATTTCTCCCTCCTGGCACCTTTTGGAGATACCAACAGGCAGCTCAAGGCAGCCTCTGGCTTGACTGGGCCTGCCAAAGCCTGCCAGCAGCCACCTACAGCCTTGCACAAGGGGCAGGGACAGCCAGGGGTGTGCTTGGCACACCAGAGCAGCTGGGACAGGAATGTGGTCCATCCCTTCCTTGCTTTGCTCTGGGTCTGTGTTTATTTTCACACTGGTAGGAGGAAGCTCTCTCTGTATGCAAAGCTCCCAAGCCAGCTTTCCATATCTGCCCTGCCCTCTGAAAATGGGGAGGGGAAGCAGGGCAAGGGTGGCCTCTTCCAGGCACAGAAGGATCCAGAAATTGTACATGCAGCTGATAAAGCCCTCTGCACCATCCTGCTGGTGGATGGTGAAGGCAGCCCAGCGGGGCCATACTGAGCAGTGTGCTGTTGTCTCCCCAGACTCCAGCAAGAAGCTCAAGGATGTTCTGGAGGAGTTCAATGGGGACGGCGTCCTCTCGAGGTACAACCCCGNNNAGGTCCAACCCCGAACGGTGATGCCCCTGTCCCCGCCAGTGTCCCCTCGTGCTGCTGGCAGCTCCCAGTGCCCCACCAGCTCCCCCAGCCCAGCTCCAGCAGCTGGAAGCAGCCAGGAGAAGGCAGGGCTGGCTGGCTGGTCTCCATCTCTCCCTATGGTGTTGCTCCCAGGATTGGATCCCCCAGCCATCCTGGGCACCATGCACACTGCATTCCCATCCCATCCCATCCCATCCCATCCCATCCCATCCCATCCCATCCCATCCCATCCCATCCCATCCCATCCCATCCCGCTGAGAGCTTTTTGGGGCATTCCCTTGCCAGGCAGAATCCAGGAGGGATTTACTGTCCTCCTAAAAGCAAATGACTTGGCCAGCAAAGGGATGGGATAGCTCTGTGCCCTCTCGCTCTCCTCCAAAGAAGGCTGGGATTATTTTTTCCAAGGAGTGCTTTCACAGAGACCTATTAGTGTGCCAGCAGGACGGAGCCTTCTGTGGGGGCTGTAATCACTAGAATCAAGGCAAAATGGGAAAAATCCGTGAGTTGAGTGTGGTTAGGAGGGGCACAAAGCTACTCTGCTATTCCAAGGCACCACAGGACTCTCACTCCAGCTGGGGCCACAAAAGCCTTTGGAAAACATTGTCCTCATGTAATGGCAATGCCTGGTGGGGAAGGAGGAGGCCCAGAGTCCCCATGGGGCTGGGACTGGGCTGGTCCCACTGCTCTGCCCTTCCCTGCCACTCCTCCAGCTCCTGTCCTGGCTGCTGTCCCTGCTCCCAGCACCACTCACCTGGCTCAGCCACGCTGGCACTGGTCAATTCTGGCCCTGCTGCCCCTGGGTCCCTTTAGGTTATATCCAACCACTGGGATTTGGGAAGCCAGTGGTTTTGCAGAGGGCTCTGCCGCTGATGTGCCCAGTGAGGGGGGCCCAGGGCATGAAGCCCAACCCCACTGGCAGCTCTGCATCCTCACGGTGGCCTGGGGCACCTCCATCCTCCTTCTCTGTCCTCTCCCCAGCCCATCGACTATGAGGGCTTCTGCCTCTTCATGAAGACCTACCTGGAGGCAGAAGTGCCTGAGGAGCTTTGCCAGCACCTCTTCACTTCCTTCAAGCGTAAGATCTGCCAAGCCTCCCCCGAGACCCAGCAGCAGAGCCCTGGAGCCTCACAGCACAGCACCCTCGGTGAGCCAGCCCTGCCACCCAGCTGGGAGCACCAGGACAGCCTGGCACGGTGGGATTGCTTCCACACTGCTCACAGGAATGCAGGTCAGGGGGTGGCACCTGCAGTGGGTGGCGCTGGGGCCAGCGCACAACCCAGCTCTGCCCCATCCCAGGGTGCTCTGGGCAGGGATTTCTCTAGGATACAATGGCTCATGCCCTTTCCTCTGCGCATTCAGAGCCCAAGTCACCCCATGTCAGCATCTCCATCCGGACTGAGGTGTCCTGTGCCTCTGTCACGGGTGTTGGTGCAAGCAGCCACCCTGCACTCAGCTGCACCCAGGGCAGGCTATGTGTGCCAGGCAGCCAAGTCTGCCTCCCCCAGCCCTTTCCGGGTGGATTCGTGGCTCGTGGAGACATCTGCTGAAAGGACTATAAATTGCAAAAGGAAAGGGAGAACCTCCCTCAGTCTCTGCTCTAGCTGGTGACAGAGGACCACATCCTCCCTGTGTGGTCCTGAGCACTGTGGTGTGCATCAGCCAGGGATGGGAGCACTGCTGGGAGCTGCTGGGCCAGGCAGGAGGGTGAGAGGCCACCAGTGGTGCCCCTCAGAGAGCCCTGGGGCTGGGATGCCAAGGCAGAGAGGCACAGGGCTAGCAGAGAGGACCCAGGGTGAGCACCCACCCAGCACCATTCCTGGAGGAAGGGGCACAGACACCCTGCTGTCACACTGCCCTTGGACATGTGTCTGCTCTGCAGGGATCAACGGGAAAACACTTCGAAGTGCCCTGGGACGTCACACTCCCGAGCCCAAGAGCTGCCACAGCAACACGGCCGAGCCGCAGGCAGCATCCCTCACCCTGGCATCGATCCCCAATGCCTCCCCCAGCTGGTCCAGATCATCCTCTCAGAAATCCACCGCTGGCACCACTTCTGCTCACAACTCTTCGGGCTCTTCCAAGATCTCCTCTGGGTCCCTGCTCAGCCCTCAGTCACCAGGTGAGCTTGGCTGGGGCTCCACAGGGTGACACAGGCAGTCAGTAGCCCTCTCCAGTTTCTGGTCAAGTCCCTGGCGCAGTGGCAGTGACGTTCCAAACTCACCAGGTTCCTGGCAATCTCGATACCTTCTCTTGGCAAACTGAAGCCACCAATCCCATCCCACAGAGCGCCTGCCAGTCTTAATTACCTGGCAGCAGCTTATAGGGAGGGGGAAATGGGGTGGTAAATCATGGCTGCCCCTTGCCCCAGCCCTTGCCAGCCCCCGAGGAGGGGAGCACTGGCAAATGCCCCTCTGCCAAGGGCTGCTGTTGGCATCAGCGAGTGTAAGCTGTCCTGGCACCCTGGCAAGGTGCCTTGCTGCCCATTGAGCTTCTCACTCCTGGGTGGGTGCTTGTTCCCAGCAGGGACATTTCCGTGGGCTCCAACTGCTCACCACACCCACCCCTACAGTGATGGAGGTGTGGGAGTCTGAGCCCAGGGACTGAGTGGCACTGCCCAGCCCTGTCCTTGTGATGGCACCAGCCCCACACCTGCTTTGTGCCCCCAGGCCTGCGCTGGCACGCAGCCCCAAGTGCCCTTTTGGTGCCCATTCCTGTGTCCCCTCTGTGTCTCAGCCCCGGCCCCGTGGTGTCACTCAGCCCCACGCTGAATGCCCCACAGTTCCCATGTCCCACCCGGGGACAACTCCTGGTCCAATGTCATCCCTGTGCATGGCCTCTCTCCCTGCCCACAGGCATGAGGAGTGGGGAGAAGAGGTTACACTTCAGCCTCCGGAAAAGCTCCAGCTCCCTGAAAGCCACCCCACCTCCTCCTCCCACCCCCTTGGCCCAGGTGGTGCACCTGAAGGACATTGTCTGCTACCTGTCCCTGCTGGAGAGGGGACGAGCAGAGGACAAGCTGGAATGTAAGTGGGACTCTGGGCTCATGCTGTGTGGAGGGGGGACCAGTGGCTCAGGGGGGTTTGCCTGAGGATGAGTGCAGGGCTGCATGCGCCTGTGCCCTTGGGAAAACCACTCAGCATCCCTTTCTGCTCCTGCCTGTGTCACTGCTGTCTGGCCACGGGGCTTCACTCCGATGGTCCACAGCCCTGGGGTCACATCTCACCCCAGCTCAGCCAGCACAGTGTGCCTTCCACCCTGAAGCTCCAGCAGCCTGGAGCAGGGTGCCCTGGGGCTCTGATTACCAGCAGCTTTTCTCCTCCCTCCAGTTATGTTTCGCCTCTACGATACCGATGGAAATGGCCTCCTGGACAGCTCGGTGAGCATTCCCTCGGGAGAGAAAGCAGGGGCTGCTCAGAGGGCTGGAAACATGCAGGACACTAGTGGGGTGCCCACTCCTCTGGTGAGGTGCTCCAAAATGGGCAGGGATGTGGAAAGGCAGGAGGATAGCAGCAGCTGGACCGCAGAGCTGGGGATCACATGCCAACTGTGCTGCCTCCAGCAGGAGCTAGAAAAAATCCACCCACCAAGAACTGTAGCTCTACCTCAGGTCAATGGTACTTGAGGGAAGAAAAAAATCATGCACAGCTTCTTCCCCTGTGATGTTTTTCTCTTTATTCTTTGGGTATCATCCTTGAAACCTGTTGCAAATAAAACCTGGCTTACCAGAATCGTTTTTCCCAAGGAAAACCCCTTACAGAGTTTCTTGTAGGTTTGCAGGGCAGAAGGCCCTGAAAAATGGAGGACTGGGGTGGTGTTGCCCGTCATGTGTAGGTGGAGACTGGGGTGGCCTTGGGCATCTGGCAATGTGGACTCTGGGGGCTTGGGGTTGGACACTCTGCTCGTGCCTGGAGCTGTCCCTAACCTCGAGCACTGCTGTCTCTGTGTGCTCAGGAGCTGGATCGCATCATCAACCAGATGGTGCACGTGGCTGAGTACCTGGAGTGGGACTCCACCGAGCTGAAGCCTGTGAGTGCTGTGGCTGGGGCAGACACAGGGACTGCCAGCCAGAGCCCTGGGTGGCATCACTGCATCACCACATTTTCTGCCTCCTGCAGATCCTGAAGGCTATGATGGAGGAGATCGATTACAACCACGATGGGACTGTGACACTGGAGGAGTGGATCCGGGGTGGAATGACCACCATCCCCTTGCTGGTACTCCTGGGGATGGAGACAGTGAGTGTCCCTGCGGAGATCTGCTTTGGCTGCTCCAGCCTACCCCCAGCAGCACACCACACAGCCCCATGCTGCCCCCAGCCCCTGCTGACACCCCCACCCTGCCCCCTTCATCTCCCAAATCTTCCCAAGCTCATTTTTGAGCTGCAGCCGCTGCCAGCTGCTGTGCCCAAGCAGGCTGGGTTTGCTCCTTGCTATTGCAGTGCACTCCAGTTTGAAGAACATTTAATCAAAACCTAAGATGAGTACCTAAAATGGCATGTCCTCTTGTAGAGTGGGGTTCAAAGAGCAAAGCTGGGGTTGTTGGGACCTCCTTTTTTTTCATCCTTTTGGCCTTCATTTCTTTGAAGTGCATCCCTGGCCATCAGGTAATAGTTTGCAGGGAAATGTGGTTTTGCTCATGGTGCCCATTGTTCTCATGGAGAGGTGGGGATGGGGGACAGGCTTTCTGGCAGAAAAATTGAAGAAAGCGGGGAATTTTAACTGGCTCCTGCAAAGCAGTCATGCCTGGCCCCAGATTCAAGAGGTTTGCACTTTGGTCACCCCATGGTGGTGGTGGTAGCTTTGCCTCAGATGTGAAGTCACCTTCCTGTCAGCCACCAAGACCCTCCGTGTGGCTGGGCTGTGCCAAGGGTCCGTGAGAGCTGGATGTGCCCAGGGGGATGCTGTGGCAGGGATGCTCTGGAGAACACCAGAGAGAAGGGGAATAGGGGGAGCCCATGATCCTGCTGGAAGCAAACTCCCAGAAACACCATGGAGTTTTTAGAGGATGAAAAGTTGATAGAAATGCTAGGCTGAGGGCACTGGGACTCTTGGCAGCAGGGGAGTGACCCCCTCACCCTCCACTCTCCTGCTCTGCAGAACGTGAAGGATGATGGGCAACATGCCTGGAGGCTGAAGCACTTCAAGAAACCTGCCTACTGCAACTTCTGCCGCACCATGCTGCTGGGGGTGCGCAAGCAGGGCCTCTGCTGCTCCTGTGAGTCCTGGATCCTTGCCAGAATGTTGCCCTCCCAGACTGGTGGCTCCTGCCACATCCGGTGCCCAGGGGAGGGGGGATTGATCCCTGTTGGTGCTGAGCCCCGTGGGTGCTGCAGGGTGAGTGGGGAGGGGGCAGCTCCCATGCTGGGGAGTGACGCTGACCACCTTCTTGGTGGCACTTGGGGATATGGGTTAGTGGTGGCCTTGGTAGTGTTGGGGTGACAGTTGGACTCGAGGGTTTTAGAAGACTTTTCAAACCTAATTGGTTCTGTGGCTCTGTGATTTTTCTCTCTCACCAGTCTGCAAGTACACAGTCCACGAGAGGTGTGTGTCCAAGGACATTGCTTCCTGCATCAGCACCTATGTTAAGTCCAAGAGAAACACAAGCGTGAGTAGGCAGCTGGTGCATTTCTGAGCCAGGGGGTCTCCTGGTCCTTTGGTCTCCTCCTCTGGCTCCCCACAGCCCCTTCCCCTGGGTTTTGCCCCTCACATCCTGGGCAGCAGCTCATGGGCATTCCCAGCATCCAAAGCCTTGCAGGATGCACCCCATGCCCAGTCCCCAGGCACCCCCAGCCCCAAGATTTGCCATGGCTCCAGATGGGGCTCACGTGAGGGGCTGGATTGGATCAACCAGCATCCCTGCAGGACAAGCTTCCCAAATCCTGATGGACACCCCTAGCAGGAGGGAGATGCCTGTGCCACAGTGTCCCCCTGTGCCTTGCAGGTGATGCAGCACACCTGGATCGAGGGCAATTCCCCTGTCAAGTGCGACAGATGTCACAAGAGCATCAAGTGCTACCAGGGCATCACTGGCCTGCACTGCGTCTGGTGCCAAATCACCGTGAGTACACAGGGCTGGGACACATACACAGTGCCTGCACAGCCAGCTCTGCTCCTGAGCAGGAGATGGCAGGTGTCCCCTGTCCAATGTCCCTTCCTCCCTCTCCTCCAGCTCCACAACAAATGTGCCTCCCATGTGAAGCCAGAGTGTGATGGGGGCCCACTGCGGGACCACATCTTGCTGCCATCCTACATCTGCCCTGTTGTCCTGGTAAGTGCCCCCCTTGTCCTGGTGAGTGCCCCCTTGTCCTGGTGACTGCCCCCCTCCTGGCTGCAGTGACAGGGACCCAGCAGGACATCACCGAGGCCGATCTGCCTGCCCTGGCTGCTGGCACTGCCCCTCAGGCAGTGTGGGCATCCATGCCTCGGTTCCCCAAAGGACAGGCAGTCCCACTGCCGACGATCGGAGAGTGACTCCCCTGCCAGCACCAGCCCCGAGGACAGCCAGGGCTTCAAGTTCAACTCCACCACAGTGGATGGGCAAGGGTTGCAGGTAGGTTACTGCATGGGGCTGCAGGTGAGCTCTGCCGCTGAAACCAACAGTAGGCAGGAATTCTCAGCTGCATTTTCTGCCCTCCAGATCAGCCCTCAGCCTGGGACGCACCCGCTGCTGGTGTTTGTGAACCCCAAGAGTGGAGGGAGGCAAGGGGAGCGGTAGGTGGGAACAGCTTCCCCCCGGGGCTGGGGGCTGCCAGTCCCTCAGGCATCACTACCGGTGTGGGACTCGCCTTCCTGGCATTCCTCACGTCTCTCTCTTGCCAGGGTCCTTCGGAAGTTTCACTACCTGCTCAACCCACGCCAAGTGTACAACCTGGACCGCGGCGGGCCCGCGCCAGGGTATGGAATTGCTGCAGCTGATCCTCTGCCCTCTCCCACCGGCCCCTGCTCCCCCATGTCACCCCTTGTCTCTCCTGGCTTTCTCCAGGCTGAACTTCTTTCGGGACACTCCAGATTTCCGTGTGCTGGCCTGTGGAGGGGACGGCACTGTGGGTTGGATCCTGGACTGCATAGGTGAGCAAGGGACAGCTGTGTTCCTGCAGAGCAACATCCACCTGCATCCTTGGTGATCTGCCAAAGATTCCTAATATTCCCCCAGTGAAAGTGGGGTGGTGGTCCTGCCAACAGCATCATTCCAGGCTGCTGGCTGAGGAGGGGCATGGAGAGGAGCAGGGAATGAGCCTTGTCAGCCCCAAACGTCTCTTCTCCCTTGAACTGCAGATAAGGCAAACCTGGCAAAGCACCCACCGGTGGCCGTGCTGCCCCTGGGAACGGGAAATGACCTTGCTCGGTGCCTGCGCTGGGGAGGAGGTGAGGACAGGCGGGCATCGCCCAGTGGGTGGCTGGCCCTTGGGAACCCTTCCGTGTGGCTGGGTGGGTGCCACCCCAGGGGAGGGAGGAGTCCTGGGCTCCTGGGATGCAGTTCAGAGCTGCATCTCAGTCTGGTGCCTCTGACTCCTTCCAAAAAGGGCAGCCGCTGCTTTCTCAACCCCTGGCAGGGAGGTCCTGCCCAACTTTTTCCGTTTGGAGAGCCCTGCCATTAGCCAAAACTCTGCCACCACTACGAGAATGTGCCACAGCAGCAGCCCCAGCCTTCCCCAAGTGCTTGGCACCTGGCTGTGACATGGCTGTGCTCCCCTTCATCCTCCTTCATCCTCTTTCCTTTCCAGGCTACGAAGGAGGCAACCTGATGAAGGTCCTGAAAGACATAGAGCACAGCACAGAGGTGATGCTGGACCGCTGGCAGATAGACATCATCCCTAGTGACAAGGAGGCCAACGGAGATCCCGTCCCATCCACCATCATCAACAACTATTTCTCCATTGGGGTGGTGAGTTCCATGAGGCAGGAGTTGGTTTTTCCTTTCCTGTTTCTCCTTACATTCCCAACCTCGCTTCATCTCCTGGCCTTGTTTTTCTGGTTTTATTGTCATTTGTAAAGGCAGCACTTGGATACACGAGCAGGCATGGGATCTCTCTCTTTCCAGTAGGAATGTTGCAAGACTGAGTGTGAAAGGAGCTTAAACAGGGTACAGGGAACTTTGGGGTCCCAGAGACAAGAGCACCCCACCTGCCAAGACAGCACCCATCAGCAAAGCCCTGCTTTGGTGTTTGGACCCACATTCCCCCATGTTTTCCTGACCTAGAGAGGTTAGGGAGCTGGGGGAGGATGACAGCCCTGTGCCACGGGGGTTCCCCCCAGTGCTGGGGGTCAGTCCTGAGAGCAAGAGGGTTTGGGGGAAAGCCCTTCTCTTCCTGGGAGCTTGTAGCACTTCTATACTGTGCCAGGGGTGCCACCATGGCATGGGTCACCCACCTGCAGCACTGCAAGGTGCTTCGGGTTCACATCGGCTCCAGTGAATGCCAGGGGGTGTCACTGCAGGTGGCATTTGGTGACAGCTTCTGAGTTGGGCTTAAACAGCCCCACTCTGCAGAAGGAGAGGTTGTGATGAGTGTCAGGAGAGCTGCCAGGGGAGCTGTCAGGGTGCAGGGTTTCGGGGTGTCCCCATGGCCCCACTGCCTCATTGGCTGCCTTTCCTCCCCTCTCATCATCCCTCCATGCAGAGCCCCTGTGGTGAGGGAAGGAGGCCAAGTGCACTAATTACACCTCACTTAACAAGCTTTGGGAAGAGCCTGGCTGAGGGTCCCTCCATGACCTTGGCATGGCCCCCTCACCGTGTCCTTGTGCCACAGGGACCAGTGAAGAGCTGGGCACCCATATCCTGGCATGTGCCCATGGTGGGCAAGGCAGGAGCTCTGTTTCTCTGCTGCCCCACCGATGTCTCTGTGCTCCCACTCTTCACAGGATGCCTCCATCGCCCACCGCTTTCACATCATGCGAGAAAAGCACCCTGAGAAATTCAACAGCAGGTAAGAGCTCTCCAGGGCCCCTCTGAGAGCTGGGGGTGGAGGGACACCCTGCCATTGCCATGCACAGAGCCAAGAGGATTTGATGTTGGGCTGACCTTAGGGTACAGGCAGGGCATGTACCAAGTGTGGTTGGGATCCAGGGCCAGGCATGGTGGGGGTTTGGGATGCTTCTTCAAGGCCCTGTGGTGCGGCAGGCTGCTCAAACTTGGCCCCACACCCAGTTACGTTCATTCATGCTTTATAATTAGTATGGAATTCCAGGACGGGCAGGAGCAGGCCAGGCAGTGAGGGCAGGGCAGGCAGCAGGTCGCAGCTCGTTCCCAGTGTGCTCAGGGTGCATGGAAATGGGGTGATGGCAGCAGGAGCCATGGCTTGTGACCCCCATCCTCAGGTTTAGAAATACCTGCTGGAAAAATCCCAAGTGGACCAGAGCGTCTGGCTCTGCCCTCAAGTTCAGTTTCTCTTGCCTTACAGCCTCTCACAGCTTGCAGCCTCCCCCTCAAAGCCTGGCACAGCAATTGATGCAGGGAATGAGCCGTGGTCAGGGTGCCAGGAGGGTGCTGAGACATCCCCTCTGTAGGGTGCCCTGTCTCGTGACAGCCTGTCCCACACTAGGGAGCACCCAGCACCCCAATCCTCCCCCTCTGCTGGGTATCAGACCCAGGTCTGCTCGAGCCACCTCCTGACAGCCCCCAACCCCCAGACACACCCCTGTCCCACCACACAACTCCATGGGGCCAGGATGCCAGCGGTTCCTCTCCACGATGCCTTTTGTCCTCATCATGGCTCATGTCCCCAGCACAACAGCTCCAGGAAGTCTCTGGCAGCCCATCCTGCTGCTGACTGGTGCAAGGCGCTGGTCCAGGTGGGATACTGACGTGTCTCTGTGCCCCAGGATGAAGAACAAGCTGTGGTACTTCGAATTCGGGACATCAGAGACCTTTGCAGCCACGTGCAAGAAGCTCCACGACTATGTTGAGGTTGAGGTGGGTTTCCTAGGATGGTCCCTGGCTCCAGCCACGGCACAAGGGCTTTTTGAAGCCATTGCCAATGGATCCCTCAGACAAGGCTTTTAGCTGATTGGGGAGAGGGTGCCCCCATGGCTTTGACCCCTCACTGTGGCAGAAGGACACAGTGGCTGGCAGGACCCCCTATTCCACCATGCAGAGCTTGCTGCAAAGCCGGCCAGCTGTGGGCAGAAGAATAACCCTGTATTCCCCAATTCCAGCTGTATTTGAGAGCATGCCTGGAATATTCTCTCTGTAAATTCCGCGCTGCTCCCAGCCCTCATTGGATGACATGGAAACAGCCTTTAATTAGAGCTGAGAGGAGGGCCCGTGGTTGCTAAGAGCGCTGTCACTTCTCTGCGCTGGCACTGGGGATTTGGGCTGTAAACTTCCGTCTCTCCCTATCTCTGGATAATCCACCCTTTTATAACTTAGGCTGGAGGGTGAGGGGGGAAAAGAGCACTTGCTGCAAGAGGCGGTGGGAGTCAGAGCAGGTGGTGGGTGCAGAGCAGAGAGCTGGCCCTGCAGATGTGTGGCCACGGGCAGAGGGTTTCCCAAAGCCTGGAGTGCATAGCTTCACCCTTGGAAACTCGTGGGAAGGGGCAGGACCAGCATCACAACCATCTCACCCCCTTCCCCATCCGTGCAGCAGTGTCCCAGGGTGGATAAAATCCGTGTCTGTGGAGTTCAGTGCTGCTGGAGATGAGCACGAGGACCTCCCCCATTCCTTTTTGGGGTGCTCCCCACCAAGTGTGAGTCCCCACCAGCTGAGCCCACTGGCAGGAAAGTGTTAATCCCGCAGTATTTGAAGTTGAAAGCAGCCGCCTGTCCTCCCTCCAGCTCCCAGGCAACTGTCAGCCTCGAAGAGAAATAGCAGTTTTGTTTTGGAAATTGGCACTCGTTCCCCCTACAACTCCTGGAAATGAATTTGCTTTTTCCCCCAGCTGCAAATTTCTCCTTCCAGCCTCGCTGCCAGCGCGCCGTCAGCTGCCCCTGCTCAAAGGGCCCATTGTAGCTCGCTGGCACGAAGCAGGGAGGACTCTGCAGGGAGAATCGCTGCTGCCCGCGGCTGTGGGCAGGCGTGGGCGGCTGTGGGCAGGAACAGGCTCCTGCAGCATCCCATCATCCTGCTCTCTTGGCAGCCGACTCCCTCCCATCCCACCGTGGCTGCGTTGGTACCCGCTGCCTCAGTGGCAGGTGGGAAAGGTGCCTGTGGTTGGGGATGATGCTTGAGCTGTGTTGTCCATCCCACAAGGTATCTCTCTTGGTATCCACTGCTCAGAGCACTGAGGTCTTTTCTCTTCCTACAAATCACAATACCGTTAAGATGCATTGAGAACTAAAGGATTAATATCCTTTCCAAGCCTTGGAGAGACAGCTCTTCCCTCCCAAACCAGAAGATTCCTGCATTTTGCTTTCAGTGTGAGGCTAAAAATAAGATCCTGCAGCACCAGGGGAGGCAGAAAGGATCTGACACACCGAGGCATTCGCTCATGGAGCACCAGCTCCACATACATGGGGTTGGTGTCCTCAGTGCTGGCCGAGGGGGTGGTAAAAATAAGCTCCAGACCTTTGTTAAAGGAGAGCAACCAGAATTGGAGCAGCAGCAGGGACTTATTAGCCCATTTCATCCCTCTCAGCCCAGCAAGTGAGGGCAGAGAGGCCTTTGCGTCACCAAAATGCAAGGAAAACGCTGTGCTGGGATTTGCTGGAGCACAGAGTGAGAGGTAAACAGCAGATGCCTCAAGGAAAATAGGAATGGTGTAGAGAAATTCCAGGTGGATGAAAAAGTGGCTGCTTCCACCAGAGGTGTCTAGGAAGGGGATCCATGTCTGGGTAGCGTGAGAAGACCTGAAGTTAGGAAATGCATTTCCATGGTTGTTGCTTTCAATCCTGTGGGAAAGCTGCAGGCAATGGGTGTTTTAACTTTTAGAGGGAATTTTCAGCTGAGGCAGTCCTGCTGCATGACAGCAAAGCCTGGGATTCCAGTTCTGTGTGTTGTCTTGTGGTTTGCTCTCCAAAACCTGACATTTTTCCCTCTGACACCTTTCCCTTAATTTCCTTCCAGCCTTATTTCTAGTTTCCAAATGGCACTTGAAGACAAACTGGTTTGAGCTACTTTTGGGGCAGCCAAACTTTCCAGTCTTTTGGAATTAGTTTGGGCAAGGAGAGAGGGGGAAGCACATGCTGGAGCTCCTTGGATAGAAGTCACTTTAGGGCCAAGGCAGTGTTGTCTCCTATTTTGGATCACAGCACCGAGTCTAGACCAGGTTTTATGTTGTCCCCCAGGATTTTGCATTTTTGAAACTCCCATTTTGGACCTGTAGTAAAACCCCCAGAGAAACAGAGGGGAGGGTGAGCACGCGGAGTCGACAATCACTCTGGGAAAGCAAAGTGGCAGCGTATTTGCATCTCCAGCCCCAGCCACCCCACTGGGTGTCAGGCTGTGCTCAGGGATCTGTGCTTCTGCGGGGGGGAGAGGAGGCTGAGCTCCATGGCGTGGGCACAGCTCTCCCAACCCCCCTGACACTGCCCCTGGCCCTGGCAGTGCGATGGGACCCTGCTGGACCTGAGCAACACCTCCCTGGAGGGCATCGCTGTGCTCAACATCCCCAGCATGTACGGCGGCTCCAACCTGTGGGGCGAGACCAAGAAGCAGCGTGGCTACAACCGGCTGGGCAAGAAGGCGCCGGAGAAGCTGCCAGGCACCGTGGTCACCGACGCCAAGGAGCTGAAGTTCTGCGTGCAGGGTGAGCGGGGGGCGGTAGGGGAGCGTGGGGTCAGCACACATGGTGGGCACCCACCATCTCTGGAGCAACAGCACTGGAGGAGTTGTTAAAGGCTCTGTGTCTTTTGGGGCGCCGGGGTGACCCCACAATATGGCAGAGGAGGAGCTGGAATCCAACTGCAGAGCTGGCTTTTGTGAGCATCTTGCCAGGCCCCAACGCAGAGCTGCCACCCTGGATGTGGAGTTTGGGAGCAGCACAGGACCTGCACTGGGACCATCTGGCACCTGGCACCCGCTGCAGCCACCAGAGCCATCCCCGTGGGCAGGGACAGCCCAAAGTGCTGGCAGCGTTCCCCAGTGGGGAGCAGGGGTAGAAAGCAGCCAGCAAAACAGGCAAGGTGCCTGGGTTTGCCACCCACCACCTCCCACAGCCCGGGGCTGGGGTGGGAAGCAGCACCCTGTGATGTGGCTGCCAGAGCAGCAGTGTCACATCCCAGAGTGTCACTGTCTGTACATCGCTGCATGAGCCAGTGGCAACAGGCGGCAGGGAGCAAGAGCCAGTCCCAAAGGGTTGGTACCCTGGGGACATCCCCACTCGTGGGTGGGTAAGAGGGCATGGGAGGCTCAGAGGACTTCACAGGGTTAACAGGGGGTGTGTAAAAGAGGACCCTGAAGCAGAGTTGTGCCAGTGTCAGGTGTCCTTGCTGGCAGCCCAGGAGAGCAGGATGAGCTGTGAAAAGAGATGATACCCTGGGATTTGACCAGATTGCTCACAGTGAGGATTCTGCCATGCGTGTTGACTCCTGGGGAGCTGAAGCACCCCAGGGCACCCGGGGAAGGTGTGTCACCATTTCCTACACTGCAAACAAACAGCCAAAAGGCTAGTGGGGATCTGAGCTGGCACCCTGCAGCCGTGCAGGCTCAGGTGCTATTTTGGACCAGGAGTACCTTTGCTCCAAAGATTTTGGGTAACAGCATTGCCCAGCACTGTAAACACCCAGCTTGGTGGTCTCGGGACACAGAGGGACATCAGGATAAATCCCCACAGTGCCACCAGCCCTGCTAAGCTTCAGGACAGCCAGCAGCCCTGGTGCACTGGCCCTGCGGTTTTGGGGGATCCTTGGAGATGGGGGAACCAGCTCAGATCCCTCTCTCCTGCAGACCTCAGCGACCACCTGCTGGAGGTGGTGGGGCTGGAAGGCGCGATGGAAATGGGGCAGATCTACACAGGGCTGAAGAGTGCAGGGAAGAGACTGGCCCAGTGTTCCTCCGTCATCATCAGGTATTTGTCCCCTTCACAGCTGAGTGCCCGACCAACAGCGACACCTGACACCTGTGTCACCCCTGTCTCTTTGTGCCTTGCAGGACGTCCAAGCTGCTGCCCATGCAGGTGGATGGGGAGCCCTGGATGCAGCCGTCCTGCACCGTGAGTCCCCAGGGAGGGGCAGGGTTGGCAGGATGTCGGGATTGGGCAGCAGGGGCTGGCAGCACAGCAGGATGGGACAAAGCCTCTACATTTGGAGGGAGGCCGCAGAGCCTGGCAGGATGTGACTCTGCAGCCATGACGGCCCTGGACTCATGACACGCCCATTTCATGATGGATGGGTGGGCACAGCAGCATTCCTCCCTGAGGGAGCTGCAGTAGGGTCCCCTAGCATTTCTCCTCTTTGCATCCCAGCACTACCTGGTCACGATTCCAGAGCTCTTCTCCTTGGTGCTGAGCTGTTCCCAGCTCCCTGGGGTCACTCCTGAGGGTCCTGGGGCTGGAGGGTGCCTGGGCGGCTTCAGGGCCCAAGACCCTCTTACTGAGCTGGGTTTTTCTACTTCTTTTTAGATCAAAATTACACATAAAAGCCAGGTGCCCATGCTGCTGGGCCCCCCTCAGAAGAGCAGCTTCTTTTTCCTGAAGAGGAGAAACAGAACTCGGGATTAAAGCAGCACCCAAGGATCTGCAGCCCAGAGGCACTCGGTGTCTCAGCCACCTGCCTGATGCAGGGGTCCCAAATCCCCATTCTGTATCAGGGACAGAAACTCCCCCTCCAAGCCCAGTGGGGATTATTTATCCTGGGAAGAAGCACTTGTAGGCTCCTTCCCAATCACCACAAGCATCCTCTCAAGCTGGGATGGAAGAAGGGGGTGAAGGCAGGCTGGCGTGCAGGGAGCACATTTGCTGGAGCAGCACTAGGACTGGGATGTTTTTTTCCCTTTATTTAAATACCCTCCAGCCAAGCTGCCAGTGAATGTGCTCCTGAGGTAGCACCAAGCTCCACTTATTTATTTATCATGCTCCTGAAGGCCACTCGATGTCTCGCTGCACTGGCTTTCTGTCCCCCAGTCTCTGCAATGGGAGGAACTATTTATTTCCTTAGCCTACAGGAGCCATCTCAGCCACTCATCTCTGTGCTGTGGGGTTTAAGAGTGATGCAAAGAGCCACTGCTGCCAGACCAGTGAGCCATGAGGTGTGGGGCAGGCTGGGGACAGACAGTGCACAGGGACAAGTGTGGGGTAGATGGGAGGAGACTGTGGTTTTACAGGGAAATGGCAAAAAAAAAGGGGATTTTGGGGGGAGCTGCCCCAGCTCTGGGCTTTGTGTTCATATTTATGTATTTATTTAGCAAACTCTGGGGGGACTCTGAGGGCCACCTTTTTACGAGCCCGGATTTGACACAGACACCACCTCCCTTCTCTGCTGGCTGTCCTCCACAGCACCTCCTTCCACATGGACTTTCCTCTCTCCTAAAGCCTGCCAGCCTGCGCCAGGGGCTGGAGACCCTGGGGATAGACAGCTAGAAGCTCTTCTCCCTTGAAAGTGTCCCCACCACCTTTTACACATGTCCCCACGTGCTCCACCAGGCTGGTGCCCTCCCTGTGCGACGGTGGCACCTCTGATGCTCCTGGACGACTGCAGGGAGTGGGGCAGCAGGGTTGCACCTCAGTGTCTCTATGGCCAGGTCTCCCCACAACCCACTCCAAACCCGAGAAGTCTCACAGATGCTGCTGCCTGCATGACTGCTGGGGACCACTGAGATGCACAGGCAGGTTTTGGTGGCATCACCCGTGGATGGACAGATTGGGGATGCAGCTTCTCTCCAGGATACACAGGGACCAGAAGGCAGATGAATGCATGGAGTTTGTGGTGGTCCAGATGTACTCCCAGGAGCCAGGAGCTGGCAAGACTGGCCCATGGAAAGGGCTGCTGGTGGCTTCTGCAGTCACCCACTACCTCCAGCAGTGGGCCTGCATGCTGGATACACCCAGATCCTGAATTACCCCTCCTGCTCCCAGGCAGCTCCCTTGGGGCTGGTGGAGGCTCCTGTGCTGCTGGGAGCAAGCTGGGAGCGATGTGTGCCCCGTGGATGTCACTGCAGGCAGGAAAACTGTTGCTTGTCCCCACTATGTCCTTGCCACAGGGCTGGGACAAGTCACCCTGTCCTCCCCAGTGTCCCCCCAGTCCCTCCTGGTGCTGCAGGTCCCCATTCCATAGCCTTCCCCAGGCAGAGGGTGCTGCCATGGCTATGTTTCAGAGTGAACAGTGAGTGGAAGGGAACTGTTGGTGACCTGTGTACGCAGGCATGTGTCACCCGCAGTGCATAAATCCACCCTCTCCTCGTCACCCCAGGCGGCTGTTTATGAGTAGCCAGGTGAAAGCAGATGGAGCGAGGCCAAACAAACCCCAGGTCCCACGAACCAGCTGCCTCCATTTCCCTGACCTGTCGCCAAGGGCTGCGGTGCCTCACAGCCCCACATTTGGGGAGGGTGAAAAAACCACCTCCACCATCTCCAGAGCTTTGCCAGCAGGAGGGTGACAGGTTTGTTCCATGGGATGGCAGCGCACAAGGTCAATAGGCTTGGTTGCATTTCCCTGCCCGCTCAGCCTCAACCTGAGGTTTATCCCAGAGCCTGCATGGAATCAGCAGTGGTTTTCCTGCTCCTTGCCCCCTGTCACAGTTTGCTGGGTTCTGGGCAAAGGGCAGCACTGGGGTCTCTGCTGTGGTTTGCTGTTGGTGTGGAGCCTGGGGAAGCAAGCAGGCACTGTGCCTGTGCCTGCAGCCTTGGTCTGGTGAGGAGCTGAAATCCCAGGGTGAGCACTCAGCCACATGTCCTGCAGGGCACAGGGAGCCCAGGGCCACCACCCTGGGCCAGTGATACACCAGCACCACTCTGCCAGGTTCCGATAGATGTCCCCTCTGATGGCAGGGAGATGATGTCTGCCACCTGGCCCAGGGCACCCAGCTCCAATCTGCTCCCACACTGCCAAAGGCACGGTTCAGTGGGCCTGCCAGTTCCCGACCTCCTTAGTCTGATGGTGCAAAGGTCCTGAGCCCAGGAGGTACCCACAGAGGCTGGGACTTCAGCCCAGCTGTCCCCAGCTCCAGGGAGGGACACGCCATATAGCTGAGGGGCACTCAAGACTCTGATCCCTCCCATTCCCTAGTGTCTCCCAGTTTAGCCCAGTTCCCAAGTGCGTGGGATGGAACCAAACCCACAAACAAACCCCTAGGCAGTGGTGCCAGTGCTGCACTGGGGGACTCCTGAGAGCTGGGGAACCTCATTCCCACAGGAGCCCCAGCCCACTCCTCTCTGTGTGTGTGTAGCTGTGGTTGCCTGCATGGAATGGTGTCCGTAGCGTAGCGCGTGTTGCCGTGTACATCTGGACTGCTGTGGGCTTGCCTCCAATAAAGATGGTCATGAACTCCTCAGCTGCTCCTGGGGTGCATGGGGTGATTCCTGGCCAGGTGTGCCGTCCCCACCTCTGGGGACTAAAACAGATTGTGCCCAATCTGGGGTGCCGGGGCTGAAGGGGTGCTGGCAGCAGCAGCGCAATCGAGCGGTGCTCAGTGGGAGCTGCATTCGGCTAAATTTGGAGCCTGCAAAAATTTTTTTTTTTCCCCTCAGTGGGCTCTAAATTTAGCAGGCACTGGTCACCATCCCCCCTCCTAGCCCTGGTTCTCCAGGGGTTTCGGCTCTTCCTGAGGCAACCCTGTGACCTCCGAGCCGCCTGTCCCACCGCTGCGCTCGGCCTCATCGCCTCTCCGTGTCCCAGGGGTGCCGAGCAGCCCCCAGACAGTGTGGATCTGCAGCTGACGTGGGTTGCCCATTGTGCCCCCCAGCTCTGCAGCGACCCAGCTCATCCCCACCGCCTGCTATGCTCCCCAGCCCGGGTTTTGCCACCCGCCCGCCCATGTGTCATCTGCTAATTTTACCTGCAGTGATTTAATCCTGGTTGCCTTTGTGCAGAGGGGAAGTGAGAGCAGCAGTGCCTGCAGAGCCCCCCGGGAGCGAGCTCCGGGCAGCAAGGACACCCCGTGCCCTCTGTGCTTCCTGCCCCCAGCACGCGGTGTATCCTAGCAGCCCCATCATTCCACCGGGGACAGGATGGCACATGAGCTACCTGCCATGACCACCGTCATCCCTGGGGGTGGGGGGGTAGAGGTGGCCCTGGAGGACTCTGGGAGCTCATTAGTAACCCAGCATCGACAGAAGAGTTCCTTCCAGCAGCCCAGAGACATGCTGGGCAGCTCTCCCAGGACACTGACAAGCCCTTGACCTGAGGATTTCAAGCTGGCCTAGACAGCTCTGTACTGACAGGCTTCCTAATCCCTGGGCAACTTCCCAGGATCCAAGCAGAAGGTTCCTCTCCTTCCTAAGGTGAGATGTGCAGTAGGGAACGAAGTATCCCTTGTTTTTGCCTTCTCCAGCAATAACTTCCTAGTCTCCCTCCCTGGCAATGTGAGGCCTCCACACAGTCCATTTATCTTGTGCAAACTGCTGCGTCCTCCCTGAGCAGCCGCTGACAGGTCCCTAGGGCAGGTCTCACCACCTGCAGTTACAGATAGGGAAACTGAGGCACTTAGCAGGGAAATGCTGCCGTGGGAGGCCTGGCAGGCCCTCAGCAGCACCACTCCGTCCTAAACTCATTCCCAGACCTCTGGGACATTTGGAGTCCTGCAAGAGTGTGTGTCCATGAATCTGCTTGGAGGGATCCATGGCAGGGGCAGCCCCAAAGCCCTTGCAGGTTGGAACTGTTTTTCCCATGGCCCTTTTAAAAGGCAACCCTGGCTTCAGGGTGCCTGCAGGGGAAAGGCTGCCCAAGTCAGTATTCAGGCATGGGTGAGCGCCGGGCTCGCAGGGGGTCCCGTGCCTTGCTTGTGAGAATCCACTTCCCAAGAAAGCAGAGGGGACCCCACGGCCTGTGTGTCCCAAGGTCTGCCCCATCTGCACGGCTTGCTGTGTGGCAGGTTCTTGAGCACGTTGTACACGGACCCGGTCCTTCCTCGCCGCCGCGGACCCGAGGGTTGTCTCACCAACTATCTCACCCTCGAGGCCGCCCGTTAACCCACCCCATCCCCGCTCTTGCAGCGGGCCGCGGCCCCTTTAAATGCTGCGCGGCCCCCGCCCCA
>VZRM01002771.1:310846-366434 GCA_013397955.1 Grantiella picta | reverse complement strand
TCCCCCCCCCCCGCCACGCCGGTGTCCCCCGCGCCCCCCGGACAGGCCCTGCCACCGCCGCCACCGCCGGCCCCGGCCGTGCCAGCGGCTGCCCATGGGGCTGCCCCGGCCCCGCACACCCTGCAGGAGCAGCGGCAGCAGCAGCCCTTCGCCGTGCCGCGGCCGCCGCACCCACCCATCCACATGCCAAAGATGATGTCTGAGAACCAATACCCCGCAGAGCACAGGTGAGGTGTCCCCCACCCCGGTGACCACAGGAATCATCTGGGGGTTTATGGGGACTCTTGGGGTGGGTCGGTGGTCCCAAAGTGTGGGGAAGGAAATGCTTGTGCCTTTGTCCCGGTGCTGCAGTTGCAGTCGCTGGGCCAAATGTTGCTGCCTGTGGTCCCATGTGGCAAAACTTGTCGCTTCCTACTGGGATCTGGTGGCTCTTTCTCCTGCTAACAGGGAACTGCTTCTCCCAGTCCCTGAACATGGGGCAGAGCCTTTGCCTCCCTCTTGGGAAAGGCAAGGGAAGCAGAGGCTGCCTCCTGCATCCATCCCTGTTCCAACAGGTGATGGTCCTGAGTCAGGCTCTGCTCCCCTCATTCCCATCCACTGTAGCTCTACCTCCCAAGCCAAGCACTGCTGGACTGGCGAGCTGTGACCATCTGTGTCCTGCCCCTGTGTACCCCGGGCTGGGGATGGTTCTGAGCTCCCCCATGCATTGCATGTCATCACCATGATTTTGTGGGCTGTGGAGGGAGACCCCTGTTCTTCCCTTCATCTCCAAGCTGTGGCATCATCCCCTATCACTCTGAAGTCCCTGGAGGCTTTGCCAGTCCCCTCCCTCACCCTGGGTTTGCTCCTATGGGTCCTCTCAGTAGGTGCTCTGCTTGTAGCCTCTGGATGCCCTTTTCTGTGGCAGCCACCGTGTCACCCCTGTAAGCACGGGGCAAGATGTGGTGGCCTGGCAAAGGCCGTGCAATGGGGCTGTGGCAGCCCTTGGAATGTGCCCACAACAGGCAAGCATCCCTCCCCAGCGAAGTGGGGCTCCGTGTGACCTTCGAGCTATGCAGGGGGCTGGCTGCGACCCCTTGGGAAACACCGTGCCAGCACAGGGCTTGGGTTTCATTCAGGAAGGGCAGAGGGACACGGCTCGGAAATGGAGTAATCCCAGCCCGGCAGCTGGGAGAGCTCTGGTTACAAAGCCAAATGGTGCAAGGCCAGCCGAGAGGAGCCGGCACGGAGATCCAAGATCACCTTTCAAGGTGCCGGAGGACGAGGGGATGTGGCAGCACCCCCTCGAGATGGTGCCTCATCCAACACCACCGGCAGAAACCATGCTGGGGCTCAGACAAGTGATGGCAGCACCCTGGAGCTGAAAATAGTGCTCCTTGCTGTCGAGTTCAAGGTTTAATCCCAGCTGCGCAGGCGGATTAGCAGCCGGCTGGAGCTGCGGAGTGGATTTGGCTTTGCATAAGCGCCCACCCATGCACAGCATCCCCTGGCCCCTGCCCCCCACGCTGGGGACAGATTTTACTGGTTTGCAGAGATATGACTTTTGGGGGGTGGTTTTTTGTTCCTTTTCTCATTCCATTCCAGATACCTGAAGCCCAGAATGTTTTACTGTGATGGCCCATGTGTTATCCTGCTCCTCCGTCTTGGGGTCCTCAGTGCTTGGAGGGGCACAGGGGTTCTCAGCACCCCACTGGGTCCTCATGGGATGAGCCCTTGTGGTGGCTGTGCTTCTGGGGAGCCATCCCAGCCTGCTGTGGGGCACCCTGGGAGCACCCCAGGCTGAAGGCACCCAGCTGCCAGGCAGTCCTGGTCTGGGATGGGAGCCGGTGGCAGGGCTGACCCCACTCCTCAGTAATGCCGTGTCCTTCTCCCCCAGGTTTCAGAGGCAGCTGTCCGAGCCCTGCCACCCCTTCCCGCCGCAGGCAGGGGTCCCGGGGGACAGCCGCCCCGTCTACCACCGGCAGCTGTCGGAGCCCCTGGGCCCTGTTGCCCCCCGCCCCCCTCAGGGATTCAAGCAGGAGTACCACGACCCGCTCTACGAGCACGGCGGCCCTGGTCTGCCCGGTCCCCCCGGCCACAGCTTCCAGCCCCCCATGGGCATCAAGCAGGAGCCGCGGGACTACTGCATTGACTCAGGTGTGTGTGAGTCGGGGGGCAGCCGGGTGCTGGGTGGGGTTACACCAGTGACACTCTGAGGAGCAGAGCATCTCTGCCAGCAGCATGGTAGGCACAGGGCTGAGCCTCAGGCGGAAGGGTGCTGTGTCACCCTGGAGCTCCCTCAGTGCTGGGATCCTGCTTTGCCTTTCTCTTTCCTCTCTTTCCTCCTCCGTTTTCAAAGCCAGGGGACAGAGCAGGCATTCACCTGATGCCAGTGGTGTGGTCAGTGCCGTAGCCACAGACTGGGGTGCCCCACGGTCCCTGGCGGGTCCCCCCTTGGCTTTGGCGGAGGGCCAGCTGTGATTGCTGGCTGCTGGACCCTACCAGCATCACGGAAAAATCCTCTAATCGCCTTAGGACCTAAAAATACCCCAACCTCGGGATGGAGGGTGGCACAGCCAAGCAGATGGTAGGGGAGGTGCAGCAGTGCCTCTCTTCATGCGGGGCCTGCAAAAACTCGAGCTGACTTAGCCCTTCCTCCAGTCTAAATTCCAGTGCCACCCCAAACGATACTAGGCTTTTTTCCCTAATGTTGAGGATGGATGTAGTGGACCAGGGAGCGTGGGGAGGTGGGAAGGTGCCTGGGCTTCACCACAGGACATGCTTGGGGTGAAGAATACACTGCCAAATCCATGGTGGCACCCACAGGGTGTACAGCCCTAATGTCATCTTCCTTTCCCCCTCAGAAGTGCCTAACTGCCAGTCCTCGTTCCTACGGGGGAATGTCTTCCCCAACAGCCATGACGGTGAGTGACTCCCCACCGCCTCTCTCCCCCTGTCCCCCATCCCACCCCTCCCTTGGGGCAGGCAGTACTCCCTGGGCACCTTGAAAACACCCACGAGACACCCTGGGGCCTGTGAGAGCCTTGTGTGCTGGCAGCAGCCCCAAAAGCAGCCGGCAGACCCTGTGAGCATGCTGTGAGGGCACAGCAGCGCCGTGTAATCTGGGATAATGCACCTGACAGAGCTGCTAATAGGGTTTTGGAGCAGTGAGGTGGGCAGAGCTGTGCAGCACTCAGCCACTGATATAACTGGGAATGGGGCTGCTCTCAGAGCTGTGGATGGGGTCTTGGGCTGGATTGGGGCAAGCCAGGGGGTTTTGGGGTCCAGCCAGGGTGGTGGAGGGGCCCTATGCTCACCGAGGGTCTTTTCCCCATAGGATTTTCTTATGAAAAGGACACACGATTGTATTTTGATGACACATGCGTGGTACCCGAGAGACTGGAGGGTAAGAATGTGGCCCCGGGGGGCCTGCAGGGGAACTGGGGTCATGGAGGAAGATGTGGGGATGCTGGGATCTGCATTTCCTGACTTATAAAGCCAAGCAATGCTGGCACAGTGCTCTTGAGAGCTGCTGACCATTCCACGTGGCAACTTGGCGTCACTGCCATGCTCCACCTCTGTCCCTGACATCTACCTGCCTGCAGCACCACCCACAGCACCATCCCCAGCACCTTTCCCCTGTCCCACCCCATGGTCTGATCCTGCTCAGGTGTCTGCACGGGGCTGACCCATGTTGTTGCACCTTTTCCCTGCTGGTGACACAGCCTGGGAGAGGGGCAGTGTTTAACCAGGTGTCTTGGTGTGGGCAGGTAAAGTGAAGCAGGAGCCCACCCTGTACCGGGAGGGCCCTCCCTACCAGCGGCGCGGCTCCCTGCAGCTCTGGCAGTTCCTGGTCACCCTCCTGGACGACCCTGCCAACGCCCATTTCATCGCGTGGACTGGCCGAGGCATGGAGTTCAAGCTGATCGAGCCTGAGGAGGTAGGAGAGGTCCTGCTCTGGAGCTGGGGAGTGGCTGTGGGGATGCAGGAGTGGGCTGGATCCTTCCCATGTGCTTGAGGCTACACACATATCTCTACTCTCCAGTCAGCTGTGGAAATTTGCCTTTGATATCTTCTGCTGCCTCTTGGCGTGGCGTGTGCTGGCTCCTGAAGTGGGCACCAGCCGTGGTGGTGTTGCCTCTGTGCTGTGATTTGCTCAGACCCGCTGCTCTGCTATGGCTCCCTCCTTCCCAAGCTGCTCCCATCCTTTGCCCTGGGTTTCCAGCAGCAGCTCTGTGCTGGCGCAGTGCCGTGCCAGAGCCATGTGGCTCCACAGGAGGGTGACACAGAGGAAGAAGCTGTTTGGGGAGTAATTGAAAGCAGCTGTAGCAAGCACTGAGCTGCGCATTGTGGGTAATTACCCATAATATTTCTTGCGCCATGCATGGAAATTGTGGTTTTTTGAAGCAGCCTTTTTGGCAGGCCTCCCCCTAATCAAACAACTTTTGATTTGGCCCCCGATTTGGGGGTGGCTGTGTGGTGGCAGCTGGAGCATTTGTCATAGCAGGCAGGGAACCACTCCCAGACTTCGGTGGCATCTTCACCCCTGGCTGCTCCAGCTCCCCCCAAAACAAGCCTCTAGCCTGCATTGCAGTTGTGATTTTCTCTGAGGATCCCTGTTCAAGCCCTGATGGCTGCCACGTCTCTCCCCACAGGTAGCACGGCGCTGGGGCATCCAGAAGAATCGGCCAGCCATGAACTACGACAAGCTCAGCCGCTCGCTGCGCTACTACTATGAGAAGGGCATCATGCAGAAGGTGAGTGACCCCCCCGCCACCCCACAGCAGGGTGTGACCGTCCCCTGCTGTCCCAGGGTGCAGCAGGAGAGGGATCAGGTCGGGTGTGGGGTGTGTGGTGCTTCCTCAGGACAGGGATAAGTTCAGGGCACCTCTTACAGCCTCCCTCCTCCTCGCAGGTTGCCGGCGAGCGGTACGTCTATAAATTCGTCTGTGACCCCGACGCCCTCTTCTCCATGGCCTATCCCGACAACCAGCGCCCTTTCCTGAAGACAGAGCCTGACTGCCCGGTGCCGGAGGAGGAGACGGTGCCGCTGACTCACTTCGAGGACAGCCCGGCGTTCCTGCTGGACATGGATCCCTGTGGCAGCCTTCCCTACGCGGAGGGCTTTGCCTACTGACTCGGCCGGCCGGCGGAGCCATTGGCACTAGCGCATCCACCTGGGGCAAACGCGATTTTCTAAAGAATATTTTTGGCTGTTCATACGGGGAAAAAAACAAAAAAACCCGACGACAAACCGCATGGGTGCACACGCAAATTGGAGGAATTCAAAACTTCCCACGTGTGTTGCCGCCGAATTCCCACCCTTCCTTTCCAAGGGCTAGTGCACAGGACTGTCCGTGGCCGGCACCTCCTGCCATGCATCAGTGTGATGTCTTGGGGAGCCTAAAGTCGCAGTGTCTGCCCCAGGCCCTGGCTCCGGCAGTGCCCCAGGGCTGGGCTGCGTGGCTACCGAGCCAATTGTCACGACAATCTGCTTTGCATCGAGCACAATCCGCGTAGCTGCCTTGTGTGGTGGAAAGGGCTTTGATTTGCACAGAGAGGAGGGATGCGGGGGGCCGCCTGGGCCAGCACCCCGGGGCTGATGTGCGCAGCATCCTACCCCAACCCCAAGGAGCCTTCTGCCTTCTTCCCAAACCCCCTCCCCATATATAACCTGTTGTTCCCTTAGAACCTCCTGCATCCTCTCCATGCCCTCGATCCTCCCCAGCTCTGGCTATGGGCCATGGGTTGCATTTTAGGGGAGGAGACCCTGACACTAACTCCCTCTTTGGTTTTTTTTTTTTTTTTGGGATGTTTTAGGAAAATACTAAAGGTTTCTAAACTGATTTTTGTAGATTTTTTGTATTTTAAGGCAAAGCTATTTTTTGCAGCCCGGCTGCTGTTCCTGGAGCCCCTGGGGACACCCCCGTGGCTTTCCTGGTGGCAGGGGGAGCCCTCGATGCCCATGGCTTCCTGGGATGGCTGCCAAAGGATCTGGTCCACTCCATTTCACTGCTCCAGTCCTCTTTCCCAGGGGAGCCAGGGCCGAACCCCGGTATCGGCTCAGCTGTGCTCCCCCTGCTCGGCATGGCCTCGGAGCTGGGATGTAAGGCTGAGGTGGGCAGGGATGGGGGGGTCCTCCACCCCCCTTGCTCAATATCCCACTTCCCTCCAGCTCCCCCCCCCCGCTGCACCTCCTAACACTCCTCCACCACTCATATATCCATACCTGCCTCCCTTGCACCAGGCTACATGTTTTGTTGTAAATGCTGTATAGGAATTTTTTCTCTTCTTTAGTTAGCTTCGGTTGGAATTTTTGTTTGGGTTTTTTTTTTTTTTTTGGTCTGATTCATTCTTTTTTGGGAAGTATGAAGATTAACTCTACAAAGACTTGGTTGCTCTCCCCATGGTGGCTGCAGTGGCCTGTATCTGTGGGGAGCATTTGGTTTTGGGAACCCCACCTTGGGGACAGGTTTTTAACCATTTGCTCGGTGTGGCAGGTCTGCAGTGCAGAAGGGGTTAATCTGAGGACTGATTTGAAATATCTTTACTCAAGCAGGGCTATGTATCTCCTGCAAAGCTGCATTACATTCTGTACTGTGTACAATAAAGGATCTTGCTTCCTGTTCCTCCCTGACTGCCTGGGCTCCTGCTTTGCCTGCGCCATGGGATGCTGCCTGGGCTGGGAGGAGCCCCTGGATGTGCTTGTGGGGTCTGAAGTGCTCCAGGGTACAGGCCATCACTTGGGGCCTGCAGCAGGGTGTATCTAGAGCTGGGACCAGGTCACCCGGGCTGCTCTGTCCCCAGTCTCCCTGCCCTCTTCCCCAGTTCTGGATTTGTTGCCCCTGGGTCTGGATACTGCCCCAGCTTTCACAAAGCCATATCCCATGAGAGGATCCATTTGGAATGGCGGTGGCTTCTGTCTGCAATTTAATATTGTTTCTTTGCCAGGGTTTCTCAGCAAGTCCTTCACTCCCCTGGAAATCCAAGCACCACAAGAAGCAGGGCTAAAGCTGGTAGGTTCCTCTCAGGAAAACACCTATGGGCAGTGGTTCACTGTCTCTGTTTCTAGGCTGGGAAAAATTGAGGGTTTACAAAAAGATGAAGGAGGTGGGTGCAGGGCAAGAGCTGCTCTGTGAGGGCTTGATTCAGTTGAAGTGTCTCAGGGTTTCTCCTGACAGGTAGGAGAAAAGCTCAAGCACCCCAGAACCGCCCACTCCCATTAGCCTCAATTTTAGCTGGGCTGAGCCAGGCTGTCCACAGGCTCCCAGGTGATGCTGCCAGAGATACTCTGACAGCCCTTCTCTTGCAGTTTATTGTCACTGCCCAGCCAAACCCCATCCCTAGATGTGGCAGTGGAGAGATGAAAGGTCCTCATGTGCCATGATGCTCTTTACACACCCACCCCACCTTGCCTGGATCCACTCCACTTTGCTAATGGGTCCTTGAGCTGCTCTTCCATCATGCCTGAAGTATTAAGCTGCACAGAGAAGTGTGGCTGTCTCCCACCCCAGGCAGAGCAAAGCAGGATCTCAAACATCCAGCAAAACCAATTCATCTGGTGTGAAGCTTTCAAGGAGCTAAATCAGCTGTTTAGCCTTAGGAGACACCTTGCTCTCCCTAGGGAGCTCCATGCCAGCTTCCCAACCCTATCCCATTTTTATTTTCCACAAAGCTCTGTCCTCTGCCCAAAACTGCAAAACCCAGGTGATCTGAGCTCCAGACAGTGCCTGGTAATCCCACCTCGATGGGGATTTCAGCAGACTGAGTCCTGGTGCTCAGGATGGAGCAAGGGGAAAACGGGGCCACCGGTAGCACAGCCGGCAGGCAGATGGCTGAGGGTGGCGGAGTCTCCACCCGGTGCAAATGTGTGGGACCAGTTATGGAGGGAGAGGATGAGGATGAGCAGATAAGGCAAAGCCTTTCAAAGCCTTCATCAAGCATCTTGTCAACCCACAACCCTGACCCTGGCCCTGCAAATCCTACTGAGGGCAGGGCTGGAGAAGCCCCAAAGGCATCTCTCATGCTGCTCTTACTGAAGGGAGAGGTTAGGAAAAGGTGTTTTTCTACTCCAGACTGTCAGTGTCAGACAAAGGGGTTCAGGCCCCAAAAAGGTTTGATACCACACTGGCTTTTATTACTTAGGACATCAAGAATTTGCTTATTTGATCCTGCTGAGCATCACCCCTCCCTCTCCTCACACTCCATGCAGTGGGGATGGAGCTGCCTTGGGTGCATGGTCCCACTTGTCCCCAGCCTGAGAGTGAGAGACAAGCCACGGCTGCTCAGTGTCCTGCCTGCAGCCTCCCAGGGGACAAGAGCTCCCAGGCAGAGCAGCAGGGGCTAGACTAGCATTTGCCAGGAGTTGGGCAGACAGAGGGGAAGCATCCCTGCTGCCTTCTCACCTCCTGCCCCATCAGATGCTGCTCCCAGGCACATCCTAGGGCACATCCCTGCCCTCCTAAGCCATGCTCCAACATGCCATGGGATGGGGAGCCTAGCTGGGGAGCACTGCTGCAGCTATGATCACTCCAGGACCAGGAGTGGCTGAGGCTAGGACTGCTCCATCCCCAGGTCTGACCAACCTGGTCCCCTCCTCCCATATTCCCACACAATTTGCCTCCTGCCTTCCTCCCCCTCCTCCTTCCAGCCACTGGGGACGATGAAGAGCAGAGAGCAGAGAGGATGGTAAATGATGAAGCAGCATTTTGGGGAGGATTCAGCTATTGGGACTGGGAAAAGCCTTGATGCTTGTGTCCATTCCTTTCTCCAATCCTCCAGCTTCCAGCTTCCACCTCTGTGTGTTCCTTGTAGTAAGGAGCCCATTGGCAGTTTGGTGTGATCAACAATCTGTGACACTGCAAGCAGACAATAAAATGGCAGCTGCCACTGAGTGGGGACAAATGTGGTTTTTCCTATCTTCTTCTTTTCAGTCTTTATCATGTGCCCCATATTACCCTGTCCCTGGAACAAGAGTTACCAGATGGTCCAAGGGCCGTTCAAACAAGAGGCGCAGGTTAAAAACCATTTGGAAAAGCGGAGCCTGTAAAAGGGAGAGCATCATTATGACCCTCTACATATCTATAATTCATGGAGTACATTTCTGCTCTCCCTGTCTTGGAAACATATAGCAGGACTGGAAAACGTTCAAAAAGCAGTGGAGACAGCCAAGGGTCTGCTGTGGCTCTTACACGGGAGTGTATAAATAGTCTGGCACTTCCGACTGGGGCAGGATTTGTGTCTCAGGGGCTTCATATTTAATAGCCCATGATGGAGTTTTCCATCACTGCCTGGAGGAGCATTTTTGGGAAGAATTACTGCCCACGCAGCTTGTTCTTCTGGCAGGACCGACAAGCCCAGCACTCACGACTAGAGGTGCTGCGTGGTCCAGCATGGGCAGTGAGACACAACTCTCAGCTGGCCCATGTCCCACTGCCATCGTGGTGGCCTTGTGCCTGTGCTTTGCAGCTGCTTCTACCAGGGAGGTCACATCACAGCAACTTCTCTCTTCCCCAGCTCTTCAAACACTTGATGTTTTCAATAAGTGGGTTGATTTGGCTCTTAAACACCTGGAGCAACATGAGTGGCTCCATGTGTGGAGCCAACTTCAATATGAGTCAGCTCCGGAAAAATAACCAAAAACAACCACACCAAAATAAAACAACAACAAAAAAGAAAAAAATTAAGCGAGAAAAGTTTGGGCTGATGACTAAGGAAAAGGTAAGGAACTTCCACCCAGGGGTGTGCAGGACACCCAGCTCCCTTCTCATCAGTCTGGCACCACCTCGTGGATGTCCATCTGCTGCTTGTGGCCACCATGGGGTTTTGTGGCAGCACATTTGCAGAGGTCCTTGGTATCCAAATGTGGTTCATACCTGCAGGCTGGACACTCTGTGGCAGGGAGGACTTCAGCCACAGCTTGTTTCCTGGGGCTTCTCTCTGCTCTGTGCTGACTTTCCTGGGAGATGTGGGTCTGTATCACTGACTCTAAGCCTCCCACTCCTGCACAGGCTGTAGAAGAGGGAGACCACTGACCCCACCTTCTCCTGTGCTCCTTTGAGAAGAGAGCTGGGACTCCACTAACACCCCAGAGCCTCAGAGCCTTCCAGCACTGAGCTCCCAGCCTCTCACAAGGCACTAACACCAGAATAAGCCTCAAAGTGGCTTCTGAAACCATGAGCCAATTGCTGCATTAAAGGCTCTCAGTGCCACAGGGGAGGCTCTGGCATCCTCTTATCATTAACTATGGCAGTAACTGTCCATGTTATTCCTGTGTTCTGTAGGTGGCCATGGACTATTCCTAACCCATCGTGGGTCACCTACATAAGTTCTTCTGTCCACAGCAATCCTGAGGAAGGCATCCTACCTAGAGGAAGGTGTCCCTGCCCATGGCAAGAGGGTGGAACTAGATGGTCTTTAAGGTCTCTTCCAACTCAAATCATTCTAGGATTTTATGATTTTTTGGCCACTTTTTGAATAAGCAAGCAATAGGACCCCAGAGGCTCATATTTTGGAAGGAGGGTGCCCCCACCAAGTTTCAGAAGGAGCAAACTGGGGTGAGATCCCTCCTGTATTGGAGGGCTGAGTGCTCACCTGGCTGGTGTGCAGCCCTCTGGCCAGGAGGGTGTCCTGGGCAGGGTCAGCCAACACATGGGTAAGGCAGGGCAAAAGATGCAAGATGAGGTTTTGTTTCAGCTGGCAGTGGAACCAAGGTGAGGGGCAGAGCTGGGCACTTGTTCGCAGTACAAGGAATCAGCCATAGCATCTTATTTAGGAGGCTTTTTAGGTTAATATAAATAACACCATCCTGGACAGAACAGGCAGCAACTGAAGTGAGAAACCATGAGCTCCCACAATACTGGATCAGCCCAAGCTGATCACCCATTGTCCATCCAGGCCATAAACTTTGCTGGGATTCATGAAGGGATCTGGTAAAAGGCCTACAAATGCCCCAGCAGCCGGGGCAGCATCCCTGGGCCTGGCACCCTCTGAGTGCTGTTCCCTGCAAGGCTGAAAGAGCATCTGACAACGGTGATCTGCACCCAGGCTTGCAGCAACCTCTTTAAAAAAATTGTTTCTTGGCCACCTTGGACCCAGGAGAGGGCAGCAGCAGCCCAGGCTGCAGCCTCAGCTATGCTTTTCAAAGCTCCTCTTCATCTCCTAAGCTGCTCAGAGTCAGCTGAGAAAGAAAAGCAGTGTATGGAGGGAGCAGTGAAGAGCAAAAACCCAGTGGGTGGGCTAGTGATACTCTCCTGCACTTCAAGATTGTTTGCTTTCAAGATGGAAGTGGACAGAAAACAATCTTTAATTGGAAACATACTGGAGTGCCAGGGCTTTCCATGGCAGTCCTTGATTCTTTTGGTATCAGTGATCCCTATGGATGCCTATGGATCACGGCACCAAAAAGTAAGGTGGTGATAGTGGGAATGTTCCCAATAGAGGTGGGAGGAAAGCACATGCAGTGTGTGCCCATCACTGCTGCAGGGATGCTAAAAGCCCACGGGATTCCCCCTGTGGAGCTCTTAGAGCTTCACTCAGAGCGCTCCAGGGGATGAAACAAGATTACAAGTGCCCCAGGGGCACTCTGGCTGCTCGCCCTTGCTGAGTTTGTTGTCCCTGAAGGAACAGGAAAGGGAAGGCTGGAAATAGGGGAAGTTTCTACTTGTACACCTTGGCACCCCACACACCAGCTCTCCTCTAGCTCTGTGCACTGCTGAACACTGTGAAACTCCCCATTTCCACTGGCAGCATCACTGGTGTAGGTCAGCATCTCCCGGGGCAGCTGTGCCCTTTCCACCCAGCCAGGCTGGCAGCATCCTCCTGCCTTTCCTGGATGAGCTCACCGGGATGAGTCACGGAGCAGGTGAGTGGGAGGAGGACATCCTTACAGCCTCACCGAATTCCTGCAGCGAATTCCTAGCCACCTGCTTTGACAACAGCCAGCCTGTTGAGGAGCCAGCCCGGTTTTGCTGAGGCAGTTCCATTTCTGTCGGGTTGGATGGTTTGCCCCAAGGCATATGGGCGGCAGCGTGCCCCACTCCTGGCTCAGAGCATACAGCCGAGCCCGCAGCCATGCAGCCTCTGTTCTCAGCAGGGGTCAGCTCATGCTTCTCTCTTTTTTTTTTTTTTTTTAAGTTCACACCCTCTGAAATCACAAGTACAAAATTATTGCTTACCAAAGCTGTTCTCCTGAAATGAGTCATGAAAGAAGGAGCTTTGTCACTCTGCCAGACACAGCCTGGCTGCTTCTCTAAATTGAATGGCAGCAGAGAACAGCTTGCTCCTCCCTTTGAGCTTCAACCCACCTGCACCCAGTGTTATCAGCCTCCATCCAGAGCCTGGAGACAGAATTTCCTGCATTATCCCCACCTCTTCAGACGACCAGCCCTTTTCACCCCATTTTTGGGTGAAGCTCTGCATGGTGTGGCAACATTTTGGTGATGCCATGCTTTGTACCAGGCTTGTTTGGGGAGCTACCACTCTGCCCACAGCTCCTGCAAAATAGATCTCTTACTCAGAAAACTGTTCAGGCAAAGACAGTGTAGCCATTTTCATCCATCCATCCATCCATCCATCCATCCATCCATCCATCCATCCATCCATTCCTCCCTCCCTGGTGGCATCAGGGTAGAAGCTATGGAAAGAAGGAGCAGCAACACCACTCCACATCCAATGCTATGTCCATACCAGCTATCAAGAGACATAAAAATCATAGCCAAGGTTTGAACCTACAAGGGTCACCAGATTTATGCACTTCATACAGCCTGCCTTCCTTTTTCCTCCTCAGATGACATCTCTTGCCCTAAGTCAAGTGGAATGATGTATTCTTGGTTCTTTAGAAAAGCCAACCCACAATATCAGGTATCTTAATGCAATTTGGAATTTAGTCCCTTACCCTGAGGTTTTTAACTTCTCCTTCCCAGGATGAAAGGTGATATTCTTTTGAAATCAGTACCAGAGAAAGGAGGTAGGCATGAGTCTTTTGGAAAGGAGGCACCAAGAGTACATGTTAAGCCAGAGTTATTTTCCATGACTGCTCTTAGCTCCTTCTGTGGTCTGGAGCTGACACAGCCCCAAAAAGCATTGCTGAGGTGCCTCTTGCTCACCTCCAGCCAGTTGTAGCCACCTCACAGAAAGCTGCAGAGCACAGATCCCTGAATTGTCTTTCTTCATTCTTGTCTCTCCTCTGCAAGGACTCCCCAGCCAAACCTTGGGATGGATGCTGTGCCCCTGGTTCTCAACTTCCCCTACAATGAAGCCTGCAAGCAGTGGACATCTCTCACCTGGGGCATCCCAGACTTCTCCTAAGTCCACAGATGTGTTGGCAGCAGCTGTTGGATGAAAGCAGGTATGCCTCCAGTGAGACTTGCTGGCTTCTCTCTTTTTTGTTTTTTTAAGCTATGAAGTAAACAGATTCCATCCATCAGGTGAGAAGATTTGACAAGATCTGGCCTGATTATTTAATTTTTCTTTAAAACTGCTGCTCGTTTGCAGCACTGTTGAAACATGTCTGAGGCAGCACACCTGCAGGCAGCCTGAAAGCAATGCCCACGGAGCTGAGCTTGTCAAAATGAAGTCATAGCTTTGTCATGGAAGAGTCTTCAATGGACAGGATCAGCACGGTGATCATGATTTGAAGCCTGGGGCATTGTATGGTGAAAAATATTGTAGGTGAAAATAGTCTGGGAAAAGAAGCAGAGGCGTGGGAAGGGAGCTGAGAAGCAGAGCTCTGTGGGCACCACGAGTATTTTACAGCTCCAAAGCTGCCAGAATGGCATCACTACCAGGCACCTCCACCAACAGTGGCATCAGCACCAGGAATTGCATTGTCATCCCCAAAGATATCACCTGGGCTTTCTTAGTGCCAGAGCCAGCAGCCCAGGATCAGAACGTGGCCTTGGCTACTGCTTCAGCAAACAGTCAGTCCCAGCCTCCAGAAGCCCAGTGGCCACTGAACTGGAATCCTGTGTGACTGTTGCATGGATCAGCCACAGCCAGGCCATGGAGGGGATGTCTGTCATTCCCACTGTGTGGTGCATGTTGGGACAGAGCTGTCAGTCTGGTGTGGTTTTATTTTCTGCCTGGTTTCCACAGGAAACAAAATTCCATCAGCCATGCTTGGTTTGTCAAATCCCCCACCCCCTGCAACTTTTGAACAGTGGGTATTTTGAAAGACCTTTTCTTTTGTGGGGCAGATACAGTTCCAACATAGAAACACCCATAAGCATCAGGGAAACAGGCAGCTGTGTAGAGGTGGAAATCCCTCTCCTCTCAAAGTAATGGAGATGCTGCCATCTGACCACCTGGTGGTGACACTACTTGCAAGTACCAATGTGTTGAAGAATCCTGGTGCATGTTGATCCCATGCTGAGGTTGGGATGCCACATCAGAGCTCATGGGTGGGAGGGATGCTCTCTGGCACAAGGGATCCTGCACTTCTGGCACATCTCCTTCCCTCTCCTGGCACAGCTGTGTGGCCATGGTTAGAAGGAGACAGCCTTCGTGTGCAGGCAAAAACAAACAGGAGGAGGAACATGGGTATTTGCAGGGAGCCTGGGAGCCTGCAGCAGCTGCAAGCACCTGACTTCCTTCTTAACAGATTGTCTTCACTGTGCTCCCACTCACCTTGCTCCACAAACTGCTTGCTGAGGCGTTCTGTGCCAGACCTGAGCTCTTAGCCTTTAGGAGACACTGTTTCTGGAGATTGTTATCCCTCAGTTCACATAAGAAACATATTCTTTCTACTTTCCAGCTCAGAATATTCCAGTAATGGATAATTTCTCCCAGTCTGCCATGTGGCAGCACCTGGACAAGCCCCTTGGTCAAGATCTTGGATCTGTTGCACATTTATCCCATTGGGGTACGACGGAAATGTTAAGAGGAATGAAATAATAAGCAAAAATATTCTTGAATTAGCCAATAATAATAAGGATGAAGTAGTGGAGTAAGCCCAGGCCAGGTGGATATGGAGGTATGCAACCCCCACAAGTGCCTTCATGTTCCTTAGTGAAAACTCACAAGATTCAGCAGTGCTGTAGCACTATAATGCCAATTTTACACATATGCAACATTATCCAGCCATGATCTGGGTGACCAAACACCCAGCTGTAAGGCCTTGGTGGGTAGGGAGTGGTGTATTTGACCCAAAAGCCTTCAGTTTTGTTGAGAATGGAACAAATCTGCTCTGCTATTGCCTTCAGCAAGCAACAGAAGCAAAAGGCCAGCCTTGGTGCTGTGGAGCACGTCAAGCATGGGCATCAATAACCACACCTGGCTACAAGCCAGTGTTTTTGTGGGCCCACCCGTGCCCAAAATGGGACTTTCTTCTATGCATTTATGTCTCCCAGCCTTGAATTATTATTCTCCTGCTGTCTAAAACACTGGAATATCCAGACATGGAGATATTTATTTTAATCCTTCATTCATTATCTAAGCACTGTGAATGATGATGTGTTTGAATAAAAGAGCATTTCCTCTGAGACAAGACTAGGCCAAGCACTGTGGGATTTTTGCAGCACTAAAGTGGTTTTTGTAACACTATTCTATGCATTCAGCCAGACACCAGCAAAGCAATGCACCTGAAGAGCAGATTTGTCCACTTCCAACCTGGCACAAGGAAGGTGCCCACCAGCATCACAGAGCAGTCAGTGCCCTCCTGACCCATGGGTGCAGTGGTGAAAGCAGTGCCACTGGAGGAGCAGGAAGAAAAGCTAAAGAAAAGCTAAACATTATCAAAAATTAACTCTAGTTTGTTCTCTCATCCACTTCTGGAGAACAGTGTCAGCTGGGAAAGTGGGATGGCTGCCATCCAAAGGGCACAAACCCCAGATTTCATTTAGAGTTTGAGTTTTTGTGGCTAACTCCACTCCATGGCTTCAACTGTATTTAATATAATGTAATTAATGCTTTAATTGCATCAATTTAATCAGAAATCCATGTCCATAAATGTTTGTACCTGCAGAAGCAGCATCCCAGGCCTGGAAAGGCAGTCCAAACTCTGCTTCTTTCTAGTGCTTAGAGGCTGTTGTGCCACTTTGGCACTGGCAATGCCACCGCAGCAGCTCAGGATCCTGCCTGCCTGCCTGCCTGCCTGTAGAGCCAGCACTGCCAGGAGCGCATGTCCCAAAGCCAGCCTGTCCCAAAGCCAGCACCCTGAGCACTGAACCCCCTGGGGGAGGAAGACCCTCCCTCTACAAAGTCAGCCTGGGAATGAGACACCCTGCAAATGCAGAGGCCAGCTGTGCTGTCCAGTGCTATCCCAAGAGGTTTGGTCTAGGATGTAAAATCACCCTGTTTACTCCCTTTGCTGCTCCACTTTTCCTTCTTTGCTTGGTTTCTAGTCATGGGATGGGAATGCTCAGCTCTGCCCATGATAGCAGGGCAGGGAGGGCCATGCACATGGCTTGCTTCCTTCAGACAAGTCGCCCAGTGTTTCACTCCCTCGAAGCCTGAAGACATCACTGTCCTTGGAGAAGTTGGAGTAAATTGGAGGCACTTTGCTAAATCTTTCAAGTGAAAGACAGCAGGATTAAATTCCACTTTTGACATAACCCTTAACTCCCTCTTCAAGGGAAGTGCAGCTTTGCCTCCAGCCCCGGCTGGTGCCTCCATGCTGAATCACTCTGATCCCAAAGTAAATAAAGCTCTTTGAAAAAGGGCAAATGTTTTCTCAGCTGCTCTTCTTCCCTTCAAATTAAGGACTGAGTGAAATTTTTATGTCTGCAGACAGAAATATATGGAGTCAACAAATGCTTCTTGCTAGGAAGCTGTCTCCACAAGATAACTGGGTTTTGGAAAGTACACTGAGAATCCATGGGATACTCCTGGACCACACTGCTCCCCTTACAGCTTTCTCTTCTCCTTTCCCCTCCTTTCCCCTCTGCTTTTCTTCAGACCTTTACATTTTATGAACTCCTAAATGAGCTGATTTAAGTCACTGCACATTAATCTTAGTGTGTTGACAGTTCAGGCTCCTGCTGTCCTCAAGACTTTGCTTCTGCTCAGCCCTGGAGCTGTGTTTGCCGTGGGACACAGCAAATAGAAACAGCCCTTTGCCATGAGAAGCAGCAGTGATCCTGGTGTGGGGCCCAGGCTGCCTTCTCCCAGCTGCTGTGCCCTCACCCATCCCTGAGTGTCTGTGTGCTCCCTCTCCTCTAGCTCCTGTTCTGAAACTGGAACTGAAGCCTAAAACTGACAGGAAAACCTTCCTGCCAGCTCTGATGGCAGAACATCCCACTCAGGTGCCCCACACAGCCTTGCTTCATCCAGTCTTCATCCCCACAGAAACCCCCTCAAGGCTGTGAACCCAACGTCAACACAAGCCATTTCACTAACTTCTTATTTTTATTAAACTGCTCAAATTTAAGCAGTTTAAAGCTGCTGTGCAATTTTTCCAGTCTTCCTCCTGATGTGCTGCAGGGTTCGGGAAGGGTGCCTCATAATTTGACTGAGCTAATTCCAGCCTCAAGTAGGTTTATTGCTTGTAATAATACACAGCCTGGGCTTGACTCTGAAAATTCATTGCTCTCCCTCAGAGACAAAACGTTAGCTTGAAGACGTATTTTTAGTAGTGCTGTTCTCCTCCTCCAGTTAAGCCATCAAACCCAAGGGCACAGATATTCCAAGCACGTTTTCCCAGCTTCAAGTAATCTGCCATTAGCCACAGATTACAGGCTCATGGTGTGCATCAGCTGGTGAGTGCCACCAGCATGTACCCAAACCTTGGAGGTAGCAGAAGAGGCTTTGAACACAATCCTTGGAGTTTGCTCCTTTTCGAAAGCCAGCTGTGCTTTCTCTTTCTCCCTCCTGTAGAAATGCGCATGCCAGCCCTAACAAAAGGGAAAACACACGAAGCAATGGGGCACAATGCCGTTCAGGAGAGCACCCAGATCTGCTGCAGCCACCAGATGGTTTGGACAGGGTTTCTTTCTCTGAGGAAGAAAACAACCTGCTGGGTCAGGTGGTCACAGGGATCAGACACCTTTCCCCAGGAGCAATGCCAGTGAACTGAGAGGGAAAGCTGACAGCACAAGGTGAGGGAGTTAGCTGGCAGAAACTTGCCAGGCTTCAAAAGGGCAGTCTGGCCATTTCTGTCTGAGGAACTGAGAGCAAAGTATGTTCTAGCAGCTTAGCGGTGACTGAATTGTTCTTTTGAAGTGCCAGGGAGATCAAAATAAAAGGCTATTTTGGGGGTTTTTTAATCCCCTTCTTAGATTACCAGAAAATCCAGGCTCAGCTCTGGTGGAAAACAGGTACAAACTGTCCCCACAGTCACCACTACACAGTCCCCAGCTCACACCTCCACACTAGGAGTAAAATGGCAACACCACGATATTGAGAGGCCTTCAAGATCAACTTTCAGATGGTTTTATGTTCCCTGGACAGTGTCACAGAGCACTGGGAGAATGGATCTGCACAGCAAGGACCAGTGCAGGATCTCCAGCTCCTCCCTAACGAGAGTTAGGTGAGATGTTGTGCTGCCTGGTCCTACCCAGTAGCCCATCCTCTCAGTTCCCATCAGATTGGTGATGCTGAAGGTCCTTGGTGCTGCTCAGAGTCCTCCAAAGTCCAAACCAGTTGCCCTTGTGGTGACTGAAAGGGACTCAAGAGCAAGCCTAGCTTGAGTCACACTCCAGCAGGAAATGGGTAATAAAAGCTTATCTTGCTTAAACACAGAGCTCAAAAAAAGCAAGAGGGAAGGTCATGAGACAGGGACAGAAGTGAAAACTTGAAACAACAGTATTTGACACCAGTAGAGAAGTATAAGCAAGTGTTCCTGCAGTGATGGAGAAGACAAGTTTCAATGCTGTCTGCTGGTCTATGGACAAAGAGAGGACATTTCTCCTGTGTTAAAGCTCTGAAATATGCTTGTAAGAAAGCTGGAAACTCCCTTCTCAACTCTTTATTTTTTTCCTTCTGTGAGAGGGGAATTTTTTTTTCATCTGACCTTGCCTGGACACGGTCTGTGTGTCGTGTGATTGACCCAGGGGCACTTTACTTCCCACAGACTCTGCTTGAACATGCAATGCATTTCCAGGTCCTGGTGACAGTGTAAAGTTCAATTGAGGATTGCTCTGTTTAGCTGTGCTGGGGGCTCATAATCCCAGTGGGTCAAAATGTTTAGAGTTAAAGAGGTTATAGGCTTTTCTGAGGGAGTATTTAAACTCCAGCTGTCAAACCACTTGCATAGAAGAAATTTGTAGACTTAGCCAGCAGTACATGAAATTGCTGTTTCCTTGTCATTAATCTAGTAACATGCATTGCTTTCACATTGGCCTAAGGGAATGATTAATCTGCGGCAAATTTATGCCTATAAAGTTATAAATAGCAGATCTAAAAAAAAGAAAAAAACAATGACAGGCAAGAAATTCAAGGGGACACACATTGATGAGAGCCTCATCAAGAAGGCTCTTGGCAAAGCCCTTGGAATGCCTTCAGGGTCTGAGCTTTTCAGAAACCTGTCTAAGGGACTTGCAATCTGCTTCATCTTCAGTTTAATTGTGCACAAAAAACCCTGCCACTTGCAGACTTTGCACATTAAAAGGAGAATAAAAGAAAAATACAGCTTTTTCTCAGGGTCTAAAAAACAAGTCTAAAAATGAGGAAGTTTGACATTGCAATTTCCTGGGAAACCTCAATCTCACTCCCTGTCACTATTGTTCTGTACTTTGGTCTATGATACAGATGCAAGTCTGATAAATGAAGGACTTCACAGACTGTTTTCTTTCCATTTGCAGGAGAAAAAGCAGTGCAGGAACACAGGTGACAGCTGCTGCGAGACTGAGACCACTTTCTCTAATTGTTTTGAAGAAGGTGAACCTGCTGCCAGGGCTTGATATGAGAGAGGTACAAATAAGGCTGTGGTTGGGGCAAGGCCATGTCTAGGACATGATAAGCACTTCTCAAATGCTTATCATTGAAAGTCCCAAGCTGAGAGGGCTTTTCTACTTCCCTCCTTTGTGATAAAGCAGATATTTCTGTTGATTGAATGTAGGTCCTCTACAAAGAAACTGAGAATGAGGTTGGTGTTGGAGGGGGAGGGAAAAGAATGAGGTGGCTAGTTTGGGGGTTTTCAGTTTTTGATGCTGGAAGAGGAACAACAGACAGGCTTTTGGTATGTAGAAACACAATAGTATTCTAGCACTAACTTTGGTACCTGTTTTCTTCTTGGTTTTCTTTAACAACTAAATTAGATCTACTCCTAGGACTTTCATCAATCATTTAAAAGGAAAATGTTTATTAAGGTGATAAACAACCAACCCTGATGTCTCCCATCAGGTAGGGCTGGCGACTAAGAGGGAATAGAAAAATCACAGAGCCCCAGAAGAGTTGAGATTGCAAAGGACCTCTGGAAGTACTCCAAAAAGACTAAACATTACAGACAGGACTGAACACAGCATAAACACTTGTCTGTATCATGCTCAATACTGTTACTTCCTAAATGCACAATGGTATGTGCAATTCTGTCTGTCTGTTGTTTATTTTGGTGACAAGGCTGGTGGTGGTGGGGTTATTACAGGAGTGACAAGGGTCGAAGGACCCTCCTTTAACACCCAGTGCAAGGTGAGCAGCACTCTGTTCAGCTCTGGTATGTATTTTGGAGGAACTAGCAAATGCAAGAAGACAGACAGAAGCCAGAGAAGTCTGAAACCTATTCGAGGGGAGCTCCACCACCTCTTCATTATCAGCAGTTTCCAGGCTGAGCCTTTGTCTGCCTCCATAACCCCCTTCCCACCCACACACATTCCTTTCCAGCAATGCTGCTTTATTTGGCTTGTCATTATCTTTTTGTTAAATCCACTTAATTGGTGCATTTAACTCTTTGTGTTCCTTAACAGTCCCTCTGAGATCACTTGTTTACTGAAAAGAAACAGCCATAGCCTGAAGTATTACATTTCAAAACAGTATGCACATTGAGACAGGATTTGCCAGTCCCAGTGTGGAACTGGGCTGCTCCAGAAACTCCCATACACTCCATGAGACACAAGGCAAGCTGGACTTGATGAGTTATGAAGCCATCCAAGTCAAAGTTTGCACACAACAAGGGTATTTCCAGAAATTCAAAGTCTCCTTTTCTGCAAACTCCTTTAGGACAGCAAATCTGCACCCTCCTGCTGTGGACTATAAAGCTTTTAGTGCCTCAGTTGCAGACTGGAGGAGACCCTCTCTCTGCTGCTCAAAGGTTATTAGTGTAATTCCCCATGTGTTATGTACCTGCTCTAAATTTCCATAGCCAGATCTACCAGGAATCTAAGGAAGAAAATCCTAACTATAAGTGATGCCAGCAAAACCTCAGATGCCAATATAATTATGTCAGGAAATCTTAAAAAAATAAATATTCCTTTGGCAATTTGGTTTTATTTGGGGAACTGCTGCAAGCTTTGCACACATAAAAATGCCCTAACCTCATGGCATCATCAGCTGCATCCACACTGGGGACTTCATCAGTATAACACACCCAAAAGTCTCCCTAGCCACTGTCCAAGGCAGCACACAGCTTTGATGTGAAATGGGAGGCTCTCTCCTTCCCAGTGAGTGTTTTTGTTGGGAAATTGGGGATGGGGGAGGTTGCCCTAGAAGGGCTTTGATCCACAAGAATTGCTTTACTACTGAAAATGTTCTCGAAGACCAAGCTGGCACAGCACTCTTCACTGGGTGTGTAGCACTTAGCCGTAAAGCTGGGCCCAGCATCCCTATGCCAAAGCATCAGCAAAGGTGCAAAGGGTTAGAAAAAGCAGGAATGTGCAAGGATCTAACTCCTACACATTCTCTGCTAGGGTTTCTGCTGGTCAGAGCACAGCACTACTAACTGCAAGTAGAGACGTGGCCCACAGACAGCACCCAGAAGTAAAGGTTTTGCTTTATTCTGAGACCCCTTTGTAATTCCTGCAGGAAGAATAAAGCCCCTCTAAATGCTTGGGAGGGAAATCAGGAAAAAAGCCAGCAAAACCTCCTATACTGCCACATGGTCATAATCCATTTTTTTATCTGTGCCTACTGCCACACTTTTGGGCACTGAGCAGGGAGTCTCCAGAAGGCTTTGGCAGAGAAGAGGCTCCACGGCCTTTCCCTGCTGACATCAGAGAGGTCCTGCATCTGGTGGTGAAAACAGAATGTTTCTGACATGGCAATAACATGGGTTAAATTCCAGGCATGAAGCAGGCGAGTCATAGTTTTAACATGTTAACATGCTCTACCAGGGGAAAAGCTGAAGTATTTTTAGCATGGCCAGAGTGTTTGTCTCTGCACTGTTCTGGCCTTTTTTGGAATTGTTAAGTCTGGTCTGGAAACAAATACAATAGCCTTTGCAACAGTGAAATATCACCTATTTTCTTTTATTGCTTGCCACAAAGAAGACTACGAGTTGTACTTCCAAAGAGATTAAAGGAGAGACATACATCAGCTACTTTCAGCACAGCTCACTGCTTTTACAATGCCAGCCAGTTCACTTGCTGCTTCCCTATTTCTGCCCATGCCCCCCAGCCTTTCCTACTTACATGCTTAGCCCTAACACCTCACAACAAAATCAAAACGTTTTTCTTCATGATGAAATTCCATCCCGAGTTGGTGCTTGAAGGCACTGCCCCTTGCTCTGCTGTTTGACTAGGATGAGTGTGCTAAGAGGGGTCAACAAAACACACTGCCCCTCTCGTCCTGCCCCTCACACAGCCACTCAGACCAACCTCCAAGACACGTCAGGGAGAAGCACCTGTTGACAGAATGTTTGGTTTTGTCTTGTTAAAAATCCACCATGCTGTGCTGGGGCAGAGCCCAGCCAAGTGAGTTAGGGATAAAGGAGATGAAGTTGAAACACAAATGTAATGACAAGAATCAACACAAGGCAAGTCTGAGGACTGAAAAGGAAATCACATGGAGTGAAGGAGGGGTTCTCCCCCTCTCCTATTTTCTTATCCCATTTCAAATAACATTCCCTTCCTTCTCCCCTCTGCCTGGCACTAGCATAGGCATGCAAACACAGCTGTAAGGAGCAGCCATCTGACAGTCCATGCTGCACATGGCTGCCATCAGCATGCTCAGGGACCAGCAACACCTAGGCCACACATGCAAGTTACCCAGGGAAACAAGATTCTTGAAAGGATTAATGGTGAGAGAGGTTCGTGTGGCTGCAAATAGGAGACTGTGGTTAATCATCTGCTCCCAGCTGATGGGAGAGGAGAACAAGCCTTTTCTTTGTCCCAGTTCTTCTCTTCCTCCTCTTCAGAGATTGCCATTACCAATCTGGAATTACTTCTCCAGTTACCTCTTGTTGCTTCTGGAGTGGGAGAGAAGATGGGGCAGGGGGGTTGCGTTTGGCGACTCGGACTCATCTCTCAGGCAGCAGGACGAAGAAGATGGCCTTGAGGAAGTGACCAAAACTGCAAACAGCAGCCACAAGCCAGTGGGAGCGAAGGCTGGGGTCAGTATTCACCACACATTTTGTGATGTCTGCCTAATGAGGAGGGAAGAGAGATTGTCAGAGAGAGATGCCCACGTCAGCCACTTCTGCAGGCTGTCCCAGCCCCACAACCCATAGCATGGCACCAGCACTGCTGCAGCATTAGGTGTTGGCTCTGACACTTCCACACACTGAAAGTTATTAAATCAGGCTCAAGAGCCCTGCTAAATACCCTTTCCTGATTCCCCATTGACGAGGCAAAATGTCCCCCTTTTCAGCCCCCCCGGGGAAAGAAATGCTACAGGAAGATTATCCAGCACTTTCCATTTTGGATAGCTAAATACAACTTTCTTTCCCTGATCAAAAGGTCTAGGAAGCCTTAGCAGTATCAGCATTTCCACCTTTTTCTGTAAAGCCAGATGCTTCCCAGAGGTTGTCCTGTTTAATATCAGCTCAAGTTACTTGCACTTTTTCTCTTGCCTCAATGTTTTCTTTGGAAGACATTCAAGCAAGCCATCCCCCAATTTAAATCTAAAGCAATGAAAACTTTGTAGCTTTGTTTGTGGAAATATGTATGCCAGCAGAGATGCCTCCCAGATGTGTGGGCCAGATTTAAAGATCACTTGGGGAGCCAGTTTCAAGTATTAACAAGAAGAGAAGCTGGCCTGCAACGATTAAAAAAAAAACAAACTAACAAATCAGCAAATTGATAGAGATAGGCTCTCAACTGGCATGGGAAGGAGAAAATGGAAACTATCCAGAGGGTAAAGTGAACAGGACAGAGATAGAGGGGAAAATGCATTTGCTGGTGGAAGAATCAAAATTAAAAGTTTTTCTAGTGGTATAACTGAGCTGTGGTTAAACTCCAGCCTAGCACAAGAAGATGTGGACTGTGGTTGTGTAACAGGCAGTGAGTGCACCGTTAGCACATCAACCCCATGTGGTTTTCAGAAATAACTTTTGGGTGGCAAATGGGAACAATAATCAGATCACAAGGAGGGCAAAAGTTCACAGCCCCAAAAGCTTTTTCTTTACAAGCTTAGCTCAGCAGTCTTCCAAATTTGCCTATTGAGATAAGTGTCTCAATGACCAAGCACGGACCACTCAGACTCTCAACCCTGAGATGTTCCTCCCCAAAAAAGGACATGAGAGATGATGAATACTCCAATAATCTTTTCTATTCCTTCTGCCTGCATTCAAGACGCGTGTGAGCCTTGCCTGACCAACCTTGGTCATCATCAGAAGAATGGAAAAGGAGGTTGAAGGGACAAATCCTAAAGTCTGGTTAGTGAGTACAGCCACACTAACCAACCCCGTCATCATCTCCAGACCAAAGCTCTGCTGACAGCAGCCTCCCACATGTTCCAGCAGCTCCTTGTTCACCGTGTCTGGAAGGCTGGCACAGTGCACCTCACCACACCGCTGATCTCCTGGGAGCTTCAGGAGAAGCTGAGCCCATGAATAACTCACAGGCAGAGACTGCAGGAAGAATGAATACAGGCATGCAACGATGGGAAGAAATAGAATGCCAGGAAGCTGAGTCAACACCAAGGTGTGGAAATGCTGCTGCCTATAGCTAAAAAACACAAGCAAACATAGCAAACAGAGCCAATATAGTTACCAAAAGATGCTGCAACGTGGTACTGATGATTACAGGTACTTTATCTGTATTGTGGAGGAAAGTAAGGTGGGTCTCCCTGAATACTTTCAATGATGGCTTAGCACACTCACTCTATTTGCATTTGAAAAAATCTGAACCAGTTCAACCTGTCAAATTATAGCGACCTGCATGGGGTCATGTTTAAAACACAGTTGTGTCAAACTGTCCCTTTAGCTGAGAGAAGTAATGACACGCAGGTACCTGTCAGAACACGTATGTTAGGGCACCTGATCCATGAGAAATATAAGCTCTAATGGGCTTTAGTGCCTCATGTGAGCCAGTACAAGACCCAAATATACACACTGGGTTGATTACAGCTGTAAAGGGTTAACTACCAGATGAGAAAACCTGAGAACTCCTTAAAAGCCCCACTATGTTCTCCCAGAGGCAATGACCTCACTGCTCTAACCAAGAGGTGCTGCACTCAGAAGCACTTACAAATTTGTGTGAGGCTTGCTTAGATAAGCAAAATTGCTCAGCTGTTAAACAATTGCCTTAGCTGTTGTTATCCAAATCAAGTGTACCTGATAAGGCACTGAAATCGAAAACTTCAAAGCTACTTAATAACTCATGTCCTTTTGCCTTGTCAGGCACTGATAAACTGTTGCGATGGCAGTTTGATGTTCTGCCTTAACTATTCTAACAAATCCGAGTCACATGCACTGCTTTGTAGCAAATGCTGATTAAAAAAAAAAATTCAGTCTTTCTATTCTACTGTAAAGCCACTACTGAGGGTGCAAACTCTTCCCAGGGAGAAATGATGTCTCAAAGGTTCTTTTTTTCCTCTTATGAGGTTTGGGTTGGGCTTTGCGGGGTAGGATCTTCCCAGCTGAAGCAGCATATGAACCTGCTGATGGACAGAGAATTTCAAATGCCTTTCCAAAGTCCCCATGGTGTCTTTCTGGACCAGCTCAGGGCATGGTGGTTACTCTCGGCAGCCTCAGCTTAAGCTGATGGATAAGAGATGAGAGTCTGTGAACAAGGCAAACCATGCCAAGACAAACCAACACCAGCAAGGCCTGGCAGTGGGTGAGAGGGTTCCACCAAGGAGCTTCTTTGGTCTGGCCCACTAGTGAACCAGGCTGGGAAATCCCTTGCTGGATTGCCTAGATCAAGAGGAAGAACATTCAGGGAAGCACAGCACAAGATGGCAGAAGGATGAGCTGCCTTTCCCCAGACTGAAGGCACTCTCATTTCTAGAAGGAAAGTATTTCCTTTTCACAGCCCAGAATTGCTGATAATGTTGTTGGAAATGGGCTGTATCAGAACAATCCAGCAGCCTTCACAGTCCTTTTGCTGGATGGGGGGCAGTGAGGTTGGCTTCTCTTCCTTAGGGCCAGATCCCAAGAGCAATCAGCAGAGATTCAGCAACTCCAACAGAAATGTGCTGCCCATCTAAAAAGGGATGGCTGGCAGAAGGAGCCAGCGGTGGACTTATCTCCTCAGCTGCACAGAACCACTGCTGGTCTGGGGACGTGTTTTGCCGCTTGTTTGCTATGCAACAAACTTTCCAAAAATATCTTTTTGGAACTATCCAAACACTCTGTTTTCAAACTCTGATGAAGCAATGCAAAAATTAAAACAAGATGCTAATTTATCAGAGCGTGCCAGTTTTACCAAAACAAAGAAAAAAGTACTTGGAAACTAGAAAGAGATGTGTTCCTACGCAACATTTCTGTTTTAATGAAAGTAGATCTTTAAAAAAGAGTTTCAGAGAATACATTTCAAGCAGCTCTACAGGTATGCAGTTAAAGTAAGACTCAAATGACACTGAGGCAGGGACTGGCATTAACAGGCAGGAACACTGTTACTCAATCCCAGGATATCCTCTTCACCTGCCTTGGCACAATTAATTTTTGGAATGCAAAATGAAACAGATCTGGGCATTTAAATCGAAGGTTACTTTTTAGCCCAACCAAACAGTTCCCTGAGCCAGTTGGCCTCAAGGTGACACAGTTTTAGAAAGGACAGGGATGATTTAAGGTAGGATTAGTACTTAGTAAGTGCAAGGGATCCAAAATCCCACTGATACTTTCCCAGCTCCTCTTCACCAAAAAAGGTGTCTGTACTCCTGAAGAAATCAGACGACTGAACCAGCTACTGACACAGTTGGGAGGTCTCATCACAAAGGAACTCAGTTTGGAAAAAGACATCCTCCTCTCTCCAGGTCTGTGTGGGTGGGGAGCCTGACCATTTCCTGATGGCTCAGGAATAAATTTCACCTCTTGGAAAAGAGGGAATTTGCTGCCATGGCTTCATCTGGAAAGAGTGCATGCCTTGGGAACAAGATGTCCCAGAACTCAGCGGTGTCATAGGGCAATATTGTGCCCCAAGCAGCACACTAGAGGATCCAAGGACTGTCTGTGCTCCTGCCAGACAGGCACATGAAGCCTGGTACATACAGATATCACCCAGCTGCCAGCCACTAACACAGCCAGCCAGCCTGTCCAGTCTGCTGGGGAGGTCACTGGAAAGGCATCTAGTTATTCCACAGCACCAAAATAAAGTTCTTACTCTGAACAATCTTCCACAGGAACCAATACTCATATTGGGTATAGAGAGACCAAAGAATTCAGATGCTTAGAGGCAAAAGGAGGATTAGACTGGCAGGCCTCATTTTTTGCCAGTTTCTAGAAAACAGTTGGCCAAGAGTATCATAGAATCAAAGAATGGTTTGGGTTGGAAGAGACCTTAAAGATCATCCAGTCTTGCCTGTCATGCCATGGACAGGGACACCTTCCATTAGTACCAGCTGCTCCAAGCCCCATCCAACTTGGCCTGGAACACTTCCACAGATGGGGCAACCACAGCTTCTCTGGGAAACCTGTGCCAGTGCCTCACAGGAAAGACTCCTACAGTGTCCCACTAAGACTGGCTGTTAGCTCTGAAGAAGATCAGGAGCACAACAGGTGCTGATGGGTCGGAATTGAAATATTATGGCTCAGCTGTGCAGGAAGCTGAGGACAAGAATAACTGATGTTTTTGAGGATGGGGCCATAAGGCAGTAACAGAGTTATATAAGTCTAGCACAGGTGTAAGTAGGACAGAGGTGGCCACAGGGCTGTGGAAGAGAATCTCACACAGCCTTTTTCTGCATGAAGCTGCAGGGAGTGCACTCTCACTTTCATTAACCAGGATATTTTCTGGTCTGCACATGCAGAAACAAGTTTGATGAGCCAGCATTTCTTACCCAGCCTCCTCTCCGCTTCAGCCATGTCACCAAGGTCTTGCGGACAAACTCTCCCAGGCAGTCAACGATGGTGTGAACCATGGCTGGCTGTGCATGCCTCACGCAGTCCACTGCCAGCCCAGCTGCCACAGCATAGAGGGACACCACCTTGCCCCACGTGATGCCTGTGAAAAGAACAAAGCTCATTCATATTTACGCACACACTCAGGTCGGTCTTGAAGAATCAAAGGAAATTACTCTGCTTCATTACATGTGCCCATGCTGCCTGCGTGCAGCCACAATTCTGTATGCTTGCCACATGGGGGAAGAGAAATCCTCGGGGACCAGGACTGAGGAAAACTGTCCACACAGAGAAGCAGAATGAAATAATCTGGCCTCCGTATGGTTTGACTGCCTCTCAGCACTGACTACACAGCTTTAGAGAAAGCAGCCCAAAGGCATCATCAGGGTAGGGAAGATGTGCACTACCATGCTTTGTTTTGCCATTGGCTCTCAACCATTCACATGCTGCACAGGAGGTGGTAGAATTCAAATAGACAACAACCTGCCGGTTTTGTCTTCAACACAAATCTTAAGAACCCTTAGACAAAGCAGTCCTGTTTTTTTCTAGATCAGAGAAAATGCCCACAAGATAAGCATCTTCAGTTCTAACATGGCGCAAAAGCAACAAAGGGAAGCAAAGCTACAGGGCCCAGAGAGTTCATAGAATCAGAGCTGAAATAGAGGAGTCATAGAATCCTGAGCTGGATGGACCCATAAGGATCATCAAGACCAGCTCCTGGCCCTGCACAGGACACCTCAACAAACCTACTCTGTGCCTGAAAGCATTGTCCAAACGCCCCTTGGGGTGCTGGGGTGCCTGTTCAGTGCCCGACCACCCCCGGGCAAGAATCTTTTCCCAATATCCAATCTAACCCCCACGACACAGCTTCATGCCATTCCCTTAGGTCCTGTTGCTGCTCACCAGAGAGCAGAGTGCCTACCCCTCCACTTGCACTCATGAGGGCTGGTGTCCTCTTCCATGTAGGGACTATGCCTCAGTTTCCACCTGAAAAACAGGTAACTTCAAGGATTTGGCCACTCTGCCTACTTAGCATTGCCTATGCTACCGCAGTGAAGGCAGTGCAGGGGTGGAGAGTCAGTCAGTTATCTAATCTCCCAGAAAACAGCCTTCCTGCCAGGCTGACCTCCCTGCAGCAGGCTCCCCATGGAAGTTGTGCCAGCAGTAGTCATCTTCCTGTTAGTGCTAGTGATAAGCGGGAGCTGAGCTGTAGGTACCAGCCAGCCTCTCGGGAGCTCCCCTGCACCTTACCAACACCACAGGACAGAAATCCTTCATGCTCAAACATTGCAGTCAGCTGCCCCTCTTCAGGCTTTTATCAGGACCAGTGACCTGGAAACACAACCCTTTCACTCCCATGCAGAACTACCACCACACAATGGCAACCCCCTCCCTTATTTTATTATCTGTATTACAGATAATATTACAAATATACAAATATAGCCGTATTTATCAAGCATACTGTGACATATTTTACAGTGTTAGGTCTCTATGGAATCTGTCCAAAGTCTCTCCAAAACATAACCAGAAGCCTGGTGAAGTTCTAATATTTAAAAACCACATAGAACTGTTCTTGCAGGATTGTAGCAAGAAAGAAAACAGGTGAGAGAATGGAAAGATCCATGCAATGACTAGATCTATGGACCAGGAGGGGTTAAACAAACCACCAGAAAACTGGATGTGCTCAGCAAGCAAAACTACAATTTTAATGGGGTAAAGAGCCTCTCTCTTTCCTTCATTGCACTCTCAGATCTCCAGGTATCCTGAACCAACTCTGGGATGGAGCTCCAGCCTCCTCACAGCTCTTCTCACCACAGTAGAGTGTCCCATGTTTCTTTAGAAAACATTTCAGAGCATTTCCACAGTTCTTACACTTAGTGCCTCAAAAGGGACACTCACACTAACACTTTTAGGACTTGCTTGCTTTTCCTTAAATAAAACCAAGAACTAAGCTTCAGAGGAATTCAAACGTCACCCACAAGAACACCTTGTTAGACTGAAGAAAATCTATTCAGTGTTTAAAAAACCCAATATTTAATGACAAATATAAGATAAAAATTTACATATCAGGCTTTTGACAGCAGCAACTGGAACAGCATTAGCCTGAAGCTCTGCAGCAACTATAACAGCATTAACTCAAATCCTCTGTGATACTCTGTCCCTCCCCAGAACTATCCCTGAGATCAGAGGAAGTTATTAATGTCACTAAAGTGACTGTTTCTTGCGGTTTTATTTGCCAACTAAACCCCGCGGTGTCCCTGACACCAGCGCTGTCACTCAGGAAGTTCACTGCCTGTTTGGCATTCACACTATTTATCTGCCTTTCTCACATTGTGTGTCACCATGACAGCCAGCAGAACGAGCCAGGAAGAGGCTACGAAACCAGGCAAGACAAGACAAAGAGGTCCTCCCTGCAAGAAAAGGGCTGTCCCAGTGCAGGTCAATACATCTCCGCCTAATGAAAGAGGCTTTAAGGGGTTACACTCCTTGCTGATGTTATCTCCAGGACTAGAGCCTCACCTGGCTTATATACAGCTTTAGTGTAAGTCAGCTTTACAGTTCTCCATCCCTGCAGAAATGTGGTTCCTTGCATCTTGAGTTACATAACAAAAGTTACCCAGAATTCCAGGGAAGAGTTCACTGGCTTACTCCCAAGCTTTTACTGACAGCACTCTTTAAATATCTGAAGCAAGTCCATTAGCTCTGAGATATTTACATGGCAGTAGCAAAGACTGACAGGACTGAGGTCACGCTGGTACAGGAAGACAGCTCCAATCTTGGTTAACTTTGTTTTGAACCCAGGTTTCTCTTTCCAGTAGAAGAAAAGTGTATCCACAGCCTGTGAAAGATAAAGGCTCAAGAGACCCATGACTTCCCCAGCAGACAGGAAATCTGTTTGCTCTAAGGCACATCAGTCCAGAGAGGATGGAGAGGAAGCCCTTCAGCTCCAGCTTCCCTGCCAAGGTTGCTCCATGGTGGTACCTGCTGCAGGACTTGCACCAGGTGAATGCTTCCCTGACACAGGGAGAGAAACCCTCTCCCTTTCACCAGACAGCAGAAAGAGAATGAGCTCTTGGCTAATGCTTTTAATGGTGATGGATGTGGACTGCTCAGAGGTCATATCCTCTTTCCAGAGCATGCCCATAAGGGTCAAAGCAATCCTTCAGTCTGCCTTTCCTATTGCTAGCAGAGCCGGTCCATGGGGCCAGGAGAGAAGGAAATCCCCTCCTGATTTCCATTTGTCTGGAAGTCCTCTTGCCACTGCTGGAGGCAGAAGATGGAGACAGCTGGCTGGGCTTCTCATTCGCAACAGCAGGACACAGCTTATGCTCTTGTTCTCACTAGATATTGTAGGGTGAGAAGCAAGGCAAGAGCAGGCATCTCCAACACCTGAACCATTCTTGTGGCTGAGCTCCCTGCCCAGGAGGGTCCAGCAACCATGCAGCCCCAGGCAGCACAGGGGAACATGCCTCCAACACGCCCCAACAGCCCTCCTCTGCACTTTCCCAGGACACCAGCTCCATTGACTTTTCCCTCTCAAGGGCTCCCTTGGCAGGGACAGAGGAGCACAATCTACTGAGAGGGCAGTGCCTCTGCCCCCTTTGATGTCCAGGCCACGTTCAAAGTGACACCAGTGTGATGCATCTCTCAGCACAAGCTGGAATTGTATTTGGCCAGTGCACATGAGAAGCAAAACCATGCCTTGCTCCAAATTCCTCAAAAGGCCTGGCTATCATCCACACTGGGTGAAACAGGCACTCATCACCAAGCAAGAAAATCCATTCACAGCTTCCCACTGTGTGGACTAACATGCACAGGAGCTAACAACAACAGGGAATGGAAAACTGGTCCAGAAAGGAATGATCAAAAGAGAAAAAACTCTGCTCACAGACTGGAACAAAAGGATATGGAAAAAGAGAAGGGCTGCTGAGAAGGCATTATAAAAAATAAGAAATGCAAGTTGCACACTAGGCCAGCCATGGAGCTGAAGGTATGTAAACACTGCCAAGCCCAGAGTAAAATGAATTAGCAGGAGAGGAATGCTCTTGAAAGTGTTCCTGCTCATATGAGCTTGTCTGCCCCTGGGGAGAGCTGAAGAAGCCATGAGACATGACTGCGGTCTCAGGGCTCCACACTACCCGAGTTTATTCAAATAAACTTCCCTCTGCTCCACTCAGTATCAAAGTCTCACGCACAAATCAGACCTAAAAGAAACATGATCCACTGCTAAACTTCAACAGCTGGGAGAATACAGCCAGACACAATATACTTTGGTGAAGAGAAAAGCCAAGAGCAATGTGTGACAAGGCACAAAGCTCAAGTCATGAGGCCTAAGCTATGAGGGAGCAGCAGGATGCAGTTCTAACAGCATTTCACAAAAACCCAGAATGGTTTGGGTTGGAAGGGAACTCAAAACTCATCTCACAGCTTCTCTGGGCAACCTGTGCCAGGGTCTCACCTCTTAAGGAAGAATTTCTTCCTAATAGCTAACCTAAACTTACTACCTGTTAGAATGAAGCCATTTGCCCTTGTCCTGTCACTCCAGGCCCTTCTAAATAGTCTCTTTCCAACTTTCTTCTTGGCTCCTTCAGGTACTTGAAGGCCACAATTAGGCCACCTGGAGTTTCTTTTCTCCAGGCTGAACAATCCCAACTCTCAGCCTTTCCTTACAGCAGAACTGTTCCATCCTTCCTCTGATAATCTCAGTGCCTCTGGACTCGTTCCAGTAGCTCCCTGTCCTTCCTGTGCTGGGACCCTAAGGCTGGAGGCAGGTGAGTGGGGCAGAGGAGCAGAAATCCCCCCTCCCCTGCTGCCCACGCTGGGGGATCAGCCCAACACATGGGGAGTTTCTGGGTCCCAGTACACAGGGCCAGGGCATGTCCAACTCTCACCCACCAGCACCCCCAAGTCCTTTTCCCAGGATTGCTCTTGATCTGTTCATCCCCAGACTGGACTGATCCTGGTGGTTGTCCTCCCCACCCCCATTAGTACTTGGCCTTGTTTAACCTCATGAGATTCCCATGGGTCACTTCTCAAGCTTGTCCAGGTCCCTCTGGATGTCATTCCATCCTTCAGGTGTGTCAACAGCACCAGTCACCTCGGTGTCATCTACATCCATTTGCTCCTGCAGGGAAAGTGCTTTCTCCTCAGAAAGCATTTACCTTACATTCCTCTTACACAGGGTTCACTTCAGCCCAGGTACTCTTGATTAAAAATCAAACCCAGTAAAAACCACACTGAAAGCTTTTAAAAAGCCCTCATGCTTAACAGCTCTTACCAACAGCACAGAACTGCTTCCTTTAGGAAAGGAAAATGTCTCTCCCTTTTCTGTTTCTCCACCAAATGACCTCTTCCTTCTGGCCTTTGTTTAAACACCTAAGGTAAATGTCAGCTCAGCCAGGCTCCGAATCAAAGCCTGTTCAAGATAAGGGAAAGTCTCCTGTTACCTGCAGAGCACCTTTGGACCACATATCAGAACTAGTGGTAACATCACAGAGATGATGCTGTTGCAGATGCTTCCCCATCAAAAGTGGATCAGGGCTGTGAGGTGCTTGTCTCCACACAGAGGAGCTCTCCTCACCCTCAATAACTAATGAATTGTTTGGAAACAGGGGAACGAAATACAGCCTGAGCCTTACCATAGTCTCTTCTCCCAGATGACAAGCCATGGGACAAGAGGAAATGGCCCCAAATTGCACCAGATGATGTTTATATTGGGCATTAGTAAAAATTCATTCACTGAAAGAAGAGGCATTGAAACAGGCTGCTCAGGGAAGTTTTGGGCTTAGTCAACACTTGTAGATGGTGTGGACAGGAAGTGAGAGCACAGACATAGCTACAGTGTGAAGACTCAAAACCAGACCAGGATGTGGAAGATAGATAGACATGTAAAAGATTAAGGAGAAAACCCCTCCAGCAAAAAAGGGTCAAAATCCCCTGCTTCCTTGCTGGAAAGGCATTATAAGTGACCAGTGGGGCTCCCCAAGCTGTCTAGGCACTGCAGTGTCAGACTGTAGCTGTTTTCTTAATAAACTTGGTAATTGGCATGAAAACTCAGACTGAACTTGAGTGTCTGGTTTCCTTTGCTCCATAAGAGCCTCCTTCCCCTGAACTATGAAAAAAAAACAGGAATGAATGTCTGGCTGTCACAGCCAACTCTGATTTGCTGGATTTATTGTTAAATGCTGCATTTTGAGACTGCAGTGGGATCCAGGAATGTTAAAAATCAGCAAACTCCTACCCCTCTGCCACTCAGCAGCCCTCTACATAGGAGAAATTAGAACAAGTTGATAAAAGCAATTAAATACAGAGTTCCCAACAGAGAGGAGAAAGAATTAAGAACAGAGCATAGAGAGCTCTGGGAGGGTTTGAATCAACCCCTGTGCAACCAGCACACTGCCAGCCCTTTCTGCAGCATGGTGTCCCCAGAGGAGGGGCAGAATTGTCAAAAGAGCTTGAGTCCAAAGTCTCCAGCATTGTCAGCCTCACAGGGCTGAGTCCAGATTCTATTCTTAACACCCTGAAAACCCAAGTTTAGAACTAAGAGGTATGATTTCTACTTTTATTTTAAACTACCCACACACTTGGCTCCTGAGCTGAGAAGTCAAAGAACACAAAAATTGCAGCTCTCAATGAATTTGTCAATATACATTGAGAGCAGAATTCCCAGGAGGCAGCAGATTTTCTCCCCAGTATCATGGTAATGCAGCGTTGCAGCACACACACTCTGCTCCACCTGCAGCATTCCTGGCTTTCTGGCTTAGCTCTCTGTGCCACTTCAGCTCTGGACATGGGCCAGTCCCAATGCAGTCAGCTGAAGTCATCTAAGATCACCTACTCACCTGCAATGCAAATTGCACCTGGGTCTGCCAACTTGACCTTTGTTTTTCTGTAAGCCTTGATGCAAGTAAAGCTCAGCACTAAGTGACAAGACAGGGCACCTGCCCTTTGAACACAGCCACACTCAGACATTCCTGCCACATTCTCCCAGCTCTTGCCTTCTGAGCTCACAGGGCCTCCCAAGTCAGCCCAGTGCCAAGGCAAGCTGCACCCCAGGCATGCTCTGAAAGGCTGTTGAGGGCTGCAGTATTTGCCACACAGTCCAATTCCATCCATTTCCAATGACATAGCATCAATTTCCATAACCCACCGAGTAAAATCTGCCCTGCTTGACCTGCCAGAAGCCCTGCCTGGGGAGTCCCTCTCAGAGATCTATTTTGCCATCTGTTATGATTCTGGGGAGGATCTGTGCTCTCCACCACAATACACTTCAGACCTTCTGCATGTCAGGGCTTCTCCAAAGTGTCGGTGGTTCCAGATAAAAAAGCACAGCTGATTGTGAGGATGGAAAGGTTTTGAGTGATGTAGCCTATTTGAAAGTACAAGAGAAATCTGGACTTCTATCCTGTCGCAGCTATTCCTAAAGTGACAAGAGTTCCTGTGTCCTGTGACACTTCCCATGCTACTGTCCCTGGTTCCAGTGCTTTCACATTTCTATGCTGCTAGCTATTTGTTTACTTGGGTTTCTTTTCCTTTTTTTTTTTTTTCAATCTTTAACATCTACTGTACCTTCCACAGACAACATGACATTGCAGAAAGCCTACAGCCATGTCAGAACCTGCCTGGCATAAATCTTTCTAAAAGGTTTCTCTTCCCTCAATTCCCACAGGCTGCTTTTCCAGTTGTGGGCAGGGACTGTTTCCAGGGAAAGCTGAAATTTCCTTGCAGGAACACAGCATAGGGCATAATTTTGCTTTTGACCATCATCTCTGGAACCAGTCTAACAGCAGCAGCAGAACACTCACATCTAAGCAGGGAGAAAGCTCAATGCACCTATTCATGTGGAACAGACTTAAAGGCCAAGACTCCCCCAATATGAGAAAGGAGAAGCACAGGTCCCATTGCTATTCTAGCCATTGCTGTGGGAAAGGAAGCCAGGAGGAGAGGAGCTCCCTTGTGATGAGTTGATTCTGGCTCCCAGCATCAGCAGTGTGAGCTGGAACAAGGGAAACTCCCATGCAATGAATCTTCTGCAGTTGCCGATGGTGAGCAAAGAAGCTTGGAATGAGTGACCTCCCCATGCAATGAGGTAACACCACATCCTAATGAGGAAGGGCAGGAGGTGCCTTCTAGAATGAGACAGAACCTACTGGGAGGATATTACAACCCAGGGCATTTCCCTGCCAGAAGACAGGGCAGAGGACCTCTCATTAAATCATTAAAGCAGGGCACACTGCCAAACTGCCCACAGCCCTTTCAGAAACCAGGCCCCACCTTACAGGCTGTGCCAGGAACACACCTTCCACGAGAGAGGTGGCTCCATCCTGTTCCTTTCCACCCAGCCCTGTCTGCGTATCTGTCCGGGCACAGTACCTGCAGTGAAAATCTGTGCAGCCACTGCCAGGAAGGCATCCGACACCACCGTCTCTGAGTGCAGGGAGATGTTCAGCTGGCGGGCGATGTTCCGGTAGACGTTGGGGCGAATGTACTCCAGCTCATCCCCTGGAAACAAACAGCCAGGAGTCAGCATGCACCACACCAAGTCCTGCTCTCACCATGGAGGAATTATGGCTGGGGTCACTCCAAGGATGCCTTCAGCAAGTGTTTGAACACCAGCACCACCTGGGTTTAAGCAGGCAGCAGAGTGCTTTGGGTGGTTTAGATGCAATTCCCTGCCAAGTGCACCCTCCTTTCCCAGTTTGCTCTGTGACTAGGACCCCTAAAGGGAGTGGGGGCAGGCAGTGGCCCTGTACCACTGGTGTGGCTGCAGTAATCCCTGATATAAATGCTGTTCCCAGGCTTGCTGCCTGCCTTTTCTCCAACACTGGAGACAGGCCTCAGATAAGCAAGGCCATGTCATTTTATTTAAGAAGTGAGAAGGAGACATGTACATCCACATAAGCTTGTGAGAGATACGCCCTTCCTCAGCACCCCATCAGGCTTGTACAAAAATGCCTGAAGTGCATGAGAGTGACTCAAGAATGCTGAAGGCTGATGAAAGCCAAGGATCCACCCAGAACTGCACAACATTAATTGAACAAAGAGACTCCCAACCCAGCTATTTTATGCTCACAAAGGCACTTGAGAGTTAATCTGGAGTACTTTCCCTCCTCCAAATGGTTAAAGAAATGTTTATTTGCATGGCTGACTCCTCAGCAGCAAGGTTCCTCACACACACAGACATGTGCTTTCACCTCCCAGAGTGTTTTCTGCCCAGCTGGGAAATGGCTGGAGGTGTTAGGCCAGCTTGAAGACCAAGCCAAAAATACCAAGGTCAAGCAGAGAATCTCCTCCCAAAGGACTGAGTTATGGAGATTGGGAAACAATAGTAAAGCTTTTCCTCTGTAGCAAAACAAATAATTTTTGAGTAGTAGAATTAATAAAGCGCAGTTTTCAAGGGATTTCTCTCTCTGTAGAGGTTCATGGATATTTAATGAAGGTTGCACAGCTGCTGTAGGAATGTGACACAACACAAACATCCCATGGGACCAAGGCCCTTTGTGCATGGAGAGCCCTTTTTGATTTAGATTTAGGACACACTGTGCTCTTCTCCTGCCCAAGGGTGCTCTGGAAAGAGGAAGAGCTATGCCAACAGCTTTGTACCCCACTGCAAGACCCAGGTGACTTGGTCCAGACAGAGGGCAACTGATTCTCCTCAAAATTTCATTTATATAGGAGCTAAAGAGGAAGATATCACTGCAATCAGGAGCATGTTACAGAGCCATTTGCTACTGATCCTTAATTCGTTTCTCTGACACTCAGCACAGGCAAACCCCAGCTCTACAGAATTCCACAGCTGAGCTCTCCTGGCCCTTTCTGAGTGTGGGATTGTCCCTGTTTGATGGCAAGAGGAAACTTGCCAACACATGGTCAGCTCTGATAAGAGGAAACCTTACATGGGCTACTCAACAGCTGTATTCTCCTCACAGGCAGCGCACAGGCTTCCTGGTAAATGTAAGGAAATGGGGATAGCCCTGGTTAGCTGGGAGGGAGGCACAGGAGGCTGGGATCAGCACTTGGTAGCCTGCCACTATTACAGCTTCAAACAAGCAGTGCCTGGAGGCCCCAGATGAGATCAGGGTTTGGTTGGAGGCACACATGCCCTGCTCAGCAGCAAGGCACAGGGCAGACAGGAGCATCTGGGGAAGGAAACCACAGGAAAGCATTCCCATGCTCAGAGAGCCTCCCTGTCCCAGCAGCCCCCGGACCTCTCCTGTGGCACATTGGTGTTGGTCTCCAGTGTCCTTGTTCTGACACCCAGCTTTGCAACATTTAGAGCAATTTGGGGGCTTCTCCTCCTTCCTCCAGTGATTATGGAAGAATTAGCAGGGCAGCAGTGACAGTTCCCATTTGCAGAAGCTCAGTGTAGTGGTCACAGGGCACTTCCCCAGCTCTTGGCCACAGAAAATACAATTTCAGATAAACCAGGCCTCTGACACACACAGCAGGTTGGTCTGGGTTGCCTCATTTGGCCATACCAGTAGGTTTTACCATGTCTGACTCATTAATTGCACTAATTAGCTGCTAAGCCTCACTGAGCTGATGGGGTCTCCCTCCTTATGACCTCCAACTGCATTGCCTGCACCCAGGACCTCTGCTGGCCCATGAGGCTGTTCACTGGACTCTCTATGTTCAAGTGGGCTAGGAAATACTCCAATTTCCTATCTCCACAGGCTTCTCAGCACTATCACGAAGGAAAAAACTGGTCTGGCTTGTTGCACTGCTTAGCAAGTCGCTAAGGATTAGCATTCCAGGCAGGTGGCTGGATACCAGTTGGCCTTGTGCTAGTTAGAGCAGCAAAGAGGAAAAGAAAGGCATGGGCCATGTGGCAAGTGGCATTTCTAAAGAAACAGGACAGAAATGACTCTTCATCCTAATGAGGAGGACTGCTCAGCTTTCTGGTTGCAGGAGTACCACAAGGCACTCTCCAAACAGATTTGTTCAGAGAAGGCATCAAGTTCCTGGAACTATCAGCCAAATCTTTCCATCTGGACATGCATAAGTAACAGCAGAGTCATCCAGGAGACGCCTTCAGATCCAGTGTGCCACCTGCTTGCCCTTTAACATGTTCCTGGCCACCCACAGAAGATTGGGTTGAAAGCAAATAAATCTCAACCCCCAAACCAGGCAGAGAAGAAAGGCAGAGATTGACAGAACAAAAAANNNNAAAAAAAAAACAACAAAAAAAAAACTCCTAAAGACGAAACAACCACTGGAAACAAAAACAGAAATAAAGTCAGCATAGAAGAGAAAAACATGAAAAGTATGAATTAAAAGAAAAAAAATGTCAGTTAAAGGAAACACAGCTATGCCTTAAAAAGAAACTTGGGATAATATCAAACAGGTAGAAAGAGGAGAAAGTGGGGAGACCCTGATTATGTTAGGCCCAGCTGATTATTATTTTACCAGACTCACTTGAACTCTGATGTAATTAAATCAGATGCAAATGCTGGTGATACTTTCCAAGCCAGACGTGATACTTTCCAAGCCAGACGTAATATACCAGCCTGCAGGGATGTTGGATGCAACTTCCAAGAATGAGGGTGCTGAGTTCCCAAAAGACAAACAGCTGGACTTGAGCACACAGGATGCTACATAACCCGAAACAAAAGGCCAGGCAACTGTCAACATTTAGAGGGTGCTCCTGGTACAAGCACGTCACAACCTCCAGGTGTGGCCTTCAGATTGCCCCCCTTGAAGCCCCCATAGTCACTGTGCTGTGAGGGTGGCACCAAATGGCAGCATATGCCAGGCAACATCAACCAACTCCCTCCTGCTCCAGCAAAAAGCAAGAAAACTCAGGTCTTGCTGAATGGCTAAGGTAGACAAAGGAAAATTAAACATGCTGTCATTAAAAAGCAGCTTTCATGAAATCTCCAACAACATATTTTCTAAGCAACTACCTCCAAATTAAAGGTCCTTGCAGCAGGGTGAGCTACTGCTGAAGCCCAAGTCCAGCGGTAGCAGTGCCCCAGAAGATGCCAGATGCATCGTGGCAATCAAGTCACTCACATCTGGAGAAAACACTGTATGATCAGTTAAAATGCCCAGCTGAGCAAGACTGCTGTAAATACTGCAAGATCCGTTACACAGCTGGAGACCTGTGCATACAGAATCAGTTTGCTGCTGGGCCTTCTTGGACTGCATTGTGATTTTGAGCTGTTGCAAGTCCTCAGAAAAAGGCAGCTCTGCAGAAACCCTGTGCTGAGCAGTGCTCCAAGAGACTGAGGAAACTCAAAGCAAAGGAGCTGTTTAAGGAAGATCACCAAAACCAAAACTAAATACTCAAAGCGGAAAAGAAAAATCTCAGTATCATCATACGAAAAGCATCTTCCAGAAACCTTAGTCTGGTCTGGATTGCTCCATACAGTTTGAGGTCCCCCCATCCCAGCAGGCACTCACCGAGTCGGAGCAGTATGGTGGACACCTCGGCCAGCTTACCCCCAGGCACTGGGGCGTTGTACTCGGGTTTGCTCCAGCTGACACCCGCTCGAATCAGCCTTGAGTTTATGTAGTCTCTGCACAGAGCCTTGGCTTGGGACACAAGCTCTTTGTCAGTGGGAGACCTGTCAAAAACCTCCATCACCTCTGCAGCAAAGACTGAGGAACGACGCAGCACTTCCATCCTCGACTGCCAAACCTCTGCATGCACTGACTGCAAGGCTGAGCCAATGCCTTCGATGAGAATCTGCAGAAGTTGTCTAGTAATCCTCCGGTCTCATGGTCTGTCACAGCTCCCAGCAGCTCTTCTCCATACGCCAGTTTTTCATTTTAGCTGGTAAATAAAAGCATCTGTAAGTCCTCTAGCATTGCAAAGATGTAAATCAAAAGCTCCAGAATACAGTTATGCTAGTGTCAGTAGTATCACATTTGCAAAACATTTCTCTTGGTCCATCTTACAGACAAGTGGCAAAGTCTTGCATCTTTCAGCCACTCTACCTTTCCCTGGCAGCATGGTCCACAGAAGGGCTGCAGTTTTGAACTCTCGAGGTGTTTCCTCTTTTCCAGTTCAGATTTGGCAGTTCTAGAATCACCCATCAGAGAGACTAGACTGTCAGAGCATGGAAACACTTCATAGAATGTGTAGACAATCTCAGCTTGTTTCAATTAAACTGAAAAAAAAAGAACCCCGAATACCAGTTACAGTAACCTCAACCAGATGTCAACAGACATTCCAGCACAGTAGGTCATGGATCTTTCTGAAGAAACGGCACTATTACAAGAACAGGGGTATGGGAGCATTTGAAATGTCTTGATGGAGACAGTTTACCATATTCTCAGTTTAGGTTTTGGTTGTGCCACGCTTTTTTCCCAAAGCAACGTGCATACTACTTCTTGAAAACATCTAGCAATAGCAGAGAGAGAGCAAAACAGAAAAGTAGATTTTTAAAAAGCTTTAAGGTGTGAATGCCTAAAGAGAAGATTCAAAATTTCTTCAGAGGCACGTGAATTCATCTGCTGATCTGAGTTTTTAACCCAGTGCTGTTTTTGAAGTCAGAGTCAGACCAGTCTTTATTCAGATGTTAATAAATGCATTTTTGAGTCTGCAGTTTCAGATACCTACTTACAATGATGATTTTCAAAAAAACACAGCCAGTTATTTCAGTTTGTCCCAAGAAAAAATATATTTACCTCTCGTGTTGCACTTTTTCCCCCTCAGTGATTTCTTTTTGGGTTTGGTTTCATGTTTCTTTAGAAGATCTGCATCACTGGGCACCTGGTTTAGGATTCATAGGTTACTGTCACACTTCTCTGGAGAGCACCAGCCTCCTCTGCTGTGCTTTCCGCAGGGCTCATGCCAGTGCCTCCTTCCCCGTCTCTGTCAGCCCCACATCCCGGCTGTACTGCACCGGGATCCTCGGGGCTTGCTCTCCCGCTTTTAAGAGACCCAGGCGCAGAGGAAAGCTTCTGGCTTTAGCCTTGTAAGGAAGATGAAATAACCGGGAGGTGGGGTTGCTATAGCCAAAGAGAGACGCTTTCTCCTCCCCTTTCTTCTCTCTTAAGGAGGTTCTCTGCTGTTCTTCACTGGGCTTCGTTCAAGGACGACTTCAGCGTGAGGGTGGGAGCATCAATTCTGGACCAGGTTACCCCACGTAACAGACAGTGATGAATGCACTGCTGAAACAGGAATAATTCCTGCTGGATTCCCAGAGCAGCTTTTGCAGAGTTGATGTTGGCCAGTCATTTTCATATGGTAGCCAAGTGGGGGGAATTTTACACTGTCATACTCAGCTGTGGGTTAGCCCTACCAATTCAATCTCCTCCATCATTTTGGACTATATCCCTGCCATGACAGGGAGCTGGAAATAGATCATCTTAACGTCCCTTCCAACCCAAATCATTCTATAATTCTGCGATGGTTTTATGATTAACATGGCCACAGCTCAGGGCTAAGGCATGCAGTGCTTGCAACTCCCCCCGAACTACTACTTGTAGTGTGGTTAAAAAAATGAAGAGAGTTTGTTGATAGGAAATAGTTTGTCCAGAATGAAGTGTATGGCAGGAATTTGTCCATTTTATCTCAATGCGTTAAGAAAAACATCTCAATTAGTTCCAAATATTTATAAATTAATTTCAAGTCAACTCCTTGTTGCAACATTATTGTATTGATGAAACAATGCTCAGCTTTCTTCCATGTGCATGTGTTATACCATTTCATCTCAATAAATCACATACAAATGTTGGCTTTTATATTACAAATTGAAACAAAAGAAGTTTTAATAATAGAAATTTCTTGCAGCCAAAAAATTCTACCAGAACAAACACAAATTCTTCCCAACAAATAACAGTTTGTATATTAGCAGCTGGGTACTTGGCATGTTCGAAACACAGCCTTTCTGAAAGGAGGTCAGAAGTGAGACGTAAATGTTGCCTTCGAGAAAAGACAGAGGAAAGTACAGCTCTCCAAGGTGTTAATCCCATAAATCCCTCAAATACAACCTGCACCAATGCTGGTCTCCAAATTGAGGGATAAAAAGGAACAAATGAACTGCATGAAAAAGCCTTATTATGTGACGTACTGAACATTCTGGCCAGCATCCAACACACAACCCAAGCACAGATTAACACAGAGCATGTTGGCTGCCATTAATTGGATTGCTAGAGCCTGCTTTGCTGTCTTGGAAAAGGGCTGAAGTACCTCATACCCTTTGGCAACAGATCTTTCTGAGCTGTCTTTTTCAGGGAAAGGAGCAGGGTTAAGGAGAGTACATGCATGCAGTGATGCCAGCTGGGACCCCAGCTCAGCTCAGTGTGATCATGGTAATATGGCAATAGTGACTGTGCATTTCCAGCACCAGATGTATTTGCTCCAATTTCTCTAAGGAATTTGTTTTTATCTACTAGCCTTACTCACATTTAAATATAGACAGAGGTCTGTACCATGGAAGCTGAAATCATGACTCTAGAGATTCTGTGCCTAACCCTAACCCCTAACCCACCCCGTCCCTGCAGAGTGTGCCTGATAGCATCTTGGAAAAGAATATTTTTGACTTTGCTACCTTGATGGCTGAAAAATCATAAAAAATTATGCCTTAGCTTCCTGCGGCAGCTGACAGCTTGACACAGGGGCCCTATCTAAACTGTTCTTATTCAGTAGGGCTGCGAAACAAACAGGAATGCCTAAATATCAGCATTGCTTAACTTATGATAATTTTCCCCAGCATTCTGGCAAATATGCAAGTGCCACAGTGCTTCCCAGCTCTCTGTGAGTGCCAATCTCAGCCCACATGTGTTCCTTGCCCAACTGTCACAGCATGCAGCACCCCCTCAACTTCCACCCTGCAGCAAAGACACAAAAGCTAGAAGCATGAGGGTTGGGTATAAAAAAGCAAACTTTGTATTACAAAAAACCCACCCAGTAGTGCATGGTACTCTGCCTATATAATTTACACATGAAAAATACAGCTTCACAGTGAACAAGTGAAAATAGATGAAACCACAGCATACACTGCCCAGCTGGCCACAAAAGAAGAGGGCGTTACAATCCGAGGTGCTGTCAGTGTAATCAGAGCCCCTTTTTCCATACAATGTTTATGCTATAATGGGAAAACCCCTGTGACAAAGGAATGACAGGAAACAGTGCAAAAGCAGTTTTTATCACCTCAAACAACTGTTTCCAGTGTAGCTATTCCTGGCATGACAGTGTTCTAGCTGGAACAACAGGCTCCACACCACAGCTCCTGCCTGTCTCAGAAGGGATGACTAAAACAGCTTAGAGCACTCCTTTTGTAACACCAGGGGAGCACAAAGATATGACTATGTTTTATAAGCATGTCAAGTGGGAGCAAACCCTGGAGAAGTCACATCAGCAAGAACACAGCGATGGTTTAAATGTGGACAGCTTCTGCTCAGTATTAAACAGCTCAACTGCTAGAGAACGAAGTCTCTGGGAAACCCTTTTAGCAGATGTAGTTGAAGCAAAACAGGTGTGCAATTGTGAGCACACAGCAGAGGGTCCGCATGATATAGGTGCCTGCAAGAGCATCAGAATAGCCCCAAGGGCCGAGGAGGTCATCGACATTGTGTTCCCACAGCCTGGCTCTGATTGGAGCTATTGTTGTGTCTCACCTTGCAGAGCCTATCCCAGCCACTTCACATAGCCTACAATTCCAGCAGAAACTACACGCAGAGACTCCATGTTATGAACACCTGCAGAGTAAGGACTGAGAAGCAGAGGGTTGCCAAAGACAGACAATCTTCAGAGAGTCTGGAAACCAACCCTGCTAGCCTCTACCTGCTATAAGAAGTTTCCCTTTAGACACAAGATGCTCTGGCAAAACTCTGGCACCGTAGCCAGACCAATGCCTTCTAGCAAACCAACCCTGAACCACCTTCTGCATTATCTCACCCACTTTTACCATATGTTCTTATGTGATTTTTGCAGCAATACTTCAAGTCTGTGTTTGTGAAGTTATCACCTCTGCAAACACACTTACGTCGGGCTTTGTGCTGCAAAGCTGTACAGGAGGGTCAGGAAGGTTGGACGAAACACTTCTTTTTACATAGAATTATTTTGCCAGCTGCAATAGGAAAACAATACATGGAAGCAGCAGCTTAATGGGACCCAAGTAAAACACTGAGGTTTTTTGAACCTTTTTCACAGCCATGAAGTGAGTTGTATCACTTGCTTGATGGGATCACCCTGGAGCACCTTTTCTGCAGCAGGATTTTGCAGTGCTAAGTGTCACATACCAGACCAAAGACACTGTGCCACAGTCAACTTATCTTCCACAGCCTTTAGACAATTCTCCTTCATGAGGATACAGGTCTAAGTGACTTAAACACATCAACTTTAGTGACCAATCCATTACTTTGGTTTCTAATGTAGACTAGCACTGATACCCAAAGCTTTCATCTCTTAACCCACTGCCATGCCCACTGTCACTGTAGGCACAACTTCTCTGTTACCCATACATTTTGACAAAGACAGAACAGAGATATGGTGCACTCCAGGACTGATGTATAAACATGGCGAAGGGGAAACTGTAGCAAGAATTTAACATTCGCTTCGGAGCTGAATCACAGAATGTCTCTACCTGTATTCCTGAATCTTATTCTGGAAATGTTGTCTGAGAGGAGTTTAACCAACTGTTGCTACTCAGGTATCAAGTCAGCAGCTGTTCACTGTAAGACAGCAGCTTCTAGCTACATCTAGGACTTTGATGAGGCTGCATCATCTGCTTAAAAACCTACTTCAGTAAATATAACTGGTTTGTTTGTCTCCTGTCTTCTATTTTGCTTCAAAATGACACATTTTACTGAATGGATCGATCATCTCATAGCCAAGAAGGCAGCAGACACAAAGAAATAAAAAGTTTTAAGTTGTTCAAGAGCTATAGCTTTGTTTTGAAACACAAATAAGATATTTGCCACCAAAAGGGAAAAGGCAGAAAATACCTAATGAGGTCACTGCACCCAAGAGAGCAGAGTTCTCTTCCCTTTCAAGCTCTAATCAACAAAAGCAGAGGGTAAGCCTTCGTCTCATTCTAGCAATTGACCACCAACAAGATATAGGAATCAGCTCACTCTCACACATGGGATATGTGCACATGGACAGGTAAAGACAGGCAGGTGCCTCTGCCTGCAATGATCCCAAAGTCAGAGAGCCTGCAGTGGGTACAGGCACTTCTGCACTGGTTCAGCAGCATTTATGAGCTCTGACGCATTTATCTGCAGCTGGAAGACGTGTGCTGGCACACAGACATGTCCTACATAGGCAAAGGGATTGCTGGAGCTGATAACACTGGGCAGGCCTCTACCCTGTACACATCTTCCTGCCCTAAACATGCTCCAAGGGATTTAGACTCAAGTTTTGCATATTCAGAATGCAACCCTACTTGTAATTAAACCCTTGGTCATTTTTGGAGCCTCTTCAGGCTTTTCAGTCTTAGCCTCTACTGCTGGGCAGGGCAGTAGCCATGGCTTAAAAAACCTGTCTTTTCAAGGTCTCAGACAAGGAGGTAAGGCTAATGTCTTTAGTCTGCACAGGTCAAATTCACATCAGAGTGCATTGTTGCTTCATTTACAGTATTATATCTTACAGAACCTCCATGAGGATTCCACTCCAGAGTTCCACTCTGATTGCAGCAAAACATTTCTAAACACTTGACACACCTCTAGACTTCCTGGAACTCCACATTGACAAAAGTTTTCTTCAAGGCTGTATTGGTTAACAAGAATTATCCCTCTTACTCTGTGGAGCTGTATAGGGCTGTTTTCCTCAGCAGCAGGGTCAGACACAGCAACCTTCATGTCCAGCTGCTCATACCAATTCCTGAATCATCCTTCCAAATTGCACTGCAATAGTCTAGGGATTGCTGGCACTGTGGACTGGTTCAGGGAGCTGGTTAGTTATTTTTTATCTGGATGTGATAAACCTCCCATTCAGAGCACATCTGCAGAGATGTATTGGTACAAGCAAGGTAGTTACAAGCAAAAGGAAACAAATTCAGCTTTTCCATCAAGAAAAAAGTCCAGGAAACTATTGCACAAGTGTTAATTGTCCACATAAAAATGCATCTGTGGTGATCTGGAGCTTCCTAGTCCACTGCAGAAGACAGAGAAATGCTGAGAGAAGGCAATCAACAGATCCTCTTGTGAGAGTAACGATTGCTCAGCAAGTCTGGATTTTCCCGCATTAATAAGATGAGAGCTTTCATTGCTTCTGATCGAAGAGACCTTAACCAGAAGGAGGGGGAAGGAGAAAAAAAGAAAAAAAGAGATGTGAGCATTCTGTTACCTGACATTGAGGCATCCAAATCTGGCACATACAAAAGCCAGGACAAAAGCAATTCTCTCCTTCTGGCTGAAACATGAGCTTGATCAAGCAGGTGTCCAAAGCAGGGTTAACTTGCATTTGTTGACCATGAATTTCTTTGTGTCCCTTACTTCACCTGGAAACCTTTGGGCTGGAGTGTTTCTGTGACTGAAAGGCAGTTGGGTGCAGTGGCTGCTCTAAATGTTTGGGATGAGGTGATACACATACCCACCCATGCTCACAGAAGAAGGAAAACCCCACCATCGTTAGCAATCCCTTCTCAGGCTCCCTAGTGAATTCTGGTTGGACAAGAACTGTTACAGGTCTTGGACCATCACTTCAGCAAGAGCCAGAAGGCTCTTGGTGCTTTGCTTCTTGCCCAGTCTGCACATCTTCAGTGCATCACTTCACACTGGCTTGACAACAGCAAACATCTGGCCAGATGTTAAAAAAATATTGTCAAAGGTGCTCAGGACAGACCCAATTTAGTCGAAGTGAAATCTTGTTTTGAAGTCCCTAATTTCAATCTGGGTTTACACTTGTTTCTAAGAGAGGGCAAGTCTCAGACTCATCTGTTTACTTGCATCTGACCACAGCTCATTGCTACGGTTTCTCTCTCAACTAAAAAGGAGAAAAGGGATGCGTATTTTGGCAATTTTACAGCTGATACCAATCAGAAATCTGACTGTGTCCAGGCTGTTTTCTACTTACACTATTTTAACTTCCTGTTGCTAGCGTATGTCCCTTGAACATTAATAAAAATGCAGTTTAAAATGCAAAGAAAATAGAAATAAAATTATGTCTTCGAGTGATAAATTAAAATATCAAACATAACATGATGTTGAAAGGGGTTTTAGAATGCAGAAAAGCACTCGAGACCAAAAAACCCAGGACACAACTGTTCTTATACAGGTACTGAACTGAGTCAACTCTTGAAATTAATGAGCAGTTGGAGACCAAAAGCCTTCTCTGTGGACAAATTCAAGACTTCTGAGATGTTGCAAACTCAGAGAAGTCTTTCTTACTGAGCTAATTCAGTTTGTCCTTTGACTATGACAGCCAGAGAGGTACAAGGGAAAAAAATCTACTACATATGAAGCAAGATTAATTACTTTTCACAAAAAGCCTGAAGAACCACATCAACATAAGCAATGCTGGTTGCTTATATTTCACAAGTCACTCAAATTTCTGCCATGCTTTCCATCACTTCAGAATTTCAACAAATGCTCACAGCTCTGATATTTTTGTTTTACAGCAAAGAATGGGCTTAAATTGGACTTGATGATCTTAAGAGTCTTTTCCAACCTAATGACTCTACGAAATATTTACTTACCTACATGAATAAAATCCAAGTGCAAACTTGCCCTAAAAGATCCCTTTAGCATTCCACAAATTTCACCTGAGCAATGAACTCGTTGCCTGAACTGGCAATGAGTGCAGTGTCCCACAGGTGACTTAGGGGAGAAACTAGCAATACTATAGCCAGGTTAAATCTGAAGTCTCTCAACAGCAAGGAGAAGGCTAATAGGTGAAAATAGAATTAGGGGAAGTGTTTTCAAAGAATGAAGCAGAAACTCACAAAACGACAATTCTAGGGAAGAGAGACATCTCATTCCAGTGACCAGTCTCAGCTGAAGGGTTGATTTACTTCTGTATTTGCAAGAGAAACATTAGTGGTTTAAGGGGGAGTCAGTGTGGTTCAGCATCATTACATGTGGCAAAGACAGGGAGAAATAACACACAATCAAATCCCACATTTAAAAACTGCTGCACTGGATAGGAGCAAGCAATGAGAGAAACACTCTCAGGTAGCTTCTCACTGCCACCAAGACACTAGAAGCAGCTAAACACATCTCCTCCTCCATGAAGAAGACAAGCAGCCACTGAGCTGTCTTGTCAAATGTTTGCTGTTTAAGGTACAGTGGTGCCCCTCTAGTAGAAGCCTCAAAGTAGGGTAGATGTACAGCATAATTTAATAGACAGTCTTGATATAAAAGAAGTAGATGCTGCTCATCGTAAGTTACCAGAACAAAATCAGCTTCACACACGCCTGCACAGGGTCTGTGTCTCTCACCAACTCCCAAAGTGTATCTTCACTTAAGGTCCGATTTCTCATATCCTGTAAACCACAGAGCAGTTTCTCTGGATAGAAGCCAAGGCAGGATAAAAATTCTTGCTGGCATTAACATACACACAGCATTTTGTTAGGAGAAATATAATCTTTGTAACTTCAGTTCTAGAAGCAGCCATGAGTTCATCCGTCTCACACTGCAGCGGCCTGGAGCAATTTACATATATTATGACTAAACCTTGCAGAACATCATGGCACAGAGCTGGTAATGGTGGCTTTGGCCCAGACAGCAAAGGCCAAGGAAGTGTTCATTAATAAACAGAAGTTTGATGCTGGAACCAAGTCCCTCAACACAAAGAGGCCTAAAAGAGCAGGTAGCTTTGCACCTTCTTGCTTTACAAGAAGACAGAAAGAAAGCTCTTCAGAATCCTAATTCAAGCAACTATTCACTCAGCCAGGTAACTACATCTTCCTGTTTAGAAACATTTCTGGACAAATCTAGTTGAAGATGTTACTGCTCTTGCATGGGGGCTGGACTAGATGACCTTTAAAAGATCCTGTCCAACTCAAACTATTCTATGAAATAAAAGAGGATATAAAATATCCTCTATATTCTATGAAATAAAAAAGTCTTTCATTAATTGTTAGTTTTCCCTTCCACAGGGTGTCTTGGGAGTTAATGGGAGCATGAACTCAGTTCAGTTTAGTTCAGTTTTTTCCTCTGAAGTACATGAATCTGAATAATTGGTTTTATTCAGTGTTGTATTTTAGTTTAATGGCTTGAAAAACATGTATTGACAAGAAAAAATGCTGTCAGAAGGGGGAATATCAGCTGTCAAGTCCTCTCTAGGTTTTTCTCCGTGAGACCTTGCGTGCTGAACTCAGACCCAGTTATCAGCACTGCCTTGGGTTTACTTCAGTGTGGTTTTCCACACACAATTGAAACCATGAGTTTCTTTTCCAAGGAGTCTAGAAATGTCTTGCACATATTGGTGCTGTCCTCACAAAGCACCAGTGAAGGCAGCAGAACAGAAAGCGCCGTGGAAGTTTCACAGGGGAAAGCTGAAACACAGAGAGATCAGAAGCACCTTAGACTAAGTTAAGTGATCATTTTGAATTGCAGAGAACTTTGTAAACACAAGTGTGACCACTCTGTGGTTTTACCAGAATTACAGCTGAGTATTTCTGTTCCTAACTTGGACAAGAATAAGAAAGCAGGTGTTTGGCCAATCTGCATGGGCAATAGGCAGGCAACCAAAGAAAGCTTATTTTCTCCAGTTGTTCTGGATAGTACTATATTTCTCTTTATTTTCCTGGATGGATTAACTCAGAGGGGATTCAACCACATTTAGCAGCTCCAGTTTAAAAGCAGGTCTGACCCATTGAAGGACAATGCCACACTATCAGTTCCAACAGAGCATTTTTTCCTCTGTTTTAAGCAGCCTTTACACCAATTTTCATAGGTATTATGTGGTACAGACAGGAATTACCCCTGACATACTCAGTGAGTGCCAGGTCCATTGCCCAGATAAAGTATATGTCAGCAACTATCCCTTACAGCTCAATTAAACAGGGATCTACCCACTCACCTGCATAAATCTTCCAGGGCAGCCAGAAGAAATTAGCAGAAAAGCAAAAATCTCTCCAGAATTACATTAGCCACATCCATTCCTGCCTCTGCACAGCACAGAGGTGTGCAAGAACCTAGAATTTACCTCAATCCTCTTAAACTGCTTTCTATCACTACCCAGCAACACAACTTGGAAAAACAAGCATTCCATGCTCTTGGCTTGGAAGAACCTTAATTTAATTTAGGAATTAATTGCTCTGGGAAGCAAGGGGTTGCTGAGCCAACAGGAGTGTCAGCTGCACTCTGAGCTTTACAGCTGCAAGCATCACTCTTGCTTATTCCACTTTGCCAGCAGGATTGAGAGATAAAGGCTCTTTTCTTTGCTCAACACTCAAGATAGCCTTAAGAGCCACAATATCAGCAGAAAACAAGCCCTGTGCAGCCAATATTGCAAGATTTGTAGTGATACAATCTGAAAGCAGGAAGGAGACTGATGTAGCTTTAACAGTCTGCTGCAGTCTCCATACAGGCACAGATCTGAAGAGCCACCATCAAAGCCAGTGGATTCCCACAGTACCAGCTCAGCCTCATCTATATTGTAAGGGTATGGATTTCTCCTTGATTTTTCCCTGGCTTTCCTACAATGAGCACAGTTTAAGGCCTGGAGCAGGACATTACTGCCATAACAAAGCAAACACCTAATGCTTATCAATAGCTGTGATGCACCCAAATAGAGCAGAACTAATACACCATATGCCTTACACCAAAAGGAGGAACAATTTAGATTCAGAGTGTGCTCTGCTCCTCCTTTCCTTTGTTGAATTCAGGTAAGGTACTGCTGCACTTCAAAATCTTCACCAAAAATAAAGGTGACTAGGAAGAACATCCCCATTTAAAACTGTCAGTGTAGCTTGCAAGCTCAGGCAGAGACTGTTTTGGCATGAGCTTGAGTAGCATCTGCTATACAGAGGCTCATGGGCCAAGTCCAGACACAAACTGTAAACCACAGCAAAGAGTAAAACTCTTTACTGAGTGAGGCCAACTCTTGTTTTTTCTGTATAAGTGCATTTTTTCCTAGTGCTTGAAAGCTTCACTTTGCACTGGGCAAAACCATATGCCTTGGGAACACGAGAAATTCAAAAGGATCCTCTTGTCAAGAAGAATACCCACCTTCTGTTCCTGTAGTGTTACTGCTTACTGCATAATGCAGCAGTAGTGCTCTTCCACATCACTGCTCTCCACAATTCCACTCCAGCCACAAAATCTTTACAGCCTTTCAGCATCCAAATGGAACCAGAAACAGCTCCTCTCCAAACAAGCACTGCAGCACCAAGAGAGCTGTTCTGCTGCACATTTTGTAGGGAAGTTTGACCCCCATCTATCCTGCTAAGTAATTCTACCTTCAGGGAGAGCACTTAACACCCAGCTCACAGGCTAACCACTCTGCTCCACAGCTCTGTTTATGTTTGGAAAGTGCTACCACTTCTCAGGGCTCTCCAGGCTCAAGGTGCATAAGCTGCTGCTGCAAATAAACACAGAATCATAGAATGGTTTGGGTTAGAAGGGACCTTGAAAGTCATTTAGTTCCAACCTCCCTGACATGTCCCTTAGTGACTCCAAAGCTAAGGTGCCAGACCTAACATCACCCAGCCCACCATGTCCCTAGTCACTCGGCTGCTGTACCTATCTCCCTGCAAAGTTACTGTCACCCTCCATGACACACTCCACTCTCTGTTGGTTTGCCCTCACCGTGCCTGAATTTTTAATGTGGTACCCAGGGCAGACAGAAGAAACTGAATCAGACTTGGCCCCACTCACAGCAGGAAACTTCAGAGTCCAAGGACAGAAATCCAGGCACAGGCCACCACCCGCCCTGCTCCCCAGCCTGCTGCTACCTCATTTGGAAGTGAGATGCCTGCTTGAAGGCTGAGTGAACAGCTTTGAGTTCTGGCTTTGAGCATTGCACCGGCACGAAGGGCTGCATGACCCACGCAGGAAAGGCATGAGCAGTGACAGAGCAGAGGGGATTTGGCGAAGCCGTTTGTTGCAAGAGCCGAGTAGGTGCTTGCAAGAGCCGGGGCTGCAAGGCGCTGTTGCCACCTGCTGGCACCAACACAGAGCAAACCACGTTGGCTTCCAAAACCTCTTACCTGCCCCAGGGCCATCGATGCTCCCTGACAGCACGGTCAGCATGGCGAGGGCGCTAGAAGGGCTCTCCAGATCTGCCGCACGGGTGGGGAAGGAGGGGAACAGGGTGGAAAAGTCTGTGCTGCTGCAGGCTGAGCAGCCCCAGGACTCAGCACCAGGCTCGTGTCCTCATCTCACTGACCAGGTGCCCCAAACCCCAGGGACTGTAGGACATTTCACAACAGACCATACCACACTGCTCTGCCCAGCTCCCCCAGGAATGCCTGCACAGCCTCTCTGACAACAGGGTCATGACAAGTTTCTGAAGAGGGACAGAACAAGACAAATCCGGGTATTTTGAGTAATGCATACAGAAAAATCTATCAGTACTTGACCCAACCATGAACAGACACTTTCTTGGAAGATTTCACAATCCAGGGCAAGTAGAACATAGATTTCACTATCCAGGGCAATTTTAAAAAGCATGGGAGGAGGAGTAGGAACCCCGAAAACATTAAGATCCTAAAATTTTGTGAAGCAAGAGGTAAGAACAGGGAAGAACTTACTAATACTGCCATGAAGGCAAAGGCTAATAAACAGCATTTGTTTCTGCATTCTTCCAAGCACATTAATAATCCAGTCCCCTACAAAATAGGCCCAGAAATAGCTGCCTGACAACAGAGCAATCATCTCTAAGCCCTGTACCCTCAGCTTGTCCAAAGCAAAGTGCCCAAAGTGACCAGCTACTGATCCATAAATGGTTTCTTCCAGGTAGTGACCAGACCAAAATCCCACACAATCTCTCCTGCCCATCCATGGAGCAACAGGCTACAAAGCAGGCTGCCTGTGGATCACTAATGAGGAAAAACACCAGCCTCATTTGAACCCCCTCTGTCTCCTGTGCTCCTGAGCCAGCCTTAGCAATTTCGGATGGAAATGCCATGCAAATCCCATATGACAATTACCCTTATGAAGTACTTATCCTGAACTGGCAATTTAATTGCTGCTCCTGTGTGTGTACATTCAGAGTTGGCACATTAACATACACTTATTTTGGTAAGAGCCCTTCGGCCTCATGCCAACAACGGCTAAATTAATGACTGTCCATGACAAGAGGTGGAGAGCTGAGGTTTTGAGGTGAAATGATCATTAAGTAGCATACACAGGGACTCAAACAGGGAACAGTTCACCCCTTGGTCCTTGCTACCAGAAGGAAACAGAGCAGAACTTCACTCTCCTCCCTTTCCTGCTTCACTAGAAGCTTTGATTTCTCTGTCTGTTCATAGATCTCCTTAGTCAAAGTGTCATGCTGGAATAGGGTTGTTTATGAGACGATTGTATTTTGTGGGATTAGCAGCCTGATTCTGCACGTATAAACTCAAAGTTCCAGCAACCCAAGGATCCTACAGGCAAGACCTTTGTGAAAACCTTCCAGCAAGGTACAGTTAATTTAAATACAAAACCAGAATCTCATTGCAGGAGTATTTGATACCTATGCTCTATATAGTTGATGTTTTCACTCAAGCATCTCAAATTGCTGGATGGTTTGATCAGGGGCAGGGAAACAGAGGGATGGGAGACGGATGGGTAGGGAATGCAGAAAGGATGTGGGAGGGAATAAGAGGAATGTGAGGGAGCTGCTGGCTGCTGCCCAGCCCCATCTGTCCATGCAGCGACAGTTCCCAGCGCTGCTCCTCTTGCTACAGCTCACCTGTGCTACAGAGCAGCACCAGCTCACCATGAGGAGCAGCAGGTTGTGACAAAGGCGTTGCGTGTCAGCGCCAGGGAAGAGCCCTGCCTGGTTTGTTCGCTGCAGGGAAGAAATGCAGGGCCAGCGTTAAAGCTGCCTGGCAACAGAGGCTGCGAAAATTGTTTTGTGGTTTTTTTTTTTCCCTTTGAAAACGTGAATCAGTCACTGACATTATAGCACGTGAAGAAAACCCAACCCTGCAGATGCAGCGCTGAGAACGGCGCCATGAAGGAGCTCATCAGAGTCCCCTCGCCTCTCCTCCCTCCCCTGAGGGCCTGGCGTCCCGCGGCGGGCTGGGGGACACCGGCAATCCGGAGGGGGGGAAACAGGGGCAGCCCCTCTCCCTCACGAGAGCAGCGGGCAGGAGAGGAGCTGTGAGCGGGCCTGCCCAGCGTCACCCGCGGGACTACCAGGCACAGTCCCGTAAGGACTGCCGTGAGGCGGGGCCGTGAGGACAAAAACGAGTCCTCCCGCCGCCTCCCCGCCAGCGCGCAAGGGTCGCGAGGCCGTCCCGCCGCGGGGCCGCC
>VZRM01002771.1:222543-310781 GCA_013397955.1 Grantiella picta | reverse complement strand
GAGGGTGCCGGGCGGGGCGGGGGGCGCGCTGGGTAGCCCATGATGGCGAGGAGAACGCGGGAGGGGGGACATCTCTGAGGTGTGAGGTGGGACGAGGTGTCCGTGACGGGAGGGGGGGGGGAGGGAAGCTGTGGGGCCGCACCGTGCCGGGGGGCACTGAGGAGAGCGGGCTGTGCTGGCCGGGGGGCACTGGAGAGGGCCGGGCCGGGCCGGGCCGGGGGTGGCCCGAGGGGCTGGGCGGCGGGCCGGGCTGGGCTGGGGCTCAGCTGTCGCTGCGGTGCAGGGAAGGGTCGCTGGGGAGCACTGGGGAGGGAGCGGCCAGGGGTGGAGCAGGGTTGGGGTTCCCTGAAGAGGAAGGTGTGTGCTGGGCAGCTGAGCTTTGCCGGTGGCTGTACCGGGGACAGTGGGAGCGGAGGAGTACCCTCAGTGAGAGGATTGCTGAGGAGGAGCAGGAGAAAAGTAGTGTCTGAGGACCATGCTGTGGGTTGTGCTGGGGAGCATGCTGGGAATGGTGGTGAGGGAAAAAAGCTGTGGGGTTAACTATAATACTGGGGAGTGAGCTGAGGTGATGGTAGGGGAAATGATCCCTGAGTTTAGGTCAGTGTATAACGTTCGAGTGAGGTTCCTTGACACATCTGGAAGGCTTTTCTCTAAAGAATTGAGAAATGCAGTTTGCAAGAAGGGCCTAGCATGTTTAGAACATGTTGGCAGGTTCAAGGAGAACTTCAAATCAAGGAAAGAAAAAAGGTGCAGATAACTCTTCAGGGGAATGAGCCAGGTTCCAAGAGCCTCACATGAGAGCTATGTGTTCTTGTTTGTCACAGCTGACCAGTGGAGAAATCGTCGCTTTCCTGCTGTGCTGTGGCATCCTAATCCTCCCTGATTTTGCAAAAAAACCCATCCTGTAGGCATGGCTCACCTGAGAGAATTTGCTACCCAGGTAAGTGGTGATTAAAAATTCGTTTTAAAATCCTTTTCAGGGGTTTATATAACAGTGTTTGTTTCTGATGTGAAGGTTTCAAACAAATAACCAGAAAATCACTTTTTGCCACTCTTTATCTCTCTTGCACAGGTCTCAGCTTACTCCAGTTAGCTGATTGATCTGTGTCTCACTTGGTGCTGCTGTTGGGCTGATAGTGTTGTGTTGCCAGCCATACAGAAAGTGAATTCTTCACCCAGTATGGAGTCTTTCCCTGGAATTAACTGTCCTCTTTTTAGGGAGACAGGAGTCACTGGCTTTCTATGTGTTTTTGGAAAGGGAGGTCTAGAAATGGGAACAGAAAAACTGTATGCTGGCTCGGCCAGACGTACCTTCCTTAAAGTGTTCATGGCATTAGTCTCAGAAAAATGGTCCTTGTAACCTTGCTGCGTAAGAGGCAGTGATATTTGATACTGAGCAGTAACTCTTCCAAGACATCTCTGCCTCCATGGATGTGGTTAAATGCTGCTGTTGTGATGACATTTTCATAAGAGGAATGTGGAAAGATGATACCAGGATTTGGGACTAAAAGCTGAACCACATTAATAGTATTGGATTGCATCTTCTTCCCTCTCAGTTTGGTTGTGGGGTGTGTTTGGTTATTGGCAAATGTCAGTACCGAACACAGGTCTTCTTAAACAATGTTTTGTGAGTTTTGGGGCATTATTCTGTTCTGTTGCTAGGTGTAGAATTACTAAAAGCATTAGTGGTTTGAGATAATGCTTTCTCTGAACCCTTTCTGACTTAAAATTGATTTGCAATGCACCTTAGTTTGCATGCTCTTTCACATCAACTGTTTCCCCAAAGTGTGTCTGAAATTAAATGTAAATATAGTGCCTGACTGAGTCACGGTACAGAGAGAGAAAGGGAAGGCTACTGTCTGGTTAGGGCTAAAAACTGAGTCGTGTAGCTGCAGAGGAGGTTGCTCTGAAGCTTTTTTTGTACACAACATTCACTCATGAAGCTTATCAGCATTCTAGTGATTTCAGTTCTGGTGTTATGATGGAAATGTTAGGCATTCTCAGATTCTGTCATCCCATGACTCTCTGCCTGGTCTTGGAATAGGAAACCAATCTGTATTGTCCATTCCTCTGGTCTTTTCAGGAATCCCTGGTGGAACCTTGTAATTTGTGTAACTAAGGCTTTCTGGGAGGGCAGTAGGAACTGGCCTGAACTTCTCTGCACTGGGATTTAGGGAGCAGTGGGAGGTACTCTGAAAGCTTGACTTGTCTTTAATTCTCAGTTCTGGTGCTGATGGGTAGAGTTACCTTAGGCCAATGCCCAGGTTGCTCTGCCTCTATGCCTCCATTTCCCTGCCTCAGCTGACTGTTTCCTTTCTTGACTCCCTTGTGCTGTGTACATACAGCACTGCAGGCCTCCAGTCTTTGAGGTGATTTTGCCAGGTGATGTATCTGTGTTAGTTACTACATTTAACGCTCTCATCTGAGGTCTGTTTCTCGATTTGCTGTTCCTTATGTGACCTTGAAGAAGCCATTTAGGTTTTTTGGCTAAGTCATGCTTTATTACCTGAAGTAAAAGAATGCTGTCTGTGAAGAGAGTTGGGAGTCTCAGACAAACAGGTGTGTTTCAAAGTCTTGAACACAAACTTCCCTCTTTTCTATACTCCAGAAATTCAAAACTGTCTCAGGTTTTGGTGGTTGCAGAGAGCTGTACACAGATTTCATATAGACAGGGAAGCTTTCAGGTGGTTCCAGATAGAAAGCTGGTTTCACCAAAGAGACTGGTAGCCCAGAGGTGAGTGTTCAGCAGGCTGTGAGAATCTGAGGAGCAGAGGAAGCAATGAAGGAAAGAGAAGAGCAGATGAGCTCTATTAAAACCAGCTTCCTTCTTCCACTGTGTTTGGTAGAGCAAAATTATGTTTGTTTGGCTGATTGGAAAGTGCTCTAGTCAGAAATAACACTAAATGCGGCTGTAGTTCCACATAAACCCTTTGAATTTGCCACACACTCAGTCAGCTTCAGCTTGTAAAGTATTGTGGCCTTGCTAATCTTCTGTTACAGACTTCTCCCATACAGAACAGTGATCCCAATTCCAACCTACCCCAGATTTAGAAATTCTCATTTCCAAAAGTGTTTAAGCACCCCTCAGTGTTTTATGCAACGAATGCAGTTGTGATTCTTGCTCTTGCATATTCTGAGAGTAAGATCCAGCTGGACACAGCCCAGAGAGATCTTCAGCTGGTTCAAATGGTGTTTGCTTCTGTTCCCAATATGCAGCTTATTTTTCTGGGCAGTATCTTTGAAATGAGGGCAGATACTTACCCTTCTTCTCTCGTACTTATCCACATCTTCTCGAAGACTGTGGATATCATGTCTCTGCAGCTGAAGGTGGCAGTGCTGCCAAAACCATTCTTTCCCCATGAAGCAGCTGGTGTTACTGCCAGGCTTGTCTCATAACACACTGCAGTTCCTAATTCCTGATGGCTGCAGTGAGTTGGTCTGTTTTAAAACATGGCATCATCAGTCAGGATGGCAAACACTCCCACACCTGTCAGGACAGAGCATCCTTCTTTCCTGTGCTCTGAGATTAGATCCCGGAGGGCAGAAGTGGAGCACATTACTAGGAAATTTTCATCATCCCTCTCATACTTATTCCCTTCCTGCACATACAGCTGAGATCATGCATTATGTTCTCTCCCTTCAAAGCCTGCCCAGGTTTGCCTGAGCCATCTCTAATGCCTGACTGACTGCTCTCAGTGGAGAGGAACAGCAGGAGGCTTTTTGCTTCAGCACTGCTGTGTAATAAGCTTTGAGTCAAGCAAAAAGTTACAATGTAGTGACCATCCCTTAACGGCTTTACATGTAGTAGTAGAACAAGGAGCAGCCACTGCTGACTTGGAGCTCCTTTTTTCAACCCTGATGGGTTCTGTGAATGTGGAAGAAAATGGAAAGAGCCCAAGCTGGTGCGCAGTTGCAAAGGTGATGGGTGCTAATAAGCTGCTTTGGGTTATCTGTGCTCATTTAAGCAGGTATAAAGCAGGTATTTAAGCAGGCATTTCATCTGGATTTTGTTGCTTCCTACTAATGAAGTTTGCCAGGTGTGTTTGTAGCAGTGCAATTCCAGAAGATGGATTTCCAGCCGGGGGATTCTCTAACCAGATGACTGGTACTGAGATACTTCATGTTTAGGAGAGGGACGGATGGTGCTTATTACAGCTCTCACTGCATTGCTTTGCAGGTGCAGATATGTTGGGGTAGGGAAGAGTCAGGCTCATGGAATGCATCCTTCTCTCTCCTGCAGAGCAGTGCAGTTCCATAGCTCTCCATTCGTGGTGGAACTGCATTTGTGCTGCTGTCTGATGAGTGCTGAGGCTTTTATGCCCACAGATCTGATCTTTTTTGTTTGTCAGGGCATCACCATGTGGTGTCTCAAACCAGATTTTTTTTAATGGGCAGGGACTTTTGAACAATGTCCGGCAGTCAGGACATCTTAGTTTATCATGGGAATTCAGAATTGCTGAAAATGCCACCTGCCAATTTCTTCTGTGGTGTCCACAATGGTAGTTCACAAGGTGTTCTCTTGAGCAGACATTGACCTACTTCAGTCTGGGATGGGCCTTCCTCCTCCCTGTTTACAGAAAGTGAAGAAATTCGTCAGCAAACTGTGGTCCTCCAGCAATGTCCAAAGACTCTAACTGTGGCTGGAATGACTCTGTACCCCTTGGCCCTGTACTGGCTTCCTGAGTTCTGTCTGTTGCTGGGTGTGACCTGCAGTTTTGGCCACTACATCAAGGGATGTACACCCTCAGGCCCTCCATATGGTCAGACTCTTGCCCTGTCACCTGAGAGCTCTAAAGCATTCCCATGTCAGTACCGGGAAAGTAAATCCAGTACCTACAAACAAAGTTTCCTAATGTTTCCACCCTAATGTCAGTGGTCCTGTCGCATCTGCTCATCATTTACATTATTTTCCTGAGTCTCTTGGGTAAAATTTCCGTCTGCTTGTCAGGAAGCTTTGTCTCCTTCACCGCACCTACCTGAACTGCTTTGTTCTACAGAAAACAGGATAAACCAACATCTAAGTCTGGAAGCTTGCTTACAAAGTTGTCCATGATTACAGAGCCTACCACATAAAGTGGTAGTTGTCCCATAAGCTGCCTGCGATAGCCAGTGCTCTTATGTTTGATGTCCTGATCTGGAGAAATCAGTCCTGATTCTCTGATGTGCTCTACCAAACTGAGGGGGGAGCAGTTATTTCCACCTTGCAGTTTCTTACCTCATGAAAAGTTACATGGGATGGGAGAAAGGTTTCCTTGAAGGCTTGCTTCTCTGCAGGATTCATGTGGGTAGTGTTTCTCTTCTGAGCTGAACAGGTGCTTCTAGACGATCTTTCTCTCATTTCTCCCTGATGTGTGGGATTGGCTCATGTGTTGAGTGGCATTTTTAGGGTACAGTGGGTCACTGTGCACAGTAATGTCTGGGGCACTTTGTTGCCCCTTCCTCCAAGTCACTCAAGAGGTGGAAACTGGTCCTGGTCTATAGTGAGCCTGGACTAGTCAGACTGTTCTCCCTGCCTGCAGTCATCATTCTCATATTGTTCCCTGGCATTTCTCAAGCTCTAATCCTCTTTCCCCCACTTTCCTCTCCAGTCTGCTATTTATCTCTAGTTCTTTTTATCTCTGAACATCCCTTCCAGTCTGTTTCCAGCACGTTTGTTCAAAGCACAGCCTGTTTGGGTGTTGCTATGGATGCAAAAGGATATTTGGTTATCCTTCTGTATCTTGGACTGGAGTTTGTGTGGAAATCCTGTTGAGTGAGCTGACTATAAAGCTCACCAGGCCTGGCTTATAGGAATGCACTAGGCACAGAAGGCAAACAACCTGTGATGACAGACTGGCTTAATGATTAAACAACACCTTGGGCTGCTCAATGATGGCCTGCTGCTAGAACCTGGTATGAGATGGAAAAATGCAGCTTCCCTGTTCTCTGATAAAATCTGCCAACTCAAGGCCCTTGTGAGGGAGCGGTCTCGCTGGGTGACGTGATGGAGGTGAGACTGAGAAGTTCTGGGTGTGGAAAATTCCCTCTAATGGCTTGGCTGCTTCCTAAGGTCAGGCCATATTTTCCAACTTTTTTTTTAAACTATTTTTAAAACAGGCAGAAAAACTAATCGCAAAAGCATTTTAGTATCGTGAAGCAGAGCAGGACCTCCTGGTGTGCAGCTGGACTGAACGAAATATCCTGAGAAAGGGAACAAGTCACAGTCACTTTCTCATTCACAGTCATCTTAATAAAGAATTAACTGTGCAGCTCCTGTTAAAAAGTCAGTATTTCTCTCTTAGTAACTGCCTAGTTGATGTGCTTATCTAATGAAGGAGATGCTATTTTCCTTTGCATCTGGGTGTGCCAGCCAGGGAAGAGGCTGTTCCAGAAAAGCAGGTCAGGTAGATGGAGTGTCCATTCTGCTCTCCTGCCTCCACCTTGCTGCTGACCTTCCAAAAGATGTGAGGCTCCATCTGCAAATGTCTGAAGAGAGCTGGACTGGGTGCTGCCTGTAAATCAGGCTGCAGCAGAGAAGACAGTAAGTGTGAACTCATATTACTGGAATATTTCACCCTCCAGACAAGTCGGGAAGGGTGCATATCTTTCAAATCATTTCAGTCTTTGAATGCAGGAAGGCTAACTAGAGAAACATTCTTATGGCCTCTTGCTTGTGCCCATTTTCTCATCCTGATCTGCAAGAGAAAGCTGGTTCTGGTATGCCTTGCTGGTCTCTATTGAAGTGTGAACAGGTGCTTGCTCATGGAGCAGTTTTGGCATCACTTAGTACCTGCAGTTGAGCAGCCCTGTTGCAGTGGATATGACACTTTCCATGGAGATATTTGCTGACATTCTCATGCTGGGCTTTTCTTCTTTTCCTCCCCCATTGTCATGTACAGGATCAGAAAGCCTGTGGAAAAGGTTCTAATCTTGGACATGTTCTGTGTTAACGTTTCTAAGACTTTTTAGTATATGTGAGTTTCAGCTGAATTTATCAATGGAAAAGATGCACAGGTATCTATTGCACAGGTAGAGATGAGCTATATGGGTATGTGTGGTGGGAGTTAATGGAATTTTCCCATTCTGCTTTATGGTTTAGCACTCCAGGGTGGATCCTGAGGAGCTGTTCACCAAGCTGGAGCGGATCGGCAAAGGATCGTTTGGTGAAGTGTATAAAGGGATCGACAACCGCACGAAGGAAGTGGTTGCTATCAAGATCATTGATCTGGAGGAGGCTGAGGATGAGATCGAGGACATTCAGCAGGAGATTACGGTGCTCAGCCAGTGTGACAGTCCCTACATTACCCGGTACTATGGCTCCTACTTGAAGGTAGGACAAACCATGGTGATTCCTTGCCAGTAGCTGAGGAATGGGGAGGGCTCCTCTGTGGGTGATGCAGTGGATGGTGGCACAGGGCACTGGAAAGTGATGTGTGAGTGGCAGCATGGCAGCAGCAACAGTGATGACTGATCACTGCATTGATGTGCACTTAATAGCAGACTGGGCTTTAAGACACTTGCTAAGCACATCGAAATGAGGCACTCTGTACTGTGTGGTACCAAGAGCAGGGCACTTCACTGGAGAGCAAATTATTTAAGACTAACCTCTTCCTGGTCTGACAATTCTGGAAAGGAAGTTGATGGGAATACTTTTCCAGAACACCACAGTCTTAAGGTACTACCTTCTAGGCTACCTTTTCAGTAGCCTCTGAAAAAAAAAGGAGGTTGAAACTGTACTTCATCAGAGGAATAATAAGAATAAAATAATATTAACCGAGTCTACAGAGGAGTGCCGATACTGTCTCTATTGAGAACAGGTTTAGGAATCTCTCATGGAAGTTACTAGTAGTGTTGATCAGAAGTGGCCTCTGCATTCTCGCTGCTGGAGATAAATGTAACAGTGGGACTGCAGCTAACAGTTCCTGAGCTCTTTGGGTCCAGAATATTCCTTACATATTTTTCAAAGGCCATAATACATTTTCTCAGCCTTCCGCTGTAGTTTCATGGACCTGCTGCTTATCTTCTACCAGGAGCTTGAGAACCTGAGCATGGAAATCTCTTCTCTGAGGAGTAAGTGTCTTGCTGACTGTACTCTTCAAGCAGGCAGTGCTATTAATGAGATCAAAGGCTGCAATGCTCCCCCGCCATTGCCAGAAAGGTCTTATGCTGGATGAGCTGTTGGAGAAAGTTAAAGGGCTCCAGCCTGGGAATAACTTTATGGGCTGGACAGTATGGTGCCTGTAGGGTCATTTGTTCAGATAAAACTGCAGACTGAGAGTTAGAAATGTACTGGAGGCAGGTCTGCCTCTGTAATGCTGTGTCGTCAGAAAAGAGGGAGCTGGGGGCTCCTTTCTTAAGCCCTGAGAGCTGTGGTGTTCAACATCTCTTGGATTGTGCACAGGGATACTCTTGTATCTTGCTGCTTCATAAGTGTTTCACTTTTCTGTCTGCTTTTATTACTGTCTTTGCTCTTGATTTGTGCTCTTGCTTGCAGGGCACTAAATTGTGGATAATCATGGAGTACCTGGGAGGAGGTTCAGCCCTGGATTTGGTAAGTGGCAAGTTCTGGACTATGAAAAATATTGACTGGAGACTTGTTTTGTGAAATGCCCACAAGCCAGACACTCATTTGCCACATTTGGCATCACCATCTTTTTGGCAGCCCTGTGCCTGAGCGGTGAGCAGTGCAAGGATAGACATGTTGGTTATGCTTATCCTAGGATAGAGGGAATGTTTTCATGGAGCTCAGCTGTCCCAGCACTGTTCTCCAGCATGCTGTACTGCTGCATTATGGAAAGAGTCAGTGAACTGGAAAGTGACCGCAGCCAGTTGGTTTTGAGCAGTGCAAATCTGTACTTCACCTAGTCAGAGTTGTAGTACTGCTCAGTGCCCACATAGCTCAGTAAAGACATGGTCTGTGATCAACTAACCCCAAATTTTAAGAGAATACAAATGTAGAATATACCCATAGGCAAAGTTCTGCTGCACTGTATTCTGTCACAGCGTATTTCTCTTCTCTTTAGGACAATAACACCCATTTTTCCAGAGCAGTAGTGAGTCATGTAGGGAAAGCTGCTGAGCCTGCAGTGACTTGGAGGAAGGTGTAGTGAGGGGCTGCCATCAGCAGTAGTTATCTGAGTGTCACAACCTCATTATTACACTGAGAAGGCAGGACTTGGTTAGAGGAGAACTGATGGAAGGGAGAAGAGATTTGATACTCCACAGCCTGAGGGTTGATGTGTCAGAGGGCGAAATTCAGTATTTGCATGCTAGCAGAGAGATCTGAACAAGAGAAACTAATAAAATGTTCTGTTCACCAGTGTATTTCCAGGCCAAAGCTAGAGGTGAACTGCTGTTTGTTTGGGAAGCCTTTAACAGACTGCTAGACTAGCAGAAAATCCCCCAAAGTTTTTCCATTTAATGCTGCCAGGTGCAAAGACCAGCATTCTGCTTCGTAGAATGTGCATCAGGTGTGCAAGAAGGTGCTTCCTGCTGAGTATGGCCTGCTTGGCCAAGGTTTTCAAGTGACAAACTGAGAGCCTGGAAAATCCAAGGCATCAGTCACCCTCTTTTAAGTCATCTTTCTGCCTTTTATCAGCTGAAGCCGGGACCACTGGAAGAGACTTACATAGCTACTATCCTGAGAGAAATCCTAAAGGGTTTGGATTATTTACATTCAGAGAGGAAGATCCACAGGGACATCAAAGGTAAGATTGGAGAGCTCAGCTCCCTTTCTTGTAAGGGATGTTAGTAACATAAAATTCAGAGGTATTATATTTCACCATAATCTGCAAGGTTTTAAAGACTATTTCTCAGTACTGCTTATCGTGTTGGGTTGCTGCTATCTGAATCTGATGCTTGTCACTGTATCACAATTCATGCTTTTTATGTCTTTAGGGTTTAGAGTAACATTAAGGATCTGTAGATCTCCTCTGGCATTTTGAGTTTGGACAATCAGGGAGCTAAAGCAAAGGAGTCAATGGAAGGCATGCTCAGATATTTGCTGACTTGTGTCTGGACATTTGCTTTGCTGCTGGACCTGAAGGGTGTGTGTGCTGATTATTGTGGTTATAGCTCACAGCAGACATGAGCTGTCCTCATGCAGGGTTCACAGCCCTAGAAAATCAGGCCAGCTTGTGTCAGCTTATCCTGCTGCTGGTTTTTATAGTCACTGGCCACGTGCAGTGGAGAGAGCTGGCATCTGCCTCCTGAAGAGCAGTGTCACAGCGAGCCCAGAGCATCAAAGTACTGTGGCAGGATGGAGGGACAGTGCTGTGGAGCTGTGGCCAGTGCTGGATGCTCACTGCTGACCCACTGCAGGAGGGGATGTGAGCAGGCAGGGCACCGAAACTTCATGCAGGGAGAGCGGGGAGAAAAGATTCCATTGTGTACATGAGACTGCACATTTCTAGCACTGCAAGATATGCTGGGCTGTTGGCTGCCAGTGGTGGGGAAATGCTGAAAGTTGACTGCTAGTGGTAGAGAAATGCTGAAAGTTGTTAGGTAGGGTCTCAGAATGAAAAGTCGTACAGAAAAACCGTGTTCCCAAATCTGCACAATGTTACAGTGTTATGAGTGAGTGGGAACTAGCACAAGAGTGGGAGTTGAGCTCTTTAGAAGGATCTGCTATTTAACCTGTGCTGAACGCCACTCTGGAAAAAAAATCAAGAGCATTAGAGGCTGTGTTGCTCTCCCTTTGTGTGGCCGGGAGTCACATCTACTTGATTGTGTGGCCTTTCACATCTACTCCCTGCTCCTACCTTAGCAATATTCCCCTTCTGATCCAACAAAGTTCCCTGTTACCCAGTGGAGTTCAAACCATGAGAATGGGTCTGAGGCTTTAAATCCAGGCTGAGGGGGAAGGAGGATGGCACAGGAGGACCTCACTCTGTGTTCAGCTCTGTGTGGGCTGGAGGTGACTCAGAAGCCAGCAGACTTAACTGCTTACTTGTGTCTTCAGCTGCCAACGTGCTGCTTTCGGAACAAGGAGATGTGAAGCTGGCTGACTTTGGGGTGGCTGGACAGTTGACAGACACCCAAATCAAGAGAAACACCTTTGTGGGGACTCCATTCTGGATGGCACCAGAGGTCATCAAACAGTCTGCTTATGACTTCAAGGTGAGCTGGGAGCAAGAGGATTGCTCCTTGGGGCTACTGTGCATGAGGTTGTGATAGGACAGAAACAGGGATTGGAAATGCTGCTTACTGCAGGAATTATTCTTTCCTGTTATGATTCAGTGTCTGCTGAAGAAGTTTGTGTATTAAACATGAAATGCCCTGTCTGATTTGATGTGATTAGCTGTCCTAAAACTGTGCTTTCGTGTTGTAGAATTGCTCCTTGCTGTTCTGTGTTCTTCTTTTCTTTTCCAGGCAGACATCTGGTCCCTTGGGATTACAGCCATTGAACTAGCAAAGGGAGAGCCTCCAAATTCTGACTTGCATCCTATGAGGGTACTCTTCTTGATCCCCAAAAACAACCCTCCAACACTTGAGGGTCACCACAGCAAGCCCTTCAAGGAGTTTGTGGAAGCCTGCCTCAATAAGGATCCTAGATTTGTGAGTATTGCTGCCCCCCTGTGAATTTGGGTAAAGGTCAGCAGAGGTCAAAAATTCCTTTAGCAGGAAAGTGCCAGAATTCCTGGAGAGAGAGAATTGCTGAGCTTACAGGATGGACACATGAGCCTGGCAGGACTTCCTCATGAGGGCACATGGTGGGATGGGCACTGATCACTTCTCTTTGATGACCAGCAACGGGCCCTAAGGGAATGGCATGAGGCTGTGTCAGGGGAGGTTTAGGTTGGATATCAGGAAAAGGCTTCTCCCCCATAGAGTGGCCAGGCACTGGAACAGGCTCCTCAAGGCAGTGGTCATGGCCCCAAGGCTGCTAGAGTTCAAGGAGCGTTTGGATAACACTCTCAGGCACACTGTTGGGGATTGGTAGCATTGTTGGGGGCTGTCCTGTGCAGGGCCAGGAGTTGGACCTGATGATCTTTGTGCATCCCTTCCAGCTCAGGATATTCTGTGATTCCAGTTGAAGTCAGTGAGTTGCATGTTTAGTCTGCAGAGATGGTTAGATGTGACATGCTTTCCTTTTCTGCTCCAGAGGCCAACAGCTAAAGAATTGCTAAAGCACAAGTTCATCACACGCTACACCAAGAAAACCTCATTCTTAATGGAGCTGATCGATCGATTCAAGCGCTGGAAGTCAGAGGGCCATGGAGAAGATTCCAGTTCTGGTGATTCTGATATGTAAGTGCATACTTTGCATGGAGAGTTGCCCCTGCTTGCCCCAGGGTAGCCTACTGCAAACAGCTCAGGTCCTTTTCCCACCTGAGACCTTAACCTTTGAGCTTTTGTTTCTGGGAGCAAGCGAGTGCTGCCTGAAGAGCAAGGCTGTTACCTCATGTTCAGTGGGGCCTGGTTCTCTGTTCTGGTCTTAACCTGTGGAGCCTCTTTGCTGAGTGTAAGGAATCAAAGTCCTGACACAAAACATTTAGTCTGCATGTAACTAGTAGAACAGGGCTCTTGTTGCCTGTATTTTATGCACATTAACTACAAGAGCCACAGGCTTTAATAACTGTGGCAAGAGCTGTGTTTGTGTGTACTCAGGTGTAAATCTTTGCTGCTGCTATGCAGGACAGTCAGGTTATAGACTTTGGATGCAGAAAGGGCACTTCATTGCCAGACTGGTGTCACAGAGCTGCTCTTCGCCTGTAGGGGCAGTGACTCGAGTGACCAAGGACTTGGGGAGATTGGCTTGTGACATCTAAGCCTAGCCCCTTGTGAGCTTGGATTGTCTTGAAATTCTCCTATATTTAACTAGCACTAGAAACTTTTTCAAGCTGGCTGGATCAGAAAGCTGAATGTGGTGATTTGGAAACACCAAATGTGGATGTAGTACTTAACTCAGATCTCTGTGGTGCTGTATATGTGCTGTAGAGACTGAAGAGGCTTCTCTTCAGAATTTTTTCTGGAATAGGGAGAAGCCTGAAGGCCTGCAGCGATATGGCAGTCAGGTGGGGAGAACTTGTGATTCTGGGAAAGTGTGGGCAAACCCCCCAGTGTGTGGAGCTGAGGCTTTGTCTTGACTTTCCCCTTTTCATTTGCAGTGATGGAGATGCAGAGGATGGAGACCAGGGTCCAATCTGGACATTCCCACCAACCATTCGCCCCAATTCCTTGAGCAAGCTGCACAAAGGAATGGCTCTTCATGGTTCCCAGAAGGTCTGTGTACTGTCTGGTCTTTCTGAAGTGGGCTGAACTAACATGAGCTTTTGGATGTCTTGGGGAAGCCACCAGACCCTGATCTTATGTCTGAAATGTACTTCAGTCTGGCACTAAGGGCTGGTGCTCCATAGTTGCCTCTTCCATATCATCAGGGTACTGTGACTTGTTGCTTTCCCAAGATCTGGTGATGGTATTGCCCTGGAGGTGCTGTGAATTCACCAAAGGCTTAGTACTTCGTGTGCCCTGGGAGCTTTAGCCTGTGCTTGTAACTTCTTTTCATGTTGCTTTCCAGCCTACTGAGCCCATCAAGAGGCAGCCACGATCCCAGTGTCTCTCCACACTTGTTCACCCAGTTTTTGGGGAGGTGAGTAGAACCTTCTTGGTGTCTCTGCTGGTCGGAGATGAAGAGACTGTAAATGTGGTTTTGTGCTTTTCCTAAATAACGTTGCTGCACCAGTTCCAGGCAGGAAGTGGCTTCTTGGACATTTCATTTCTGCTAGTTTGACTCCCTTACCCCAGTTTGTTGGTTCTCCTTTCCTTTGATTAGACTTTCCTGCTGGCTCTGCAGATCTCACTGAGCAAAATCAGGTGCAGGAAGGGTTCTGGGCAGTCTCTGAAATAACCTGGCTTTTGCATGCAGTAGAGAAGGGACTTGAAAGAAAACTTCTCCAGGTTGAAAATCTGCTTTGCTGCTGGTTGCACATGTTATTCTTTGCTCTTGGTAGGAAACTAGAACTGAAGACTTTGTCCTCCTCACTATTGTATGATTGCATCTTAAACCAGCTAGGCTTGATCCCCTCTTTCCCTAAGAGGGCTGAAGCTGGGCTGTGTGAATGGAGATCTGACTAAGATGCTGTTTGTAATCTTTTATCTACCTTCCCTGCATGCTTATTATTGGATGTGACTATTGAAAATGGCCCATGGGGAGTCACTAACAGATGTGGGCAACTGCAAATCTGGAGAAATTGAGCATTGGACATTTGGACCTGGAGGGACAAGCAGCAAGAAGCAGCTGGTAAAGCTGAGCTCAGTGCAATGCTCTAACTCCTGCAAGCCTCCAGAGAGCTCTTCTGCAGTGGGTAGAGACTGCCCAGCACACACTGTACCCATCACAGGCTGCTGGGCAAGCTGAAGGTCAGGGCCTTGCCATCAAACTGACAACTTACCTCCAGGACAGATCCTGTGCTTGTTCTGAGGTGGGCAGCCTTTGGTAGGTAGACATCAAATCCTTGGCTTGAGCATCACAACTATTTTTGGCCTAAGAAATCTGTATCCTTGATGTGTAACTGAGTTGCCCTCCATGCCCCTGCCACTTCTGACTGAGCAGAGGTGTGTGTGGGTTGTTCCCACAGCTTTGTGGTAAGGACCAGGTGCCCCATGGAGGAGGCAGCAGCCCTTTTTGGCTGGGAACTGTTTGTTCCCAGCAGGGGACTTGGTGCACAGGAACGACCACAACTAGAGATTAGCATTCACATTGTCCTGCTTTCTGAAGCATGGAGAGCAGGTGAGCTCCAACAACAGGAAAGGCTGATCCTAGAATTGAGGCAAAGAACTGCCAGGCTTAATCTAAAGCCCTTTAATCAGCAGAGCCTAATGGGACCTTAATTGAACTGGACAGTGGTAAGCTGGCAGATGTTGTTCAACAGGACGCTTGATTGTTGTTCAGATCCTTGCGTGATGCTGCCCTGGGGAAGCAGTACCTGGAGAAAAATTTGAACCCCAGACACTGGACTTCTACCTTCCTGACCTACAAAAACAGCTCTTTTTGGTCTAGGTGGAATGTGGGTGCCCTCCTGCACCCTGGTAGAGTCATACTAAGAGGGAAAGGGCCTTAATATCAGTGCTGCACTACTTGACCAGTGCTTTCTGCAACAAAATAAGGACCTAACGCCCTGTTTCTGGCTTGCAGCTCAAAGATAAGCACAAGCAGACTGGAGGCAATGTGGGAGCCATGGAGGAGCTGGAGAATGCCTTTAGCTTGGCTGAGGAGTCCTGCCCAGGCATCTCTGACAAACTGATAGCACACATGGTGGAGCGGGTACAAAGGTGAGTGTCCTGAGTGTGAGCTGGGGCTGTTGTGCTCCAGAGCTCTGGAAAGGTTGGTGATGAGCAGTCAAGACAGACAAAAGTGAATATTGATGACAGCTGCCTTAATCGTTCCTATGCCACTTCTTTTAACTGCTTTCATGTAATTGAAACAGTTCTTTGGCCTCAGAAGTCTTTCCTCACACTGGACAGGTTTCTGTAGAGCAGATGTATGTTGCAGGGCACACAAAGATGCTGCTATTCACCTTCATTTTGCACATGTATCTATATACATGTGATGTTCTGCTTGTCCCATTACTCAGGTAGCATGGACTATGCAAAATCTGATTGGGATCACTTCTGGAATAAGAATTTTCTGTTAATGAGTATCTGTTTCATTGCATGGAATGTGCTTTACAGCATTACGTGCAGCCAGTCACTGCTTGCCCAGCTGTAGGTATATAGGAAAGTGTACTTTTCCTGAAGAGAATTATTTATTAAAGCACTGAAGGAGTGTAAGTCTGGTAGAATTTAGTTCTTGGCTAGGTCAGACTTGGCTCCACTGCTGGCACCAAGTCCAGTCACATCTACGTGTTGCAGGTACCAACACAGCTAACCTGGTGACAGATTTATCAGGCTTTATTTAATATTAATTTGGCTTTTCTCCCTTTCACAGCAGGCTGTCCTAAATCTCACCCTTTTCTTAATAAGAGAGAAACGTAACATTTGGCTCCTCCCTGGTTAGCAGGCTGGAAGTGTTTTGCCATACATGTGAGACCAAAGAAACCGTTCTCTGTTCTGGCTGCTCCTGTAAACACAACCCAAGCTTTACAGTCTTTACATCCTTCAGCTTAGGCTTTCTAAGCATTTATTTCTGATGGGTTAAAGTTTGTGCCTTGTAACTCAAGTACCTGTTGAATAGAACAGAATCGTTGGCAGGTTGGAAAAGATGTCTGAGATTGAGTCTAGCCTTTGACTGATCCCCACCTCGTCAACTAGAGCATTGAGTGCCACATCCAGCCCTAGAGGGCTTCTGTTTCTCCATCATTCAAGCTTCCAAGCAAACATACCATGGGGCTGTGTAGAACCCTCATCTAATAATCACTTAATGCCAGGAAGAGAACACTCATTCTTCTGGCTAACCCACAGGGGGCACAGAAGGTGTCCTGTGATACCTGTAAAACCTGAGCCTCTCACTGAGCAGGAGGTGCTCATAGATGTGTGTGGGTGACTGCAGACAGGGTAGCTGTTTCAGCATCATTCACTTCTGTCACCCTAGAAATGACACCACTGGACAGGGCAGAAGCACAAGATACTTGGGGGCTTGCAAAACCTCAAAGACCTGTTTGCTTTCTTACTGTACAACACTAGTGCTGAAAACTTCTTATTAGGTTAAAACTGAATCTTGAAAGCCTGAGAAAATGCCACCTTGGCTTTTTGCTTTAAAATAAAAAGTCAGGACTTTTTATTGAGCAAAAACTGATGGCAGTGGCAGTGGGAGTGGGGACAGACACACCCAGCCTGAGGCCTTCCCCCACAGAGCTGCTGGTGGGTGCCTGTGGGTCCTCTTCCAGGTGAGAGCTTCAAACAGCCACTACTGACTTTTCCCTGCTAATTCTTCCTTGCAGGTTTTCACACAGTCGGAACCACCTGACCTCTGCCCGCTGACACTCACATTCCCTGCTGTTGTTGTGAGGGGGGAAGGATTTTTTCCAGCTTCATAAGAACTACATCTCTAATCCAGACCACCATCTGCCGTTGGATGTGACATTGTGATGGACTCCAGGACATTTCAGAGCCTTCATGTTAGCCGTGTTTCCATGATAACCCAGGGTGGGGTTTGCGATGCAAGTACAATTTAGACCTTTTGCAGAACCCGAGATGGGTGGTCTAATTGTTTTTACAATGTAATCAATGCAGTTTTTAATTGTTTTCCTACAATGGATGTGTCCATTTTGGCTTGGTTTGATTCACAGCTTGTTTCTGGTAAATGCCTGGCTGCTGGTTTTAAAAAGGGAGATTCTCTTCCATTGATACATGTTTCACAGGCAAGTCTGATGGGTTTAGCCTCCTGGCCTTCCTAAAGAAGTGTTTGTGAGCAGTCGTGTGTGAGTGCAGGGATGTTGGGAAGCTCTCCAGGTGTTTAGGGCCTCTGGGAGAGTGAGACCAGCTCTCCAGTTCTTCTGGAGGATCACTTCAAGTCCTTCACACACAAGTAACAGAACGCTTTCCAGTGCCGCAGCAGCTGATACACGGCTGCTCTTTCCCAGACTGTCATTTCACAGGAGGATGGGTTTGTTCTTTTTTTTGGTTCTGGGACATCGTTTTGTATTAGGCCTCAGTTCATCTACTTCAGGCAACAGCAGAACTTGCCTTGGGTCTCCAGTGAGCAGAAGGCAAAGTGGGTATGTTTGCTGGGGGAGCTGATGAAGTTCCTGCCCTTGGCGCTTCTGGCAGCTGAAGCAGCTCGACAGGCAGGCTGGGCAGTGCCAGTCTGAGCTGAGCACACACTGTGCAGACCCATGTGGGGCAGAGGGGCTGAACAGTGCAGTGGGGGCAACAGAACAGCTGAAGACACTGGCAGGGCTTTGGTTCACAAGGCAGAGGGACACTACATAGCAGTTTTTTAGCCAAGAACCTGTCCTCTACAGGAAGATGTAAACTGGATGGCTCAGCAGTGTTGTAGGGCTGGGGATTCCTAAAAGCTGCTCTGGGCCTCCGTCTCCTCAGCCTTCCCTTTCTGGCTCCTCCTTCAGCCTGGGATCTAAACTTGCTGCAGCCAGGACTCTGCTCCAGTTGACAAGCTGGGGTGGTGGTTGCTAGCAGAGAAGGTAAAGCATCTACTGCTCTGTTGGCTGCTTAAGGTATTCCAGCAGAGCCATCCCCAGGAGCTTTGCTTTCTGTATCAGACTAGTTTATAAAGCAAATCTTTAATTCAGGTAAGCACACAGATCTTAAATCTACACTTCAAAGGTCTAGAAAAATAGACTTAGGAAAATAACCCCTGATAGCTGGCTCCTTAGAGAGCTGCTCTCTAACTGAAGAGATGCCCATGAAGTCATCAAGACCTCAGTTACCCAGATCTTTCTGTCTGGGTTTTTGTATGTGGATGATATTGCTCACCCCAGAGCCACTGAGAACAATGGCTGGAGCTGTTTAGCATTTTTTTAAAGACACTTGGTTAGAAACAAGGCTTGATTTTTGGTACTTAGATTCAGACCTGCCGATTTTAAGTGCTGGGCTGCAAGTAGCTCAGGAGGACCATATGTTCCCTCATCCTGGTGTGTGATGTTCAGTTTAGCTTATGACTATCCTTTATTTATCCTGATGGATAAATCCAGGCTCAGCAACACTATGAACTTGTACAGTAGAGAAGAGGTGCTGCTGTTGGATCTCTGCTGCAGAGCAGTGTTCCACTGTGGTGAGAGTCAGCTCAGAGCTTGCAGTTAGGAAGAACAAAACAAACCCACTTTTCCCTTAGGAGGAGAAGTTAATGTAAAGACAGGATACTTGGAGAGGGGGAAGGCAGAGGCTGCAGGCCAGCACAAGGGCTCCTGCTGCTTTTGAAGTTGCTGTTCACAGCAGTAGCAAGCCCTGTCGATAAGGTACCTGTATAGTTACTCACGTGCTCTGCAGTGTAACGAGTAAACTTTTTAAAGGAAACAATCCCCAGACCCTTCGTCCAGTATTCAAAGCAACAATGGGTTTAGTTTTTAAAAACATTGAAAGGGATCTGCCACTTTCAATAAAGTAACAAAACAAATGAGGCTGGTGTAACTGTGTTATTAGGGGAAATGGATTGGTTCCAGCTGCTTTTCTCTGCATTCTTCTTGGTCTGTCCCTGCATCTTCCTCATGACTCTATAACAGAGACCCCAGAGACAGAACTAAATACGTTGTGTGCAAGGATTACAGCTGCAGGCACATCAGTCCTTTCTGCTGGCAATCCAGGAAGCGCACGCTGTTGGCCAGTGCCGCAGCGTCCACTGGAGGACACTGCACTGCAGTTTCTTTTTCTTGCTGGAGTTTGTTCATTATCTATTTGTTCCTTATCTGTTTGTTCATTATCTGCATTATCTTCAGACTCAGGCTCGACTGGCAACAGGGTATATCTGCCCTCCTCTGTCTCACTGTGCAGTTGGGAGGAGGCCCTAACCCTGGCAGGGGTTTCCCAAGGAGGTGGTGGAGTGTCCATCTTTGGTGATAATGCATGGCACAGATGTCTCCCTACCTGAGCAGTGGTTGGACCAGACATCCCTGAGATTGTGTGACCTCAAGGTCAGGATGAACACTTTGGAGCTGCCATTTTAGTTGTGTTTAAAAACCCTTGTGACTGTCTTTCCCTGGGCAGGAGCAGAGGTTGAAGACACAGCTGAGGCTGTGACCAGCTCTGCAGTGCTCCTCACCTGTTTTTCCTTTGGAGCCAAGAAGCAACACTGATAAATGCACTTCTGACTGTGCTTTTTGAGGGGAATTTTGCTAAATGTCATGTGCTCAGCTCATCAGGCTGTTGCCAGGACCGTGGTGATGAGCTGGCCTCACCTGCAGCTGGAGTACACAAGCAGAGGTTCAGTGCAGCAGGTGAGGATGCAGAGCTGTGTGGGTAGGTGCAGCTTGTAATTGGAGTGGTGACTGATGCCTTATAAAAACGAATGTCTGACAGTTCATGTCTCCCCAGTGCTCAGACACTTGGCTCCACTGGCACAGCCATGGTGTGGGCAGTGCCAGGCATACAGCACCTTGTGCCTGTGCCTGCTCCTGCTTCCGCAGAGCTCAAGCTGTGCTGAGCTGTGAAACAGGGAGGTGACTTCACTGGTGTAACAGAATCACTGCTCTGGCTGGGGGGGAGAAGGAGTGGGAACAGCTCTGTGGCATTAAATATATCAGGAGTTACTGAACAAAGTCCAGTTTCTTAAGCAGGGCAGCAGGACTGTGTTATCCTGGATGAAGGTCAAGCATGAAGAAGGAAAACCAGTAGTGTAGGGGTTGTTCAGCCAGCAGAAGAGAAGGCTCCAGGGTGACATGGGGGAACTGGCTTCACACTGACAGGGCAGGGTTAGGTAGGTTAGGAAGAAATTCTTCATTTTGAGAGTGTGAGGCCCTGGCACAGGGTGCCCAGAGAAGCTCTGCTGCCCCTGGATCCCTGGAAGTGTTCAAGGCCAGGCTGGATGGGGCTTGGAGCACCCTGGGCTAGTGGAAGGTGTCCCTGCCCATGGTGGGAAAGGGGACAGAGGGAGTGGAACTGGATGGTCTTTGAAATAGCAAGACCATGACTATTAAGCCATGTGGTCCCAACTGCACCTTCCCCCGTTACATACACCTTAGCAAGGAACTAAATGGTAACAACCCATTTTAATCCTGATCTTGCCTAATGCTCCTGTTAAAGAAACTGCTCATGCTCATCGTTAAGACAAAAAGACTCCTGGAGAGTTCTAGAAAAATAAAATACTTCATAAAACTGATACACCACTGAAATCCTCACCATTTTTTAAGTTCACTGAGGTAAGGCATCTGCAGTTCTGCTAGGAATAGCAAAGTTTTTGGCTTTTCTAGACTGAGCTCCTGCACTTTAAATGCAGAGACATTTGAGCTCAGTGTTCTCAAACCAAGAAGGGACTTTTTGCTGCCTGCTGTCCTCCAGAGGCTCCTGGTTTAGAGACCCCATCTCAGCACTTACATCTTCAAGACAGGAGATGCTGAGCTGCAGGCTCAGCACAGAAGCAACTAAAGGATCATTCACTCACCAGCCCACAGACCTTCAGGAAAGACTCCTGCTCACTGTGGGGCAAGTGGCACTCAGGCTCCACAAAGGCAGCTCTGCCACCTCCTCCACACCATCCTGACTGGATGGAGAGCGCTTGGCACAGGGTGAGCCGAGATCCAGAGTCAGGGAAAACCACTGAATAACCTGAACATGGGAGCAGGAATGGGGAGGGTAAGCTCAGGAATAAGAGGCTGAGAGAGTTTTATACCAAGATGCTATTTACTTTGAACAGTCATATTCAGCCACAGTATAACATGTCTAATCAATCCACATGGATACACCTACAACAGGTAATTAAAAAAATAATAAATGAAGACGCTAATAAATTAAGTACATTTAACTTAGATGGGACAATGGTCTTTGTGACAGCGGTGGCACAGGCTGGATCTGCACTCACTCCTCTAGGATGCAAATGCCAAGCAAGAAAATCCCTCTGGATTCCCCCTCCCTTCAGTCCTCATCCCACATATGTTTGAGACCATAACTGAACTCTCGTGCTCATTGTCAATGCTCCAGCGTCCTTCCCATTGTCACTGGGATCTCCACATTCCTCCATCCTCACAACATGCAACACTTTCCTTTTGCTTTCACTGCACCACTGCATTGTTCCTTCTGTTAGTACACAAGCACTTTTCTTATGATTTATATTAAAGTCAGCACAGCCCATCAAAGCCACGTCCAACAGCATCTTGTGGCACTTAGCATATGTCAGTCCTTCCGTGGAGGCACCCAAAGGTGACAGCTTTACAAAAGAGAACAAGCTGCAAACATTTCAGATTTGATACAGAAATTTAATAGAGTCCACACTAATGCTCCATCTGGAATCCAGTGAGAAACAGAAGATGGATCCCACCCCAAACTGAAATATAAGATTAGGGATTTTCTGAAGTCTTTGCATGACAAAAGCACAAGCAACAGTGACTTTCAGAGGCTTGTTCTCCTACAGTGCTTAAATGCCTTGAAAACATCACCCACACCAGAGTGGAGAGTGTTTGCCGTCCCATGCCTTCCTTAACTCCTACTACAGGATAAAGAAACTGGAGCTGTGATATGAGAATAGTGATTGAGTTCAGAAGACAAACCATGTACCCCCCAGCACCAATCCACAATACAGCAACACCTCGACAGCTCAGCAGAGACTCCATCCTCCCGCTTCCCCGGAAAACTGCTGCCATGGCAGCTCCTGAGGAGCAGAGCTGTTCTGGGAGAGCTGCAGTGGCTGTTCAGAATGAGCTGTGGGGAAGCCAACACACTGTGTTCCTGTTAGTCTGAGACAGCTGTGCCAGCAGGTTGATGTTGACAGCAGCAGGATGGGTTGTGCTGCCAACCCCATGGAACAGGGGATGTCTGGGAGCCAGCAAGCCCTGGCACCCACTGCTGCCAGCCAACTGCACCACTGGAAGCTGCTGGTTTTCTCCCAGGTGTGCTGATCATCCAGTCAAAATGTACAAACAAGGTGGTACCTGCCTTCAGGGCAGGTCAAGGTGTTGCTGTACAGGTCCAATGGAACAAGAACCCTTCCACGATGTGTGCACACTGGAGCACTGCTGTTGTTGGGTTCTAAGCAGGTTCAGCTGGAACAGACTTGACCCTCTTCCATGCCATGGGGAATGGATGTGATCCCTGTCTGCAGCCCCCTCACTCCCACTTTCCATACCGGGGAAAATGAGCCTCCTGGCTCTTTGCTTTATCAACTCCAGAGACTCCTGTTCCCACCTGCCTCTTCTGGTGGTGTTGCCAGCAGAGATCCAGCTCTGCCCCACGTCACTCTGTGTGGCTGTCCTTCTCCTTGGGAAGCAGCAGGCTCGACCTGGCCGGAGAGCTGGTGGCTCTTTTGATCACCTCCATCCACCTGCCAGAAAACACATGAGAAATGTTTAACCCTCACTCACAGATAATCTTGTCCTTTGATTATGAGCTGCATCCCTTTCTCAAACCTCCCAAAACAATAATTTTCTTTATTTTACAAGCCTTCTGGGAAATTAACTCTTCAAATGAACAGCTTGAGATGTGGTAAATACCCTGCAGAACATGGTTGTCTGTCTAAGTAACAGGTCTACAGTGCTCTGACCTCCAGAGAACTCCCATGAGAGCTCACTGTGTTCTCTGTGTTAACAAGGGTGACAAACTGACAATAATTATTGCTTTTCTTAATAAATTAGGGAATAGGTAACAGCCTTGCTCATGTAGAAAAAAGCAAAGCGACAGTGAAAAAAGCAAGACAAACCCATTGTGAATTAGACATTTTCCTCTTTAAATCATTACATGAGCCCAGTGCATTAAAGAGTACAACTTATGGCTCAGGTAGCTGATAGCTAAGCTATTCACAAGTCTGTGACGCTCTCCCAAGGAAGGGGCACATGTGACACCTCAGTAAAACCACATTCCAAAGCAACGAATACGACCCTGCAAGGCAGGACCCTCAGTGCAAGGGTTCTCCACAGTTAACACAGCAGCAAAGTCTTGTATGTGGTACATTTCACACACTGTTTGGACCCTCTGCAGAAGCCCCTGAGAGCAAATAATTGTAAGTACAGAGAATAATAATAAAATGTAATCACAGAGAAACCAGCCAAGTGAAAGGGAACCCTGCACTTGTTGCTCTCAGCCTTGTGTTATAACTTACGCTTCCAAAGATTGAAGACAAAAACCAAAAAACCCTTTCCAGAACGTGGAAATCTGACTCCCGAAGAGCTGGTGGGGCTGGGCACCCCACAGCCCTTCCTCCCACATGCCTCCCTGGCTCCAAGGAAGCCCCAGACTCCTGGTACAAAGTACAGCTTACAGCTCTAGGTGTATCCCCAGCTCCCCCACAGTGAGCAGGGTCCTGGCAGAGGAGAATCTCTAATATCGTCAGTGGGGAAAGGAAGGGAATGTTATTCCTGAGAACGTGCTGGAAGATCACTCAGACTAGGAGGAAAGAGAGGATGGGATGACCAACCACTGAGTTAAGAGCAGCTTATATACCAAGACAGAGAAAACAGAAAATTACCTCTCAAAGGTGTATTTGCTCTCAGCCCTGAAGAAATACACGTGGGACTTGAACTGTAGCTTGAAGACATAATCCTTCTGAATCCCATCCGCCTCCGCAGGGCAGCTGACCGTGTAACCGAGCAGTGGGAGGCTGGCCAAGGGATAATCATCCTGCAAAAGCCCAAGAGCACAGCCCTTAGTGCAAGGCATCCCTGCCATGCAGCCCCTGCACCACAGGTAAGGGCTGTGCTCTCTTGTTCAGCAGACAACAGGAGGACTCTTCTGCAAAGTCACCAACAGCTTATAATTAAACCTTCCCCCAACTCCCTTAACTTTTTTTATAATTATTAGCTTCTGCTCCTCTACCCATTGCTGCTTCCTGGGCTCCCTCCTCCCTCTCTGCAGCCTTTCTATGGAACTCCAAGCACAGATCTGACAAAAAAAATTAAAGTAACCCTCACAAAAGAAATGTGCCTTCAAGGCAAGAAGCCAGAATAACCCAGTTACTGGGTTAATAAACAGTTTATTGGGTTATTAAGATGAAAAGATTGTGCTGCACCACGGTTCATTATCAAGCAGGTGCTGAATGCACCATGGACAGAAAAATTCCTGAAGCCTGTCAGGATGAGCTGAAGCCCAGAGGGGAGAGATATGGGCAAAGGAGGTCCGAAAGCTGCTGGGTTGCTCACATTCTTCAGTCACTGCATGAGGAGACATTTCCCCCTCACTCACAGAAGGTCAGAACCACCAGAACTGGAAATCCTGATTAAGTTCCACAAGAAGTGCCCACAGACTTTCAGAGAGCAGCTTCATTATGAACTACCTCCTTTTCCACTCCTTACTCTCCTTCAAACAGCAGTGAGTTGCCCCTGGAGCTGAAAGCTGAGGATCCCCAGGTCACCCCAACCACCATCCTCTCACCTACTCCTGCTCACCTGGTGTGTCTTGTAGAAGAACAAGCAGAAGTTGGTGAAGACGACCCACAGCTTCTGCCAGCCATTGCTGTTCTTGAACTTCCTCAGCAAATACCCAGAGAGCTGGTTCTGGCACAGAAGGGAAAGAGGACTCCCATGAAACCACAGGTTGCCATCCTGCTGCAGGTGAACAGCCCAACACTTGCTCCCTGGTGTAAAAGGCCTCCCAGGTATGGTGACAGCCACCAGGGCCCATCAGCCACCACGGCCCATCCCTTTCAGCCACCCTTTCTTACATGCAGAAAACCCTCATGGAACACACTGTGAGAAGGGAAATAAAGCAGGACAGGAAGCAGAGGATGGCAGAGCTGGGAGATAAACAACATGTGGCAGCTACACAAAGCCAAGCTGGCATGGAAGGGAAACACCACTGCCTTGGAGTCAGCCAGAGGGATAAGGAAACCCATGGCATGGAATGACAGCACATGGATTTTGTAACTGGAGTAAAAGACAGGATACATGGCAGATTTCCAGAGAGAACCATTTTGTGAGGCATAAACAGGAGGAAATCCCATCTCAACAAGGCAATGGTACAACTCTGCCTCTGAGGATGAGCATCCTCACGTGAGCAGTTAGGAAGCAGGACACTTTCCTGGGCATCCCATGCTCCTCCCCACCAGCACAACATGTGAGAGGCATCTTTACCTGGATCATGCACAAGTAATCAGACAGGGATAGGCTCTGGTTCCGGTACCAACAAACATGGGTGATTGTGTTGGGCCGTTGGGCCTGGCCCAGCAAATAGCGAGGAGGAAGCTCTGGAGAAACAGCAAGAGAGCAGAAAACTGAGCAGAGAAAGGGGGAGAGAAAGAGAAAAACAGAATGTTAGGGTGAGAGGAGTTACGCAAGAAAGGCGGCTGTCAAAGGAAAATGGATTGTGAAAAAAATGACGGTGTTAGAACATGGAACAGATCAGAGTGAGAAGGAGTGCAAGAACTCACACATTCAATCCCAGAACCTGTAGCAGGGTGAGCTTGTTATCCAGGCACAGAACTGGGAGGTGGTGTCTTTCCCAAGGTGACAGCAGGGAAAGGCCTGTCCCATCCAACAGAAACCACAGCAGAAGCCAGCACAAGGGCCCAATGTCTGGACCTCAAGCCTAGGTCACATCTATAGCACTTCTCTTACCAAGCTGATCCACATGATCTCCAGATCAGAATAAAGCAGGAGCTCCAGTGCCCAAATCTTTAACTCCTTTTAAACAAGTGCCTCAAGAGCAGAGCAGGACAGGCAGGCACAGATACATGCTGCAGTCCCCTGCCCCATTGCTTTTGTCTAGTCAGTGACCACCTTTTTCTCTCCATGGTGTTTAGAGTCCTTTCCACTTCTGGAAGTCTTCCAAGCATGCCAGCCTCCAGGAAGGTGTCTCACCCTGCCAAACTGCTGCCTAAAGTGAAACCATAGACTTGGTGCAAGCAGTGAAAGGAGTACTGAACTGTCTGTCTTGAAATCTCCACGATCTGTCTTGATCTCTACGATCTGTCTTGAAATCTCCAGGATTCAGAACCCAAATGTGCCACCAGTGCTGCCTTGCACTGTGAGTAACAGCAAGACCACAGATACCAGCAGCTCATAGAATCCTGGACAGGTTTGGGTTCAAAGAAACCTTGAAGTTCACCTGGTTCCACCCCCTGCCAGGGACACCTTCCACTAAACCAGGTAGCTCAGACCCCCATCCAACCTGGCCTTGGACACCTCAGTGGGCACACAATGAACATCTCTGCTCAGCATAAAGTGATGGTGCCATGAAAAAACACTTGGCTGCTCAGTCCTGCCAGCCAGGGAAGGGCAGAGAATTCCAACTGATCACCCTCTTCTTAATTCTGGGTGCAGTACAGTAGCTAACCAGAGCTCAGTACAGCACAGTCAATCTCTAAAGGAAAATATCATGGATAGGGAACTTACAATCATAGAACCAGATTGGAAAAGGACCTCCAAAATCATCAACCAATCTTTGACCAAATCCCACTGAACCATACAGCAAAGTGCCACATCCACAAATTCTCTGAACATTTCCAGGGACAGTGGCCCTACCATGTCCCTGAGCAGCCCATTCAAATGCTTAACCATTCTGTCAGTGAAGAAATATCTCAATGCCCAATCTAAACCTACCCTGGTGCAGCTTCAGGCCCTTTCCTCTCATCCTGTTTCCTGGGAGCAGAGCCTAACTGCCATCTGGCTTCAGCCTCCTGTCAGGGAACTGTAGAGAGCCAGAAGAGCCCCCCTGAGCCTCCTCTTCTCCAGACTGAGCCCCCTCAGCTGCTCCTGGTGCTCCACTGTCATTCTCTGGACATGCTCCAGCCCCTCAATGTCCTTCTTGTCATGAGGGGCCCAAAACTGACCCCAGGATTTGAGACACTTCAGCAGTGCCCAGCACAGGGGATGGTCAGTCCTCCAGCAAGGAGGACGAAACCCAAAGCAGCAATTCAGTCCTAGGATATCATGCATTTCCTTTAAACTTTCCCTGCTTTGGTCCCTGCTGCACATGGAGCAGAGCATGAGTACAGACACACAGACAGGGACAGAGGGGACAGGCATGCAGTGGTGTTGGATAGCCCATGCTCTCCCTGGCCACAAAACCTGCCCAGGCAGGATGGACAGTGAGGCGAGCGCTCGCCCTCGGTACCTCGACGGCCACACTGTGGTCGGTCATGGAGACGCTGGTGTTGCGGTACCAACACACGTGCATGGTTGTGTTGGCACGGTGGTGACTCTGCCTGTCCAAGGAGCTACGAGAGGAGTGAATGTCATCTTCGGACTCCTGTTCTACAGAGACCTCATCAGAGGATCCTGGGGAGGAGAATCGGGTAGTGGTTTAAGAAAACTGTGCAATGGTGAAAGCAAGAGGAGCTGGGACTCCTGAGAAAGGAGGTTTTCTCTTGCCATGGTGCAGTTTTAAATATGTTGAGTTGAACTGGTTACACAGCTCCTATAACCACTCTAACACATCAATCTGGGTTTCATTACTCATTTCTACTTGGGGCAGCTCAGGATCAAAGGATGGTTTGGGTTGGAAGGGACCTTAAAGCTCATCTGGTTCCAACTCCCTGCCATGGGCTGGGACACCTTCCAGTACAATAAAATCACAGAATGGTTTGAGTCAGTGCTGTGTTAAACAAACAAAAATGACCACACTTCATCTTGAGCCAAGGATAGGACAGAGGGCTCCAAGAAAGAGTATTCCATGTTTCAGCACAGCCATAACACCACCAGACAGGCACAGGAATACTGGGCTGTAAAAGCTGACCTCCAGAGACAGCACATTTTGGACAAAAAAATTCACCACATGGTTAAATTGAGAAAAATCTGTGTGAGAAATTACTAAGAACCTGCAATGGGAGCATTTCTGCTGCATTTAAAGCTACCTTGAACATCAGTCTAGGAAGACAAGCATATCTCTTTCGATTAAAATCAAAACCCAATTAACTCTCCATTATCATATTAATTATAAAAATACTTCATTTATGCCATCAAACTCACAAAAGGAAAAGCAGAAAGGATAGCACAAGGAGGCAGGAACACCACTTACTGTTGGATCGGTTGCACACAGAGTTTTCCAGAAGCATCTCAGATTTCTCAGTAGATTTCTTGGCCATTTCAATTGCCACATTTAGGTCTTCCATCCACTTGCCCATCTCCAGGCGGGTACTGGAAGGGAAGCAGTGGGAATGGGGATCCACCAGCCCAGAACTGACTGAGTGCCTGTGTGCTGAAGGCACAGGTCACTGCCCAAAACAGGGGACAGTGTCTTCCCATTACATAAATAAAAACAAAATTAGAATTCCTCCAAAGCAGGAGCTTTTCAGAGAGGAAACTGACTTCATACAGCCTTCACCCATACATTCAGGCCTTGAAACAAGACTGAAGTAACAATTAAACACTTGGACTTTACAGCAAATAAAATGAACAGACAGCTGGGGGTGGGTCAGGAGAGGAATTCTGGAGATGAGAGATATGAGCCATGATTTTTTTAAAGGATAAATTGCATCCCAAAGCACAGCCCATCTTTTAAAGGGCATCTGGGATGTACCTGACATCTCAAGCCAGTAAAACTCAGAGTGCAGGAAGAGGAGATTTCCTTCACCCTCACAGGATCCACTGCAGGGTGAGAGCTTCACAGCCCTTCAAGGTGTATCTGTGTCCACAGGTATGCAACAGTGCAAGGTTTGACTTCAGACAAAGCCACAACATTTCTTTGTTTTGGTAACCATCTCTTTTTTCTGAAAGCTTTTAATTGAGCTTTCCACACATGGTCTAAGCCCAGCAGCAATTTTTACTTTTGACAGGTAACCTTTGAGCTATTTTAAAGTCATGACAAGGTAAAAATTATATTTATTTTTCAAAATTTAAGAATCTTTTAAAAACCTTATGACTCACAGCTGCTGTGAAATGGTTGATCTTAAAAAAATTACATTTTCAGGTGTTAGTTTGGAATTCAAGAAAACACATCTGCATACCAAATATATTGGCTCCTCTGCTATTACACACCTGATTTATATACTGTAGTGGTATTTTTCAGGAACAGATCACCAGGCAGTAAAAAACGCCATGATTTAAGGTTGAGATTTAGGCAACTGAGGAAAACTAGGATTACCTGGCTGCCACCACGATGGTTTTCTGTGCAGAATAGATAGTGAAGCAGTGTGGGACAGACCACTCATTCTCACTCTCCTCCACCTGCAGGGAAATAAAAGATTTTTCTCATCAGTGTTCAATCACCAAAACCACTAAAACCATCCTGTGGTGGCTGGGATTGGACTCAAACAGGATTCCAATCCGGCTGCAGGAAGGGCAGAACACCTCTTTGATGAATACCACCTACTTTCAAGTCTATTTTGGCTCTATTTGAAAATCTATGGTGTGTTTCTACTGCAGGAGCACAAAACCACTTCCAACAGGGCAAGAAAAGGAAGGGCTTGGAGCAGATTTGGCTCATTACTCACCGGAGGGTCGAGCACTATCAGCTGCAAATCAAAGACAGAAAGAACAATCCTGTTAGAAAAGGGGTGGGGAGGCAGGAGGATTGGTTATATGCCGAGGAGTGAGCAGGACAGCAAAACACCAGGACAAATCAATCCCTATTTCCAGATGAGCCTCTCAAAGCAGTGTGAGAGTGAATGGACAAGAGGGTGTGCTCCAGCTGTTTTGCTAATGTGGAAGGAACAGGCTCATCAGCTGCAGATAAAGTTCTGTTTGACACACGCCAAGGTCCAACTGCTGCTGAGACCAGCCTTGGAGCAGTTTGTGGCTTTGGTCCTTGTGCCCTGAAGGAATTCCTCAACCTGTCTTAGGCAAAGCCATTTCCTTAACCCTGTGATGCAACATGGAACCACTTACCAGCATGCCATGCAGAGAGAGGTGTCCATGGATTTTGAACTGATTTGTCCCTGTGACCCCTTTGCTTGTGTACAGTAACATATCTGAGAACTGGAAAAGCAGGGAGAGAACAATCAGTGTTCTGAAAGCAGCAGGCAGGGCCAAGGATTTTTTGACATCTCCTTAAAAATCTGATGTTTAAAGGCCACTGTAGATGCATGAAAAATGCCATTGCTCAGTAAATTTGGTCAACTACCCTTAAAAATCTCTCTTTTGTTTACTTTTAAGAGAGGAAATTAAATTTTAAAATTCTGTTAAAACTGTGCTGTTAAGGAGCCAAGCTGACCAGAGAGCAGTGCCACAGTCACGTCCTCTTAAAACATCACTTAGAGTGAGTTTTCAGTCTCAAGTGATGATTTTCAATACAAGCACATGAAAACACACTTTCCCAACAACTTTATCTTGAAGACTTTGGTTTTATAAAAGTCAGAAGCAGCACCCACCAGAAAGAACATCCGCTGCTGTAAGCCCTTCTTAGTGAGCTTGTACAAGCAACCTTCTCGGATAAACTCCTGCAGTGGAAAAGAAAAAGTTAGACAATGTTTGATCTTTCCTGACTCAACGGAATTTCATTTTCATCCCAGAGTACACAGATGTTGATTGGTGCCCAGCAATGATCACTAACAGATTTCTTCGAGACCCGATGACACTTTACTTCATTTTTTGTGACATGAATCAGCTCCTTGCTGCAGCCAACATTTGAATCAGTGAAGGAAGAGAAGGGAAAGGAGCAGAATTCCTGTTGGACACCAGCAGTTCACCTATCACACTTACATCCCACTGCAGTGACTGCCATAGCATCCCCAAAGCACATGCGATGCTCCTGTATTTATGCCCAGTACATCTATCAAAAACAAAGAAACAAAAAACCAGGCAGGAACTGCACAAACTCCTGTAATACTGAGGCACCCACAGCAGTTTAGCCCAGTGCTGTGGCTTTCACCATCCCCACATTCTCTGAAGCTGCAGAAAGAGAGCTGGGAGTGGGTTTGCAGTACAACACACCAGTTCCCACTCACAGCGATAACACCACACCCCAGTTCACCCAGTGTCTGCACTGGAAACACGAAACTGCAGGCAGAGTTTAAGCTGAAGCATTTCTGATCTATTCCTCAGAATACCACCAAGGTGATGGTCTTATCAATCCATGGGACTCACTAAGAGACAGTTACATGAAGCCTTTACAGTTGTCCCACAGACCAGAGGGGCAGCGATGGCAAATCCACGCTTCAAAGGCACTTCCTTGGAAATAAAACCAATAAAGGCTATAAAAACTAAGTAGAGGCATTTACCCTGCCAGGTGCTGTGAGATTGTCTATCCCAATCAGGTCGTGCTGCAGCTCTGTGAGCTTCTGGAAATTTTCCAGGCGGATGAGGCTGTGCTGCAGCTGTGAGGTCATTTCTGTGACTTCCTTCAGCGCATCTGTATGGAGAACAGACCAAAGGGATCAGAGCAGAGCAACCCAGGCCACCCAATTCACCCCTGGAAAATTGAATCTGAAACTTAGATCTGAAATTTAGAGCCGATTTTATAACAGAATAGTTCAGTTGGAAGGGACCTACAACAATCACCCAGTCCAACTGCCAACTTAACTGTATTTCAGAGGAGCGTAAATAAAGACTAACAAGCGACTTCCTAGCATTTCCTATGCTTCTGGAGATCGTTGTGGATCTCAGATTTTGCTTAAACAAAAAAGAGCTGAAAGTAAATGAAGAAAATGAAACTCAACTATTTCTGCCAAAAATTACTTTGTCATGAATGGAATTTACTACACACACTTTTGATGCTACCAAACAAGCATTTTTTGGTCACATTTTTATAGCTAAATGAAAAAGAGTTTGTTAAAAAAAAAGACTTTTTTTTTTTCCTGCTGAAAAAGAAGACAAGAAAAGGACTAATTTTACAGCTTTGGTTGTAACATTGGGATCCATCATGAGAAAACCACTTCCTGGAATGCCAGGAAAAAAAAGGCACTTACATTGCATTTGTGGGCAGAACTGAACATGACTGAATGTAAGTGTTCAAGGCCAGGTTGGACAGGGCTCTGAGCACCCTGGTCTAGTAGAAGGTATCCCTGTCCATGGCAGAGGGGGCATGAGATGAGTTTTAAGGTCCCTTTCAACCCAAACCATTCTGGCATTCTGTGATTCTCTAATTCTTGTCTTCCCAGACTTTTGGATGTCCATGGGAAGGGGTGCTGCCAGCAGGACATGCATGGTGCTCACTCACTACGGCAGTCGGCAAAGTCCCGGTGCTCTGCTGTGTAGTGTTTGCACAACCTCCCCAGGATCAGCTTGTAGTGCATCAGTCTCTGGATGGGTTTGAGCAGAAAGGTGTTGAGTGGCAGGTAGCAAACTTTCTGCAGCTCGAACTCCTTATAAACCATCTCCAGCTTCTTGAGGCGTTTGGTTGCTTTCTCCAGTTCTGTCAGGACCTCGTCGTGCTTTTGGAGGTAACTGGTGAACTCCTGTGGAATTGGATAAAAAGTTATTTGGGTCAAAGGAAAACAGTCTTTCACAATTAAAGAAAGTGGCAGGCAGCTCCCAGGCAAGGTCAAAATAGGTGTCACTATGGCCTGCTGGGAATACCAAATGCTGGTAGTTGAAATAGTCTCACCCTCCTGCACTCCCATTCAGACCACTGGTTTTAATTAAATAATTACTCTACCACTACAGCACTAATGTAACTCTTTGACAAAGGCACTCTGCTCCAAATAAAGTTGACTTCATTTCAGAAGAAACTATCCTGCTTTTAAAGAATATATATATTTTTAATTAAATAACCTTATGCGTCAAGGTCTCAATAGAGGAGCTAAACAAATAATTTTTCTTTGTTTTGTGCTGAATAACCAACAATCACCTTTTCTCAAGGTAAATGAAGGTGGCTAAATAAGCAACGGTGATACAAAGCCTTCCTGCAATTACTTTACTACGTTTTCTTTTTAAATTGTTTATCAATAATAATTGTCTGCAAGTTACTTTAAGACTGACTGAAATAGAATAGGTTTAGACGGGATATTGGAGAGAAATCCTTCCCTGTGAGGGAGGTGAGGCCCTGGCACAGGGTGCCCAGAGAAGCTGTGGATGCCCCTGGATCCCTGGAAGTGTCCAAGGCCAGGTTGGACAGGGCTTGGAGCAACCTGGGATAGTGGAAGGTGTCCCTGCCATGGCAGGGGGGGGAACTGGATGAGCTTTAAGGTCCTTCCAACCCAAACCACCCTGGGATTCTGTGATTAATGGAATGATTAACCCTGAGCTGTGATCACTGATAAAACAAAAAAATCCACCCCTCAATAACCCCTAAATTCCATGTCTCTAATCCTGTATCTACCTTCAGAGCACGCATGTTCCTCAGCATCACATCTCCAATGCGTTGGTAATCTCCTTTCACGTGAGCATTGGTTCTGCCTTCCCTGGAACACACAGAAGGAGGAAATGAGAAGGCAACATACATGAGGGATCAAGAAATTTTTGTTTTCTCCGTCCATCTTCCCCTGTAATTCTAGACATAATCTTCAGCCACTTGACACTCCTATTTCACTGTTCAGATTGAAAACTTGGTACACTAAATATGGAAGCTGCATAAAACAGCAAACACAAAGCCATGCTTAGAAAACTGAGAAAGGACTACAGAGGAACTTGTGTGAAAGTCTATTTGAGGGTTTTACGATTTAGACCTCCAAATAAATGTCATATCATTTGTCAATCAAATAAATGTCATATCAAATGTCAAATCACCTCACGTGAATTTATTTTTGTTCATACTTTGTTTACGTTAACACCTCCTTTTGAAAGGTAGTTATATTGTAATATATAGCATCTCAGGTCAGGAGAAAAACAAAGGTTAAAAGACTGAAAACATGATCTGTGAAATAGACTGCATTGCAAGAACCTAACTACCACCTTAACTACAAAAATGTTTCCTAGATTTTCACCTGGAGATTCATTAACTGGAAGGTTAATGTGGAAAAAATACACACATCATGTTCTTGATCTTGGGTTCCTTATTCTTCTAAGGCTTGAGGGAAACTATCAAATTATATCAACAATTGGACTTGATGATCTTAAGGGTGTTTTCCAACCTAAGTGATTCTGTGATTACAAAACCCTGGGTCTGGTGCACAAGTCATACAACCACAGGATATTATATTCAAGGCAAAGCTTGAAAAATGGGCTTTGCACAACATACTTGGTACTTTTTAAATACCTTTTATTTCATAAAAGACTTTTCCTCGCTTCTATTAATGCAGAAATACCAATTATAGTCTGGTTTTGACATGAGGACGTAGAAAAAGGCTTACCAGAGTGAGAGTCTTTGTTCAATCTCTTTCAGAAAGCCTCGATGGAACTCATAGATGGGGTCTATGTTGGAGAAGAGCAGCGTCATCAGGCCCTCTGGCATGGCATTCTCCTTGATGACAGCACTGCGGAACCACTGCCAGAAAACCAGAAATTCCCATCAATTTCTGTATTTCAGAAATTCATTGTTAGTATGAAAATTCCTGCTCCTGCAGTGATGGGTGAGGAGAAAGTATACACAGGGAAACAGCACGAAGGAAGAAGAAACATTCAGGGAAGACACAATTTGTGAAAAATGAAAAGATGGGATTCTTTTCCTTGCCAAATATTAGCAAGATGAGGCGCATGGCTGGCTCTGGGCACAAGCTTGTTTCTGAATGCAATGATGGGATGGTTGGGGACAGCTGAGTGACAGTCAGTTACCCAGTGGCTGCCCCAGCTGCTGCCACACCACTGCTGCCACTTCCACGCAGATACAACTGCTCTCATACACCTGGAGCCCTGTGCAAGTTACTCAGCTGAAGACATCTCGTTGCAGGTCACATTCCACACTTTATCGCTGCCGGTTCCCAGCTTTCTGGCAGGGATGGGGATATTACAAAAATCCTCTGAGGTGCCAGGGATTCCCCCATCTTTTAGGAGAAGTGCTGGGAAGCCTGTAGGAGGAATTGAAGTGAGATGGTGCTCAATGAGCTTGCAGAGAACACCTCAACTGAGGCCGCACAGTGTTAAGGGACTCAAGCTTTTCTTTGAAGAGATTAAAACAACAGTTTAGAGAAAGGCAACAGTCCCAGTGCTCAGACATGGAGTTCATGAACAAAAAAATGGTCTTTTAGAAACACAGCTGGAAGTTCATGTTGCCCCTCCAAACCAGGACTCACTTTACTATTCTGAGTGAAAGGAGGAGGAAGAAAGGGAAGCAACAAAATAAGACAAAACTCTTCAAACCCCCACAGGTTTGATGCCCTTTGCAATTGTCATCTGCTCTCAGATCCAAAGGCACAAGGCTAAAAGCTTCCCAAGGAAAACTGCAGAGAAGATGGCCAGGTTATAAGCAGAGCTGGCAGCTATCACTGAAACTGAAGGAAAAACATTTTTAGGCTGTCCCTGTTCACAGTTTTCAGAGCAAAAGTTTGCCTAGGTCATCAGGATGGCACAGGATGTAGCTGCTGGGGCAAATGATGGAAGTCCAAGAGAAGGTATCTGCTCCACCACAGAAGGAGCTACGGAACAAGGAAGGGGACAGCTACTTAGCTAATGGATTATGCTATTTCACAGGAAGAAATTCCAAATTTTTCCAACCTAACAATTACAAATCTGTTTAAAAAAGGAAAAAGAAATAAAGTCAAACCCCCTTACCACCGTGATAACCTCCAGGTCTTTTAAATAGGTCCGCTCTGTGGCAAGGATCTCCTTTGCTATGAAGTATGCCTTGTCGGTGGGGAAGCGCTGAAAGGACACACAGACATCAAAAACAACTGAAATACAAACCTCTATTTGTTACTGGGCATAAGCTCAAACCTGACATCCACTTCCCCTTGCTGGGTGCAAATGGAGCAGTTCATTACTAAAAGGATATCTCTTTGCTCAGTATCACATTCCCAAATACTGGCTGTACTATAAAATATTCCTTCTATTTCAAGAGTGTTAAAAATTAATGTCAATTATATGTCAGTTATCACAGAATCACCGATGGTTTAGGTTGGTAGGAAGGGACCTTAAAGCTTATCTCCCTGCCATGGCAGGGACACCTTCCACCACACCAGGGTGCTCCAAGCCCTGTCCAACCATGCCTTGGACACTTCCATTACATGAACTTCCATTTCAGATCAAGGGAGCACTTCACAAAAACATGGAAACAGTTACTCCAAGGTTCCTAGGTTTTTAACATTCCTCTAACCAAGCAGGTGGAACTACAGCAGCATCACCTTCAAATCAGAGCTCTAGTCAGAGAGATATTGTAAGACTACTTTTTCCTTGTACAATAAAGCTGTAAAGCTCCTGTGAAATTTAACTTAGTTAAATTTAACCAATTTAACATTGGTTTCCTCCTGGGTCTGTTTCTCTTAAGACAATGTCTCTGAATAGACATTAAAGCCTTGGAACGCTCAGGAGTTGATCAAGCTTAATATCAATTGAATAAAAAAAAATCCCTTCTAAGAAGCCTCACTTTTATAAATTAATTTCAGCCTGAATGACAACACAAGCTGCCAAAAAAACAGACCTTGCAGAACGGGTAGAAAGGGTTGAGCTCCATGTCTAAGCCAGCTAACTGAGTGTTTGCTCATTATTTCCAAGCTATAAGGATAACTGAAAAGAATTATTTTTAAAATAACTATGGAAACTAATGGTAGAGTGATCAGCCAAAGCTATAAACTCTACCTCATAAAGTCTAAATGAGACAGGGAAGCTGCCAGTTGGGTGGGTTGTCTGCAGCTCAGCTCCCAGTTACCAGTTAAACTTTCCTCTCTCTGGCAAGCACTTACTCACACCACGTCCACCCCATGGGTGTTTCTCAAAAGCATCACAGAAGTGCCTGGAGGTGCCCAAGAACATGGTAAAGACACCGAAGAGCAGGAGCCTGTGACCTTCCTGCCTGAGGATCCCGATCCTGGCAGAGGTACACTGGCTAGGGCAAGCAGAAGAGCAGGAGCAAGGATCACACAAGGTAGGTTCTTCTTTGGGGCGGTATGGAAAGCTGCAGACTCCATATGGAACTGAGTTTGGACAGTGGAGCCTTCCTGGCACTGTAATGGAAAGTCCTGGATCCTTCTCAAGCACCAAAGAGTCACCAAACCTGTCTGCAAGCAGGGCGAGGAGAGCAAAGAGCCTTCCAGAAAAATGGTCATGGAACTCTACTGTTAGGTGGACTTCTCTACCCTACTGGAAGAAATGCAGCAAATCCTGAGGTCTACATGGGGGTGAGGAAAACTCCACATCATGTGGGGAAATCCCTGGTTAAAGTGCTCACTGGTGGGCAGAAAGAAAGCAACCCAGGCATAGAGCAGTACCTAAACATAAGAACATATCGAAAACCCAAAGTTGTTCCTGCTTACAGACTAACTGCAGCTGCAAAAGTCAGGGGCATTTTTGTCCCACTCTTTCCAGAAAGTGAGACTCAACCTTCCACAAGGCCAGAGCACTGCCCACCTCTCTGCAGACAGAAGGGTCAGCCATGGAGAAGACAACTTCAACAACACGGCCAGCTCTGCTGACCAATGAGTGTTTTGAGAAATTGATGATGAAATGGGTGTGAGAGAATTCACACTGAGCTCAGGTCCTCCACAGTTCAAGGGGAACACCCCCTCAGGACCCCTCAAAAGGTCCTGCTATGATCAGAAAGCATGACCTGGAAGAGCAATGCATGATGAGATGGACCAATGAGACCGTGGAGAGATCGCATGGGAAGGAACCCAGGAAGCACACACCTTATACATTAACAAGTAAGGACCTCTGAGTTCAATTCTCTGCTCCTTACAGATCAACCTGAAAATAAACCATATGACTGGGAACATCATCCAGATATTCCTTGATCTTTGTTAGGCTTGGTGTTGTGATCACTTCCCTAGGGAACCTGTTTCGGGGATTAACCTCAGGGTGAAAAACCTTTTCCCAATGTCCTACCCGAACTCATTGCCATTCTGGGGTACAACAGGTGGATTTTGAACACAGTTCCAAAGGGAGGTGGTCACAGTGGCCATGACAGGAATACACAAGAAGATGCCAGGAGGGCACTGGGGACTCCTGCCACAACAGTGCAACACATCTGACCAACCTGCAGCACTTCAGTCACCACACAATAAAACACAATCAGCATTCAGCAACCAGCAAGCACAGCTCCTCACCTGGCACCTTCAGTGTCCAGCAGAGCTCCCACCCCACACCTTCAGTGCCCAGCACAGCTCCCACATGGCACCATCATTTCTCAGCTACACCATGATCTTACCTTCCGTTTCATTTCATCATCCTCTTCTATCCTGGCCCCACCGGCGTCGCTCAGGACAGGGCTCAGCAGAGGGGATGAGCCATGGGTCACTGCATTCAAGTTCACCTGAAAGGCTGGGGTCAAGCCTAGGGGACTCTTCAGCACAAGGGAGGAGAGCTGGGAGTGATCCACAGGGAGGCCTGGGTGGGAAGACAACAAGAAAATGGAGTGGAAAAGGAGAGAAAATTATTTCAAAGATAGTGCAACTAAGGTGATTATCCACTGTTACAGCAAAGCAGAATTGCAATCTCATATTATTTTAAAAAAGGCAAGAGAAAAAGAGCAAAAAGGTATACAGATCTCAGAGTGTACTTCAGAGCAAAGGGAGCGTTCCCTGCATCATAGAGATTGTATGGCAGTGCAGTTAGGACAGACACTGCAACAACTGCAGTTAAGGGAAGGATAAATGCTTATCATCGAGGAAAAAGTTCTGCTGAGTAGCAGCACAGTTTACTGCAGGGTTATACTGCAGGGACCAGAATACAGCTTTTAATTTTTCCTTTTCAATGTAAGAATTACTTTTCAACACAAGAAAAAGCTAGGAGAAATTATTCCATGACTTGCCACTCCAGAAGACAAAGTATGTTAGAAATACATTCAGAAATCAGGGTATTTCCAAAATTGGTCCAAAGGGAAAGGAAAGCCTATTGCTATACAAAGAGGGCACATGGAAGGAAGTTCATTCCTGGCTCTTCTAAGCACACAAGCAGAATAACCTCAAGAAAAACAATTTTGCAGCACTGAGTATTAACTGGATGGACACAATCCACAACTAAACCTGTTAGAAGCAACAGATACTTCCTTGCTTTAGGTTATTACATGTCCTTTTAAGAAAAGAATTATTATTATTATTTAATTTGTGGACCCTTTAGAGATTTCTGACACATCACAGTGAATTTAAGCTTCCTCTTTTCAGCATGCAGACACCCTTCAGGGCTGAAAGTGACCATTCAAGATCAGCTTTCTTGGACCAAAGGAAGGTGACAGACACACTATGCCCACAGCATTCCTCCTAACCTCACATACTATTTTTCTGACCTTCCCTGTGATAAACAAATGAGTTTTCTCAGATCAGGCAACTGAACCAATATCAGCACTTAAAAATCTGCAGTCAAAAGCCCCTCCCAAACCTCCCCAGCAGGATTTGTTGTGTCACAAGTGCTATATCACCTGCCCCAAGACAAATGGGGAAATCAACGGCCAACCCCAAAACTGCCAAATCATCATTTCCCAGCCTACTTCGAAATCATCACAAAAGGCTTTAAAAAAGAAAAATCAGCCCTCACAGATATCCAGCACATCCTCACACCGTCACGGGTGCTGGAGGAGGAGTTGGGAGCTTTCGATTCCCAGCTGCTCAGGCTAGGAAAGCACACCCAGGGCGAGGCAGCCCCAGCCTGTAATTCCACATGGACAAACGCAGGAAGCTAAACAGTGCTGCACTCGGTCACCTGGAAGAGATTCAGATCATCCAGGCTGTGGAGTTAACTATTCATACACTAGTCCAGCGCCAGTTCTGGAGTAGATTTTTACTTCTTCCCAGGCATTTTGTCCATTCACATTGCTTTTGATATCACCCCAGGAAAGCAACTCTGCTTGGCATTTGTTTCACCTATCCAGGCACAGGATTCAAGGTTGCTTTTACATGCCAGGAATGCTGAAAAAACCAGCTTCCGAACAGATGAGCTTGCAGGGGTGAGGAGCTTCTTTAAATTCTTGGAATTTAACATGAAGTAGCAAAAAATTCCAGAATCTGTAACTTGAATTGCTTCCAGACAGCCTGAAAGCTCAGAAACAGGGGGAGCAAATGGAATATAACTTGCTACAAACCACCCTGCTTTTTTAGTCGGGTTGTTCTACCTTTTATCTCCTCCAACAGAAGATGGCCAATAAATTAATTTCAAACATTGAATCTGAAAGCAAGAACCTCTCCCCAAAGCTAGAGTGACTGATGGAAATGAGAGGCACATTCACAGAATCACAGAACAGTTTGGGTAGGAAGGGGCCTTAAAGTCCACCCAGTGCCACCCCCTGCCATGGCAGGGACACCTTCCACTGTCCCAGGTTGCTCCAAGCCCTGTCCAAGCTGGCCTTGGACACTGCCAGGGATCCAGGGGCAGCCACAGCTTCTCTGGGCACCCTGTGCCAGGGCCTCAGCACACTCACAAGGAAGATTTTACTCCATCTAAAACTACCCCTCCTTCAGCTTAAGGACTTCCCTCTTGTCCCCTCACTTCCCCATTTTTTTTTTCCTAGAAGAGGCTACAAGAAGTCACAGAGCAGCTCAGGTTAGCTTTTTGGCTAACATTTGTTTCATTAAATATTTGATCTAAGATCTGTGTGATGGTGTGTCTTGGCAGATGGTATTACAAGTGAGAACTGAAATTTTCATTCTCATAACCCAAATCTTCTCCACCAGAGTAGCACAGGAGGAGTCCAGGCAAGCAGGTAGGATATACAGCAATTCCTCAGTCTCACAGAGAAGGATGGTAAAGGGAGAAGCCATTTCAACTGCTGTTCAATGTAGAAAACTCATTAGGTAAAAATGTTGATGGGAAGATCAAAACATGTAAATGAATCCCTTTGACATCAAACCCTGGTGGTCCAAGGTCTTCCCTTCCCCACAGGCAGCATCCTACAGTTATATTAAAAGGAATTATTCTTTCAGAGGGATGTTTCTGGGTTTCAATGTTCTGCATGAAGTGGAAATTTGTTCTTTACACGTAAGTCACACAAACATCCCAAACTGGTGTCTGTAAATGCTGTGAACACAAGCCAGGCCTCCATGCAATGACATGGGAATTCAATGCTGTAGCTCAGACCATCAGACATGGCTGCATTCTGTACACAACAAATTTCTGCCTCCACATCACACACCAATGCACTTAAGGCAACATCCAAAAATGCATCAGCTTGGTGCAATATTCCACATACTCGAAGATCTTTAAGTATACTAATACTTCTTAATTACACTATGTAATTAAAGACATCTATCCTTAAGCAAACAAACCTACAATTTCATAAAGCATGCATGTAACTGGAATAAAAACTAATCAATAAAACATTTTTGGCATCACTTCCTAGTTATTTTTTCAGCAGATATTTCCGTTCTTCAAGCTAATTCAATTCCTACACAAAGCCAGATTTTAGTATGCAGGTTTGGCCAAAACAAAAAGAAGAGTCTGTAAGCTTTATGCCTGGATGCTTAAAATAATTCAAAGACAGACAACTAAAATAGTATCCCAATAATACAGAGCATTATGGGATGGACAAAAGCTATGTGAGGGTCAAATGCCAGCAACGGCCCCTTATCAAATGGAGTGTCTCTTGCATTTCACAGAAAACCTTTAAAGAGACAACTTTATTTTTACATCGTTGCTATTACTACTACTTCAAAAGGCAAGGCTGTTTTCAGGCTAAAGCCCTGCAGAGGCTGAGCAGAGGACAATGGGAACCTGCTCAGAGCCTCCCTTCTGCCCAACACCCTGCTGAACCCTTCACATGCACTGACCAAATGATTATTTCTAGAGTGAAAGTACACAGGATTATTTCTAGAGTGAAGTCATTAGCAAGCTGATGTACAAGTAAAATCCTGGATGATATTTTCCCTATCTTCTGTATTGCAAAACATCACAACTAGCAGATTTTCCCCCTGCAAATCTTCCCTTGAAAAAGATGAGAAATAGCTGGGAGATAGAGAATCTTGAAAGTTACCTAAGAGCCTAAAAAATCTACATAAGAGACTTTAAATTCAAAGACCTCTTTTTTATGCTAATAGAGGTACAGGTCATGTGAAACATTAAAGCACGTTTATAGCACAGTGCTGTGTATCTGTGAAGTCACACCTACATTTGGGACTATCAGAATCCTATGGTTGACCCCAGTTTTATGATTACAACCATAAACAGCTGACACAATCCAAAACAACCACCCTTCTTTTGCCACCTTTCCACCTTGTAAAAGCTGTTTGCAGGGAAGAGGATTTACCTAAACATTGGGCACAGACACCTGAAGGAGAACCTGTCAACTAGAAAACATACAATTGCCTCCACGTGCTATGCTTGCAAAAAAGGACAATCTTCCAATAAAAAGAGAGAGTTCAAGGGACATACCCAATTTAAAAGAAAAGGTCTCCACAATAAATGTAATTCCTACAAAGAAATCTGAGCTTCTAGCCCCAGTTGTATCCCAAGCAAAAGATTGCACAAAGCAGGAATTTGAAACCCACACACCAGTGTTTGCCTACTGCGCTCTATTTTCAATGAAGGGGTTCAGGGGGAAAACTGTCTGGAGAAAGCTGGGAATAAAATTGTAAGATGCCTTGCCTAGGAGAACAAATATTTATTCTATTTCAAAAATAAGGGTAATGAAAATAAAGCTAAAAAGCCCGTGTTGTCATTTATATCAAAGTTTTCCTTGTTTTATTGCATAAACAATTAAAATTATGAATTAGTACAAATCTGTAGGTTCATAATTGGCAATCTGAACAGACACAAAGATACTCAAAACCCCAACATATAATTCAATAAACATTTACCATATAAAAGATAAAGTTCAAGAGATCAATTAAAAAATTCCAGCTCTCTTAGTTTGAATGTAATCCTTTCCTGGCAAGAGTAGCACCTATGGAACTGGGGAGTTCCTCTAGCCAAGGCACACGTACCCTTGTATGTACCGATAAATGGGAATTTTGTGTTTCCAGCAACTGCGGATTATTATGACTTTGGAAAAGGCACAGGAACACCTTCCCACAGACCAGGTTCAATTAATCATGCTCCAAATTTGAACCTCCAAACCTCCAGTTCATCCCCTGGACTAATCCTATGGGAGCCCATGGGCAGGTAATAAATTAAGTGGATTTTATGATGCCTTTGGAACTGTGAAGTCTCCCCATCTTCAGCCACACAATGTATATTTACAGCCATATATATACACACAGCACTTGTGACAAGTGAGGTGTAAGAGTCCCTAAAAATGACAGGCAATGACAGCTAAAGGACTATATTGAGACCTATGATAACACTCATTCATTCCATCAGTACTGAGTAATTATGGCTTACTGCATTTTGCAAAATGACAATAATGGGAATGACTTACCAACAGGTTTGCACCAAAAAGCATGAAATTATAACAACTTTTATTAGTGTCTTCACCAAAATCTTACCCCTACCAAGACTTGCAACTAGATAAAATCTACCACCACCAAAATTAAAAAAAAAAAAAAAACAATAAAAATACCCAACACCAAACCACAACCAAGCCACCACAAACCCAAAATAAAAATCCCTTAAACAAAATCACCTATGACCACAATACAAATAAGCACAGGAAAAAGGAGATCAATACTTGGTATTATCCAGATAATTCAGCAGCTCTGAAATTCACTGGAAATTAAAGTGAAAGTTGAGAGTGGACCTATTCCACCCTAAGATATAATATGGCAAGTCCTGGGAATATACAGCATGTATTACCTTACTACTGAATGAATACTTCAAAATTACAAAGTCTACGCACAATAGGTAACACAGGTTAGTAAATTTAACAAAGCTTAACCAGGAGGCAGATAGGTCAGGGAATATTCCATGACCTATGTTTTGTGCAAATTAAGTTTCATTAACTGCATAGATGATGATCAAAAATGCTCTGATGTAGCGTTCTACATTTAATGAATGTGTTTAAGCATTTAAGAAGGGATTTAGGTACACTCACAGAGAAGTACAGGTGGGGATTAAACTGCTCACTCGAAACACCCACACTGGTGTTTTAGTCGCACTGCAGTGTTCACTTGAGCACCACAGAGAGCTAAGCCCACCAGCCTGACTCACTGGGAAAAGCCATAATGCTGGCATGCATCCTACATCTGCATGTGTTTGCTGCAACAGAACAGAAAGGCATGGAAAGATGGAAAACAGCCCTGCTTCACTGCGGAGCAGCAGTGATGGCCCCGGGATGCTCCTTATGGTGAGCCAGCGCTGCAACAGCCGCTGGGTGCACTGTGTAGAGCAGGAGAACACACCTGGAAACCCCTGGGCTTCTCCTGCTGGAAAAACAGAGCACTAAAATCCGTGCAATGGCTAGAAATGTTAGTACCTGTGTGTCCCCCAGCTTCCCATGGGGCAGGGGAGGAAAGCAAATGCGCAAGAATGCACCTGCAGAGGTGCATGTAGGGAGGAGCGGGGAGACAACCACTCACTGGCCACAGACTCAGCAAGTTGACACCTAGGTTTTATCTGCTCTACCTCAGCTCCTCAAATGCTTCTTTTTTGCATGCAATACTCGACAAAGATCTTCTCGATCTCCTCATTTTTCCTAAGGAATTTCCCGTTTTCCATGCCATGTGGTTCCCGCAGCAGCAGTCACTGCCTAGGATCTGTGAGGCTCCTGGCTCTCACACTGCCAGCTCACTGCTCACCTTCATAAAAGGAGAACTTGTGTACTCAGAAAATAAACAGGAATCAGTACCAGCAACTAAGTTTTAGTATCAACACTGTAACAAGAAAATAAAACAATCCACAGGGAATAATGCTGGAAGTTAAGGGGTGTCATCAGGACTCAGGACACACCACGCTGCCCTCCAGTTCACCACTTCCCTCACGCTACCCAAAAATAAATGAAGGGGACAGAGCAGGGAAAGACATTCCTTCTCTCACCTTCTCCTGCCACCTCAGGAGACAGCCAGAGGAGAAGAGGACAGCTCCACTGCACTGAAATAACCCACACATGATGCTCGAGCTCCCTGAGAAGGTCTGAGCTGTCGCATTTCCTTCAGAGCAGCTGGCTTTCTCTCCATCTCTACTGGAAAGTAAATCTGAACTTATGTCTCTGAAGGAAATGATGAAGAACCTTTGCTCACAGCTTTCTTGCTATAATAAAAAACTCTACTTACGAACTAAATTTTCTGCTCTTTTGTGTCTGTCTGGGAAACCTTGAACAAAACAACACAACTCAGCAAGCAAAGGTATCTTCAGAAGCCATATGGCTTTGGAAATCAAGTGAAGCACAGAAGGAAACCATGACAGCTTCATGCCATCAGTCAGAGCACAGACAGAACTAGCAGGACCGCAACAGTAGTTCTGAGCTCTCATTCTGTAACTAAAATTTTCATCTAGACAGATCTGTACCAGGGACAAAGCTCCCCTTACCTCATCCTCACCTGTGGATCCACACAACTTGCCATAAGCTAGAGGATTGAAATCTTAGTCACACCATTCCTTTAAAAACAAAAGGGGCACTACACTACGAATCTTATTGCTTTCTTTAAAAAAGAAAAAATCCCTGAGATTTAGAACTGCCAAAAAAAGATCTGCACGGATGCAAAACAAGAAAAACACTGAAGATGCCTTTTCAAATTAACTGCAGTGCAAGAAGGCAAATTGGCGAACCTGTCCATTGAAAATACATGCAGCTTTTTCCCAGGATCTTTCAAAAACTGAGAGAATTTAGTTGAATTTATTCCCGTATTAAGCTACTCTAAAACATTTAAGGGAATGTTTATGATTGAGGCACAGGAATGAAACAGCAGCAGCCACAGTTACACATAATAGCTGAATCCTGGTTCTTTTTTTAAAAGATCAAAGACATCAACAGCCTTTCTCTACATCTTTATATTTGTCTCTGATGTTACCATCTGTTACAGACCTTGCAGACAGAATTCTTTTTGCTGGTTTTCTCTTTTTTCATTAGGCTACATAATGTAGTTTATTTTGGGAGAAATCAGACAAACCACCTAAAAAGGCACCAGCTCTGTACACCACTGCAGACCTCCTCCAAGGCCTGTTTCAAAATGTCACACCACACACCCACGACTTCATCTCCACAGGCCTGAATAAAGTCCCACAGAAAGCCAGAACACACATTCCACAGGAAAGAAATAAAATAGAAGTAACATAGAGCAAAAAAAAGAGCACCTTGTGGCACATTACTGGAGGTCTGAGCTAATACTTTGTTCCAAACGTGCTTTGTCCTTCTATGCTGCTGGCAAAGGGGACAGGTTTCTCATGGGACAACACAGATTCCACTCAAACACAAGATAAAAGCAAGCACTGTGCAGAATAGTTATACCTTGGTAAAACTAAACTGGAAGAAATGGGTGACTAAAGGAAGTTTTACCTCCTTGTGTTCTGCCTCATGTTGAGAAGTATTCCATTGAAGTTTTAGTTAGCAGAATTTTGAGAAAGAATAGTATTTTTTAAATTTTTGAATAAACAGTGAAGGTCTTTAATGATATATCAAGACCACATTGAAGCTGGTATCAGTAATATTGATCATAAAGTTATGTAAAGCTGCTTATTTTGGAGGCGTCGGCTGTATTAGTATTGCACTCTCTCTGCAAAGGACTGAAAACCCCAAAACCAAATGGCTGAAGAAGATGATGCTTTCCATCACAAGATTTGGGTCAGGTGTTATGGATTTCCCATTCTTGCTTGTATATAGTTTAAAAAATGCTCTTACAAGCTGAAGCTCAGAATTTCACTCCCACACCCTGTAGCAGTAGGGAAGGACATTTCACACTTTTTGCTGTTTCACCTCAATAAATGTTGCTAAATTAAATGTGATCAGTTCAATAACAACTCAATTGTTTTTTTCAATTGAACTTTCAAAGTTACAGCTCAAGTCTCACATCAAAGTCACCTGTCTGAAAGAATTTACAAAAGCTCTGAAGCTTTACTATTGAAGCCCTGAAGCTATACTGTTGTCTACAGTATTCACCTCTCCTAACAACTCCATTTCTCAGAAAAATTACAGAGATTTTTCTCAGAAAAATTCCTGAATACAGTCCATATTTTAAAGAAAAAGTTAAAGCTACTACCAGGTTTACCACCAGCTGTCCTCCACAGATACTTTTCTGAATTAATTTGTAAGTATTTTTTCATGCAGAGTGATTAATAAGCAGAAAGAAGGAAATGTGATGGGGATTAAGTGCTTTTATAGTCTCTGTATATCTCCAAACTGCTCCAAAATGTTTGCTGCTGGACTGCTGAAGACATCTGGAAGTCAGCAAATATGCTTGTCGTCACAAGAAGTTTGGTACCTGCTATTTCCATTTGGTTGTATACACATTCCCTCTTCCAAACTACCACACAGGTAGGTACAGGCCAATCTTCAAAGCACAGACATGTTGCATAGGTTGATATTTAAAAACTGTCCTTCAGAGATGATTTGAAGATTGTTTGGTTTTTTTGATTATGGAAACAAAAACAAACCCTAAATGAGGATCTTGCTACAGCACAGGAAAACAGGCAGTTTAGTGGATGCAGCTGCTGGTTAACAAGCATGAGTGAAAGTGACTGTTTTATTTGGATTTTGGAGGAACAGCATATTATATGAGACTCTTACAGATATGTTTACAGCCGAAGAAATCCTTCAGTATACTCTAAGTTACGATGTCTGCATGAGCCAGTTCATACTTAAATTCTCTGAAATCAGTGTTTTTTCCTAAATGCAGTATTTTCCAACATTGTAGCCTATTATAACCCATTCTTGATGCAGTGTGATGCACAGAAACAGCACCAAAACTTGGATGCTTTGAGGGACATTGAAGAGGCACAGGAATTTTTTAAAAAAGTTTAAAAATCAACTATGTTACATGATTTAAAATCCAGCCACTGGATTGACTGATACCACACACTATTGGCTTCCAAGCCTGAACAGCATAGAGGGATCCATCAAAAAAATCAAGGCAATCAATTGATATGTGACTTCTCTGTCCAGTCTTCTTGCGTGAGGTTTTTTAAATTATTCTGAAGGTCAAAGGCAAAGTTGTCGCCGGTGGTTTGAGCAAAGGGGTTACTAAAGAAAAGGTTTACATCCAGAGGTGCAGCTGTTTCCGAGTCCCAGGAGTCAGTGTCCGCGCTGCTGGAGTCTTCTGTGGTGGTGGGTGGATAGCTCAGCTGCTCCAGCTGGTCAATAATGTCTGTGAACTGGAAGGCTGAGCTGGACTCGGAGCGCACCGAGTAGGCAGGGAAGTTGAGCATGGAGCTGGCCTCGGAATGGTTGGCAGAGCTGTAGGTGTGCAGGGAGGAGGGGCCGTTCAGAGGCAGGTTGTTGAGGGAGCTGCTCTCAGAGCGGTTGTTGATGAGGGAGCTCGTTTCTGAGGGGCTCAGCAGGCTTTGCATTCTGCTCGCTTGGGCTTTCACCTCAAACAGCTCCGAGGTATCTGATGGCCTCTCATTGCCGTTGAAATCACTCCCTTCTTCAAATTCAAACTCCTCTTCCATGTTCATATCCACAGCCTCGGTTGAGTACCTGTCGGGGCTCGACTGAGCAGAGACTGTGTTTTGCTGGAGGGTATTTGTAGTTAAACCAGCCGACTCTGACAGACACTTAGAAAACTCAGAACCCTTTAATTCTAACCCACTGTACACATAGGAAAACGCCTCAGAGCCCCCAGCAAAAAAGGACATTTCTGCTGGGTCATCATCAATAAACTCCTCTGACACCTGTAACTGTGAACTTGCCAGTGTGAAAAGAGGGGCACTTCGGCTGCCATGCTGCTGCTCTTTTTCAGCAATGAATACACCTGTGGTAAAGTCATCCTCATCATTGTCATTTTTACAACCAGCAACCCTGCTCTCCTTACTACTCCTCTCTACATCTACATCTACACCGCAACCACTCTCAACAACAGGACAAGACGGGTTACAGTTTCCTGCAACACTACCAAACCCAACACCTTGGAGCACAGGAGATCCAGGCTGCTGCATCAGCTTCCTCCCCACTTCTTCCACTGGTGCTGCAGTGGTTTTGTCTGGAATCCTTGTGTACGATGCTCGGGGGTCCAAGGAGGAAGGGCTGGGTTCAGCAAAGATGGGCAGCATAGAAGAGGGACTGGCCGAGGAGTGAACCGAGTGGAAGGGTGCGGCTGTTGAGGCAGGAGACCCTGGAGCTCTCAAGCCCTCAGTGAATGGGACATTCTAAAAGAGGAAAAAAGGCAGAAACACAACAGACAAAAAGGTTTTTGTAATACACAAAAACAAATGTAACATCCAGTTACATCCAGATGGAGAAGGAATATACGCTCCAGAGGAGCTCACTTTACAGCAAACACTGCACAGAGCCTGATCCAGCAGCCTCTGTAAAAGGCAAGGTTTTTTCCCATAATTCTGGTAACTGGATGGAAAATTAAATGCATGTATTTTATAAGCGAACAAGCATCCACAAGGAAAAATAACAAAATGACAGTGAAATTCCATGATGCTTCCTCAACTCCTCCCATATAGTACAAGTGCATTCAGTGAAATGTTTGTTTCTTGCCATGCAGAAGGCATCTTACAATGACCTTGAGACTGCCAGAGAGCATTCAAGAGAGCACCTCAAGATAAAGTAATCCTCTTAAATAGCAGCATTTGGTTACCCAACATTTCCTTTTCAGTTCAGTGGAATTTTGAGTAAAATATTACTCACTTTACACTCCATTGGCTTCAACTATCAAATTAGTAACCCCAACAGAAAGAACTGTGCAGCCAGCCAAAGAGCAAACAGTGGAAGCAATTCTGGTGAGCTGACTCCTTCAGCCTCACCTCGGAGAGCTGTTTGTCAATGGTCTGACCACACTACCGAGAGAGCTGCAGAACTGACCTGCTTTGGCACGTCTGTGTTCGAGGTGCGAGTGGATGCTCTGACCTTGCTGTGCCTCCTGTGGAGCAGAGCAGCCTGTCAGCACCCAAGACATGAATCAGCCTCCTTCCTTCCCCCATCACCTACTGCCATTCTGGTAGCCAACAGAAACATCTCAAGTTCTACTTTATCATGCTTTGTCAATAACCAGTTCAAGTTTTTAAAGGTCAAAAGAGTTGTAAATTAAATGATGCAAGAGTAGGAAATGTACAAAAATGGAATAAAGCAAGATCCAGATCATTCACAGAATCAGAGAATCATTAAGGTTGGAAAAGACCTCTAAGATCATCAAGTCCAACTGCTCCCCCAACACTAACTCATGTCCCCAAGTGCTCTATCTCCACGCTTTCTGAACAGCTCCAGGGATAGTGACTCCAACACTTCCCTGAGCAGCCTGTGCTTGAGTCTGACCACCCTTCCAGTGAAGAAATTCTTCCCAGTATCCAATCCAAACCTCCCATGGCACAACTTGAAGCTGTTTCCTCTTGTTCTGTCCCTTGTTACCTGGGAGTAGAGACAGACCACCACCTGGCTGTGGGGATCTCTTAGTACCACCAAAGGAGAACTCAAGAACAACTTGGGGCTGAATACTAAATAGCACATTTTAGTTTAACTCCTTCATTAGTCCTTCCTTTGTCATCATTATAAACACCTACAGACAAATGGCTTCAGAACCAGAATGAGCTAATCTGCAACTATTTTACAAACTTTGACAAATTCAGTCAGTCATATAAAATTCCATGTTAGACTCCAAAAAGCGGTATCCTGCATTGCACTTGTGGTTAGAATCATTCCATGTCAATAATTCAACAGAAAATCACATTTCCATATAGAAGAGGAGCTCAGCTGGAGTCTGAGACATTAGAAGTATTTATTAATAGTAGATTAACACAAACATTTAAAAATTCTTATCAAGCCTCTCCAATCTTTTGGATTAGGAGTAGGAGTTTCCCACACATAGTTTGGATTAGGATTTGGACTAGGAGGAGTTTCCCACATGTAGAGAGGACAGCTTTAGAGCCAAGTAAGGAAAAGGCAATTTTATAATGAAAATACACATTCCTAATTTATATATTTTTATGTTTAGAAACAAATGAGTATTTAAGGTCACAGGTTCAAACTTCCAGATCCCCAGTTCAATTCTAAGCTCTGTCACTGGTTGATGGCACAGCTACAGTAGCACACAGACAGGTCAGGGAATCTTCAGTATGTGCTGAACTTTCAGACAGCTAAGGCACACATTGTCCACAGACATCAAAACGTGGTACCAAAACTTTTCTAAGCTTCTTATATCATCATAAAATAATAAACTTTTTACATTTTAGTTTAGCTACCTTAAGTTTGAGGGAAACCTTAGTAACTGATAATGAGCCTGCCTCCAAGCAGCATTAGGCAATAAGGGCACTGTGAAAGTCTCAGCTGTATTTCACATTACAAAGCTATTTCATCTTACCTTTCATATGGGGTTCTCTTCATCCCACTGTCCTTAATATAATCCACTAGTTGCTTCTGTGTTCGTCCACTGTGAACCCACACAAGTACAAAGGTTATCAAACACAGGGGTGAGCATTAGAGATGGAATGACTTTACAATACTTCTTCCTTTTGATCTCATTTTCTAAAACATAATGAGTCTGTTCTGTTTCTCCCTACCTGTATCTGAAGGATGACCCTCTGGTGAAGAACACTGCTTTAGCCTTTGGCTTTGGCTGATCGAAGAGCCTAAAGAACGTGTGATACTCAACACAGATCTTCCAGAAGTTTTTACACTCGTCCCTGCTTCCCAAAAGAAACTCCAACGTATCTTGATACGGGCCCTGGGGAAAAAATAGAAGTTAAGTAGTACCTAAAATGACAATGAGGAGAAAAGGAAGGCACAAACGGGTGCCAACAAAAAAGCTGAACTCCAGCAAAATGCAGGATTTTGCTAAGTCCCTTCTCATATGCTTGAAAGCAATGGGAGTGATTCTGAATGCAGTTAAAAATCATTTAACAGCTTTCAAAAATGTTTGCTTACCCTGAAACTGCAGAAGTGTTTTAAAAGCACTTGACTTTAGGGACATGCTTAATATAACCCACCTTTAGAAATTTCAAAGCAATTTGAATATTTAAGTGAAATAGTAGTTATTTTAAAATACTATTTCTTTCTTAGGAGTTCTGATGCTTGTCTCCCTGAAATTCAGACAAAACTGGAAAACACTGCATATGTCAGAGTACAGTTATCATATGAAATTTCTGGGTGTCTCTCTGTGAGACACATTGCGACACAAGCAGAGAGTGTGTCCCGTTTCAGGTGTTCTGATACATGAAATTATATTATGTTCAAAGTTGGGGTTTTTCCCCTGTTTAAATATAAATTAAGCACTGAATGCTATCTAGTCATCCAGAGTGGAAACAACAACTTTAGTGACATCTGGAATCAAAATCATCTGCTGTAAATCAGCTAAGCATGAAAAAAAACACTTGTGCTATACAGATGTGTAGAAAAGATGAAGCAAGAGTAATCACACCATTCTTACAATTATGTTACAATATAGTTTCAGCCACCTATTCCTACCTGAGGTGTATCAGGTTATTTGAATCAAGAAACTGGGCGTAACTTTTTCAAAGTAGAAGCACTAAGACAGGGTGCACCAAACACCCGGGTCTGGGAATTTTTTTCTTTTACATTTATACATGTGTAAGCTTGTGTCAAGGATAAACTGGGATTGAAACACAAAACTAAAGATCTTCAATCATGGGGTGAGAAAGGAAAGATTTACACTTGAATGATGAAGCCAAGCCTGCCCTGCTGAAGCTCTTTCATAAAATCACAAACTCTAGAAATGTTCATAGCAAAATGAAGCATAGGCGTTTTTTGCAACACTGACCAGTCTGTATTACAGTAAAACTTACACAGACCTCAGGGTGAAGCTTAATAAGGAACCTTTTCCTCTTGAAGCTCAGTTTACGGACCTTGGACCAGTTGAAGGTATTGATTTTCGTGTTACCCTAAATTAAAATGAGAACAATTAAAAGTTAGCAAAAGCTTCAGAAGAGCAGAGTACCAAGGAAGACTCTATTCTGGGTATATAGACATGTGTACGTCTAACAATTAAAGGCAATATATGTCTTACAATTAATGGTAAGACACAGCCGAGCACCCAAATGGAAACATTTCAGTACATCAGCTGCCTCTGTGCTTTGGGGAGAGGAAAACAGCATTACTGCATTTAAAAACAGGACTCTGAGCACTGAGTTGTTTATTTAGTACAACAAACACCGTAACACTAATTGGTCCAATCACTCCAGTCAATCAGCACTTCTGTACATTAAGAGCAACAATGTCCCAGCAAAAATACACTGGAACGTTAAAAGACGAGAAACCAAACCAGAATTCCAGGATGACAGACTTGTCCCAGGGCCGTGCCAAATGAACTGATGATTTTCTCTGATCACACACTTAATCTCAAACAAACTTTACTGTCACTGCTGGTTTTGATGCTCTTCCCTCTGCACCAAGAAGAACAAGCTGCACCAAACAGCATTTTGGGGCCTTAAATGACACTCCTTGACCATAGAACACATTGCATTTTCAAGACATCAGGGACGCCTGATGTTAAAATGACAGACTTACTCCAAGATTTGCTAAAGGACAGACAGACACAGTTTTCCCTCCCTGCCATACCTGGAACACCAGCACACCCATGTGTGAAACTGCCAGGTTGATTTTGATGCCCTCACGGTCAGAGGCAAGGTGGAATCTGATGCCATACATCTCCAGTTTCCGGGCAATTTCAAGCACTTGAAAGTCAGATTCAGCAGGAGTTTGACCCCTATAATAATGGGAAAAAAAAAAAAACACCCACGAAGTTTTGAGAACAATCTGATTCTACGATACTGCCAACACAGCTAACACCCTAAAGTCTGAACTCTGGCACTAAATGAGAATTTTCTAGTCTCATCTAGTTGGGCAGTTTCATTCTAAGTTATGTGTTACACTGAAAGTTCTACAATGACACAGTTGATGACCAATGTCAAGCACATCCCAAGATAGATGCTGAAAGAGATGTTAATTAGCTCAGAGCTTTTTCAGTTTAGAAACTATAAAGTTTAACAAATCCAAATTCAATCCATAGTGCTCCTCCTTCTGCTTGCTTGTGTACACATTAGTATTAACTAAGATAAGAAGTGAGAGCTGGCAGAGTTGCATAGCTAGAAAAACAGAAACAATGCAAATATTGCAACAGAATGACCCTTTTCAGGTCAGGTTTAGGGACCACAAAATTATTACTCTATTACTACCAGGGTGCAACACATTCCCCCAGTCTTTGGCCGGACAATTCCCTCCCTGCCAAAGAATCCAGAAAATGATCTTTAAAATGAAACCTCATCTGCTGTTGAAATTACTCTAAAACAGAAGGAGGCTGTACACAGATGGGAGCAACTGCTCTGTAAGGGTGCATGAGGTCCAAAACAGCAGCAGAGAGGCTGTTCAAGACTCTGGCACACACCCAGCACAGTTTCAGCCCTCACTGTCTGCTCCCCAGGTTAGCTGATGTCAAACCACTAACACTTTGTTTTCATTCACGAAAAGTCCTTTTTTTTTTCCTCACTCCCCCCAGTTTTTCTCCATGAGAGAGAGTGTATCAGATTGTAGTGCATTTGCAGCTGGTACTTGTACTGACAGGAGCTTTTCCTTGTAAGTCAAAAACACTCACTATAAGTTCATGGGTCCTGACAAGGAGTTTAAGATCCTCCAAGACTAAGCAAATGGTGCCATGGAAATGAAGGAGTTCTTAGAACCATAGAATCATAAAATCATTAAGGCTGAAAAAGACCTTGAAGATGATCATGTCCAATTGTTGCTACTGGTCATGCCCCAGTTACACTACAAAGCAAAAAAGTCTCTATTACAAACATAAGCATGTCACCCAAGGAGGTCTCTGAACTACATACATCCTGAAGATGAAAGAAAACACCACTACCCAGTTTTAGGTATAATATGATCCAGGAGAACGAGGAAAGGCAGGAGAACCTTCTCCTGTGCTAACCACGCCGAGGAAACCCCAGTGCAGAGCTGCCTCCAGATCTGGGGCTCCCAGCATAAGTGGATGCTCCATAAGATGAAGCAAGACCAGAGGAGGGCACAGAGAGGTTCCAAGGGCTGGAGCCCCTCTGTTCTGGAGCCAGGCTGGGAGAGCTGTGTGTGCTCACCTGAAGAAGAGAAGGCTCTGGAAGACATCACTGTGACCTTCCAGTACTTACCAAGGGCTTATAAAAAAGAGGGAGAGGGGCTTTTTATACAGACAGAAGGTGATAGGACAAAGGGGAATGTGTTTAAACGAAAAGAGATGAGATTAAGATTACATTAGGAGAAATTCTTCCCCGGCACAGGGTGCCCAGAGAAGCTGTGGCTGCCCCTGGATCCCTGGGAGTGTCCAAGGCCAGGTTGGACAGGGCTTGGAGCAACCTGGGATAGTGGAAGGTGTCCCTGCCATGGCAGGGGTGGAATGACTCAAACTTTAAGGTTCCTTCCATCCCAAACCACTCCGGAATTCTATGAAACATAGAATGCTGGAGCATTCAGAACAGTGAGGCTCTATCAGCCACAGCTGGATAAAGTGACCCCCTACATCACTACTGACAATGATTAGAAATAATAAATACGAAATTACTTCCATGTGCAAGTTCACTAGGATAAATGTAATGACACAAGGAAGACACAGGTGATAAAAAAATGTTATTCTATTTACAAACAACCAGTGCCTGAAACCGGATTAGATTCCTGCACACACACACACAAAAGCCAAATTTTACAAGCTTTTTTTTCCAAGAAACAGCCTTCCTTCCATAATTCTGCATTTCATTTTATTAAAACAGACGATAAACTATTTTTAGCATTACCTATTTATGTGTGCTATATAGTGCCAACCACAGCATCGGTTCTAAATAAATTCTCCTGCTCCCTTGACTGGGCTTTCAAGTCATACTCCTTAAAAATATCTCCTTTTACCTACCTAGAATCTTGTGTTAGATTAAACAACAGTTTAGTGCCATATAGATTTTTCAAAAATATAAATAGAGAATATTGTAGTGAATGATTATTACATTTGAATTTAACAGAACTAGGGATGATAACAATATATATTAACTACAAATAGGAACTGTCTCTACAATTCAGAATATAATTATGAAACTTATTTTGTATGCCATGGTTTTAAAAATAGAAGTCATTAGAAAAAACAACGCTTCTTTGATACTTAGTACAATATTTTTTAGTGTGAAACACACACATACAAAAAACGCCCTGAGAAAGAAAGCCTGAATGTGCACACGTTTGACCACAGGATTTCAGCAGTGTTCTGTTGCCTTGCTCATTCTGGAGGGGAAAACAAAGAATCTAAAACACTACAGCAGGAAATCACAAATTTATTTTGCCAGCTGCGGAAGGCAAGGATTCAGGGACATTCCTGACTTTACAAGTTCAGTCTGTAATCCACCCTCATCCAAACGTCAGTATTATGTGACCATGCAATATAAAGGGCAGGACATAAGAGGAACAAAAACCTGATTTCAAATGGGAAAAGAAATGCCAAACTACAGACAGGGTTTTGCAGCTGCATTTGGATCAGTATTACTACTACATGTACTAGTTATGTCTAAGAGCTTCAACTGGTAAAGGAGATTTCTCTTCCCCTCACTGAAATGAGTAACACTGGATTAAGTGCTTTTAATATTGGCTTTAAGTGTTGTTTCCATTTCCACCACAGATTCTTTAACTACGTCCAAAAAGCTGGAGTACCATGGCTCCTATTTACTAAAAATATACAAGACAAAAGAGGTAGATCATAAATCCTACTTTTGGCCAGAGCTTCCTGACTTACACTCTGAGAGCACTGTGTGTAACTCCCACCCACACTAATTCCTGCTATAATTCCTCTGAATACAGCAACATTAAGAATGAAAGCAGGGCTTTGTCTTTTAAAGAGGGTGCTGAAGTTGGGAAGCAGGGTTGGAAGGGAAGAAAGGCAAAACCAAAAAAATGGCAACTAGAAAATTGGAGCTCTATGGTACTAAAAATTCCTCGTGAACAGTCTGGTGTAAGTGATGTAGAACCATTGACAGTTATTTCATATACCATTAGATACGATTCAAAGCACAGCGCATCTCAGAAAAAGAACAAAAAGGTAACAGCCAATTTTAAGAGTGTTCACTTTCATACAACCTGCCTGTACCAACCAAATTAGGCTGAGCCTGGTGTGGAAGAGCCAGGAGCAGAGCCAGCAGTACCACAGATGGGTACAAAGAGAGGTAGTTTCAGAAATTGCCCTCAGATGTTGCCTGCAGGCTTAGCTGCACAGCCCAGCCCCAAAACAATCTGCTCTAATTTTGTTCAGCCATTAAGCAGATAAATCTACTTAATCTTCACCAGGTCAATGGTCGACAGACTAATATCAGTATTTCCAGCAAAAACTGCTGTCAGTGCAATAGGTGTTAGTGTAAAAGTTCCTCACCATCATCCAGCTGGACAAATATTGGTAGTGCTACAATATTCCTGTGTCAATGGATTCAAAATAAAGGCTGTCAAGTGTTGAGTGATTTACAGAGCATTTAAACCCAGTGATTAATATAGAACTTTAAAGATAAAGTGTCAAGTTACAGTTTTTCTAACACAATTTAAAGAATTTAAATTCATGGACAACTAACCTAACATTGTGAAAGGACGCGAGGGATAACAGGAAATGTAAATATAAATCTATCAAATCTATTTCTTTCCTGATTTATGTATGTACAGACAAAGAAACCACAGGCATGTGAACACAGGCAAAATGTTTCATGTTGAATCGTGAACTGCACTCACCTCGCAGCAAGCATTATACTACTCCCAGGAAGGCAGAAAACATTGTATTTTGAGTGTATGGGCGCCAGGATTTAACTGCACCAGTGCCAATACATCATCTACAAAATACACACTTTTTATTTTTAATAAACTATAAAAATAAAATAAGCTAATTCAGGCTCCTGCTGAAGCAATAACTATTTTGGTGTAGCAATGTGCTACACCAAAAATATAACTCATCTTGTTTACTGTTACTACATTTGCAACATATAGAAACCACATTCCTGTATTTGCGAAAGTAAAAGAAAGTATTTGCAAATGTAAAAGAAAAACATGTTTAATAGAAAACAAGCATCCAATTGCCACCTTTCCAATTACTACATTCCCAATATACAGAATGGATTGGATGCACAGGTTCTGTTTTACTGAGGGTGATGATGTTCTACCACTTCTAATAGCTACAAGGAAGCAATTAAAAAAAAAAAAAAAGGAAAATGAGGGGGAAAGAAGGTGCCACAGCAACAATCTGGAGGGATGGGATCCTGCTTTCCTGAGGGTGGCTGAACACCTGCCTGCCCACGGGAAGAAAGTAAGGAATGAATTCCTGGTTTTGCTTTGCTTATGTGTGTGGCTTTTGCTTCACCTATTTAAACTCCCTGTATTTCAACCCGTGAATTTCCCTGCTTTTACCCTTCCAAATCTCTCCCCCAACCCAACAAGGGGGAGCTAGCAGCTGCACAGGGCTGAGCTGAGGTTAAACCATAGAAGGCACAGCTAATTTTAAGATTGCAGTGCTTGCAAAATGACATCTCTCTAACAAAAATTTTTCCAATGGTGCAGAGGAATTTGAAACTAGCCTTCAAGGTACCCAGGTATTGCTAACATTCAATGGTAACCTTTCTAATTATGTGCCTCAGCTGTTAATCTTAATGTGGCTTGCATGTACACTTCTAAAACATTGCTTTAAAATAAGATTTACAATCATTTTAATAATAGGGATGTATTAAATGCAATCCTCATTAAACTAATTTTGAAAAGTACATCTATGAAGCAAGGAATCTTTTCCTATTAACCTTCCTCTGACTCTTTCCTGACAGGCAAAACCACAAACTTTTCTTACTGTAATGAATGATTAGAAGTAACTTGTTTGGGGAAAAAAGCTCAAACCTATTTAACAAAACTACCAGTCTCTCACTCACAAAACAGTCACAACCCTTCCATCAAGAGAAGTAAACCAGGAAAATTCCCCACAACCAGAAGCAACCCAACAGAATCCAGACACACCACTAACACACGGCTGTTCTGTCCACACTCTGGGGGTACTTAGATCTAAAAATCCCACATTTCACCTCAAATTTGAGAGCCATCAGCCTACACTGCATGGTGTCATCAAAACCTTGCATGACCCAGTTGTTGCTTCAGACTCCACAGCACCTTGCAGCAGTATCACAATGTCACTGCGAGTTCTGTGTAAAGGATGTTCCCCCTTTCCATGTGCTTTGAAGTTAATAATTCAGGCCTTTTCTTTAGATAAGAGAAAAATAATGAAATTAGTTGTTTCCCTCCTCCAGCTACCTTTTCCCAAGGTGAAGAATCCTAGCACACATTTTAATTTACTTCAAAAATTACTTTAAATTACTTAAAAACATTTATTTTGTTTCTTTGTAATTTCCACATGCACCTCAGAGGTTCAAAAGCAGAAAAAAATAATAAGCACCTGATTTTATGAAGAATCGACAAAGCTGAAATTTCATCATTAGTGATAATTTCACTGCAAGTTTAAATGACTGATGATAAAGAGTAAATAGTTAATTACTGAAATTCTCAGGAACTAATTTTCCAGTACTAAAGGATGTGTCTTTAAACACAGATGCGGCCCTGAAAAACCTTTGCTCTATCTTAAGAGAAAATCAGTCAGCAACAATCCATGAGTTCACCCACAGTGCGCAAAAGGAAAATCTAAGTTTGGATTAAAACACACAACCATGCACAATAAAATGTGTGTGTGGATATTCACAATTTTTTGCTTATGTTCAAATTCCTAAATCCTAATATGCAAGGTCTCAAAAATTACAGAAAATTAAGTTCCTGCTTATTTGGAACTAATTTCATATTTGTGGCAGTTTCTTTAACACCAGTAATCTTTCCCTATTTCAAAAATACCCAGCTGTAAGATAAGGTATTGCACGAATTCTGATGAAAGTTATTTTATCCCCACTCCCTCCATCCTTCTCCATCTCCCTTATGTATAATGTGTAGAGAAAGAGTACACTGCAATTGATTTCTAATTATTTAGACAAAAACAAGAGCTCTGCATATGCTGGCAAAGCTGATCTTAAACTTTTTAGAATGGAAATTCTGAAGATTTTGCCTAAATCCATTATTACATGATAGCTTTCTCTGGCACGTTATTAAAGGTACACTGCAAAAGTCACTAGAGAAAAACCACTGCCCAACAACTCCATCCTAACTATGTAACTATCACTACTATCATTACTCTTGCTCAAGGTAAATGGTGTTTAATTTACACATTCTTAACATCATCCCATCATGCTGCTACTCAACCTCCCCCAGGCAAGCCTGTCTGCTGCCCAGGGGTTACATTAATCCTCACTTACACGTGCTTCCTGTGGAACTCCAGGATCTTTCCTTCAAGTTTTTCCTGGTTTGGCAAATACTGGTTTGTTTTAAGGTGTTCTCGATCTTCCGATTCATCAAAATCCCCTATTTCAGCTACGACAGAAAACAAACAATGTTAGAATAAGAAGAAACAACGGAAAAGGAACAATGACAGAAAATGCTTGGTAAGGAATTACAGAGAACCCAAGAGCCTTTAAGTGCTTCAAATTTGTGGATGATGCTTTGTATCCAGCTTTATTTCACCAAACTCTCACATTTATCCCAAGCTGACTTCCTGGGGATCACATCAGTATTTGAACATTGTTTGGAACATTTAGACTTCTTAAATGTGAAAGATGTGAGATTTGTAGAAGATCCATGAGGTGGGGCTTCTGAACATTTCTTTCTTACAGATACCTTATACCAAACAGCATATTTCAATTTATTTTTTACTAAATACATATAAACTAGTAATAGACAAGGCTACTTGGGAACATGGCAAATTACATCTGGAATTTTGGTCTCCCCTTCACGTTTCCACATCTTTCAGATGCAATGCTGTGAATTTACTAAGAGATTTACAGAAGAAAATCTTGTTGTCAACAAGAACACAGTGAATCCTGCTTAAAATCAAGCCAGCATGAAAGAATGAGTAAAAAATATTGAAAGGCACTTCTGTAAAATTATTTCTGTTGAAAATAAACCTATTCTTTCTCACAGCCCATTTTCCAGAAGAGCAGAATCGAGCTAAGCAAGGTGTGAGGGTGAGATTTGCTCACCAGCTCCACTGTGCTGGAAAATCATGAGCAGGTTTAAATGTGTCACTCACTGATGGCACACACACAAGATAGATCTGCTCTTCTAAAAAAAATCACCAGAAGTGTTACTATTAAAACTGTATTATTATATTGCAATGCAGAATTAGATGACCAATAACTATTTAGCAGTGAAGAAGCATCACTGATCAGCTTTTGCCCTGTCTGCAGGTCAGGATGCAGAGCTGTGAACACTTCAGCTGCTGCTCCAGCAATTTGGTGTCTGAACTCACTCAAGCGAGTGACAGACAATCAAGGTTGCCAACCTTCTCGTCTTAGAGGCCACATTTTAGGTCTTTAAGCACGTACAGACTGAGCCAGCAGCAGCATGGAGTGCTTCCAAAATAAATTGCTTCCTATTTCCAGTTTCACTCCCAGCAAGGAGGAAAGCTGCTGACAGCCCCACTGTGGAACCTTGTTGCAGCATGGTTCTAGATGTATTTCAGCCCAGTTCCTACACAGCCATCCCCTCCCAGGCACAGGGAAAGTGAGAAACTAAGCCAGAGGAGCACAGAGACAGGTGGGGACAGCTGTCTGGAAGATGTGGAGTGCTGGTAATACAGCTTGCAGAGCCAGGGAAACAGACAGCAAGGGGCTGGTTGTGTACTACCCCCATGAAGCCAAAGTTACCTCACACATAAGCACCGGCTGCTCCTCCCCACGCCAGCCCTGATGACCATCCCAGAGTCGAAAATCAACATATTTACAGCGTGTGGAGAAGAAAATACAGTGAGAGAGACTACTTTTAGCTCCCAAAAGCTTCTGTGTGCAATTTCCTGTGGGTTAGCACTGGCAGGGTCAGCCCAGCTGGGATACTCACACTGCAGGAGGTGGGAGACCAGCAGAGCAGCTGTGTTGTCACTGCAGGTCAGGCGCTCCTCTGCCAGGTCCCTCTTGATTTGCAAAGCAAACAGGTACCTGAAGGAGAGGTACAAGGGCTGGAGTTACACAGACCATTCTGACACATGAAAGGACAACAGAACAGTTGAGCAGAAGGTTAGAAAAGCAGCAGCTCCTGATTCTTCTGCTCTCCAAAGAGTAACACAACAGCCTGGCCACCAAGAGGTGTCAAATCAAACCAAATAACCTGTGACTAGTCTAGTGCAATTTATCAGCACAAAAGGACTCACAAAGAAGCAGGAGGAAAACCATGTTTCAAGCAGGCTTCATCTGTGCAGTAGCAGCTGTCATTTTTAGCCAGAAAGAAACTTAAAGGACTTAAAGAACACTTCAAGTGACCTTATCTATTAGAAAAAAGATGGAAGAACATCACCGATTCCAGTAGTTTGTTAGGAAAACTGATAAGCATTTCGGGTAGCACTCAACTAATCTACTCAGCAGTTGTATTTTCTGGAACTATATTAGCAGCCTACAAAGACAGAAGTTCAATTTCCTTTTCTTATAGTGCTACATTACTTCAACTAAAATATTTCCCACTCAGTTGCTAAAGAGGAATCATTTCTGTTTAACAGTTTTGTATTCTGTTCCTTTTACTCAGAAGAAGATGCAGTAAGGACTCCAGAAACCAGGCAACAACTCACTACTATAAACCTTCAAACTGCCAGACTGAGCCTTTCTTTTTACTGAATTACACCCTGAGAGATAGCAACAATATTTTTTTAAATGAGAATTTATTTTAAAACTTTACTCCTGAAGCAAAAAGATAATAAAAGTTACGCATTTTGAATTATAAGCTTTCTTAAAGTTTTAAAGTACTGTTAATATGTATTAAAGGCTTCTCAAAAAGTCTGCTCTGTTTTCTGCATGTCTGATGACAACTAAGAATACATTATCATTAACAGCATCATTAACTACCCAGATGCTCTAAGCACAGACCAAAATTCCACCAGAAATATTCAATAAATAGGAAAAATACAGTTCCTGCTCTAAAAAAATTGTATTCCTAAGGAATTTTCTATATGAAACAGCAGTTAACATAAGAAAACTTGGTGCAAAAGAAATATTTAGATACTATTTCTCCTTAGAAGAGATAATCACAACAATTATCATGCTGGTTTGCTCTTAAATACATCTGAAGGATAATAAGGAATCTCTTTAAAAGGAATTCCAATTAAAAGTAGTGAAACTGCAAAAAGCACTAAATGAGCTCTTTAAACACTAACATCCTGGGTAATGTCCTTGTCAGAGGCACAGACTTCAAACCAGGTCCCCAGGTGACAGCAGGTAGATTGGGCTGCTTAACTGACCACAGATCAATTGGCAATCAGCAAAAATTACTCATGATGAGCACGGTGAAAAATGTGAACAGTAAAGTGTGAGCTTCTGAAATTTAAATCACTTACTAGAATATGTACTGATTATTTTATATTTTTTTATAGACACTGTTTATAAATTTTAGTAGTTTCTGTATACTCTGACTCCTTTGTCACCATGATGCTGGCAAGCCCTAACTTGTGTTGTTTTCTGTTTCAAAAAGTATTTTTTCTGATAACATTCATCTGCCAACACATGTCTGCTGAAACTGTAACATTCACTGTAAGTGCTCTTGCACTCATCTTCCATCTCAGCTTTGCTTGGAAGCAGCTGTGCTGCCTTCCTACTCTATTTATTCAGTAGGTAATACAAGTCCAATAGTTCTAAAAATACTTTACCTAGTATATTCCTCTTGCAGCTGACCCGGGTCTGGAGGGAAAAACTTTACAGCCAGACGAAGCATTGTAGTCTTTGGTCCTAGAAGAAACGTTCGTTGGTCATTTCACAAGAAAAAAACCTGAGTTCTTCATAAACACATGCATATTCTGTTTGCCAACAGGCAGAGAAACAACACAAAGAAAATCTAGCCAGATTTCAATTCTCAGGTATCCACAGTAGGCTCTGGTACAGATTGTCCATGTCAGGGGAGAAGCAGCGGCTGCTTTCCAAAGGGGCTTGGATACCACTGACAAAGTGAGTCTGCAGGCTGAATGCTTGAAAAAGAGTTTCATGCAACATGAAATCTGTAATATCCCAAAGCAACTACTTGGCTTCATAAAAGACCATCACAGGTGACCCCGGGAGAGGGAGCAGAAGGGAGATGCATCCCACAGGCTCCCAACACCCACCACCACCATCAGGATGGTGCCAGCAGACTCAGCTGGCTCCCCATGCAGATAAAAGGGTGTTTGTAGCCTGCTGCCAGCATGCCTGGTGATACCCATTCCCTCCCATTCTCAACAGTTCTTGTCCATCTCAACAACAGAAGAAAACTAATTTAATTTTCACAATTAAAGAGAACCCTTGGTCACTATTGGGAACAGTCCATAATGCTCTGAATTAACAGTTCCAGTATCACAACTCAACCTGCAGAACCACAATCCCTGTTCCACCTGGATTTCTGAAAGAATTACTACAGGATACAACAGTCCCTCACCATGCCAGGACTGGGCACCACCATTTTCCCATTGTTTTTCCTGCCTTAAAGCAAACGAGGCCAAGTATTCCACAGGTAGGCAGAGCACTGTCCAGACTGAGCTCCACCTGATGTCCACAGGCACCCTCTGGGCCAGAGCCAGGCACAGCCCCCCAGAACTCCCCCTGCCACTGCTGTTTCAAAGTAAACTTAGCCAAATTAAAAATAAACCAAATTTGCTGGAGCACAAGCCAGCCTGCTTTAATTTATTTTAAGCACCAAGATCTCTTAAAGCTTGACAAAGTCCCATTTAACCCCGTCAGCCCCAAAGTACACCGATTTCTTCTGTCTGAAATACCTGATTCCCATAGGCCAAACATTCCTTCACTCACCCTCTTGTTTGCTAATGAGAGAATAACAAACTTTGCTTTTTGACAAGTAGCTGGGAGAACTCACAGACTATCACAGCTGTGACAAGAGCAGCTCTCAGCCTCCAATCCCACAGTCACCAAAGCTTTGGTGAACCAAAAAAAAACTAAAATCCACATCCTAATTACAGTGTTATATCTAGAAATGAAAGGAGGCTGGAAATAACACACTATAATGACACCAAGACTCTCTCCTGGCAGAGACTAAGGATTCTACAGTTCTAGAGACATACCAAGTGAGGAAAAGAAATAGTTTTAATGATTCCAGTTAAAAGACCAAAACTTTACATCAAATTTCTGAAAATCCTCTGAGCCTCTGGAAGACCTTCACAAGGTTAACAACAGTCCTGCATATTTCTGTTGCCAATCAAGTGGATGTATTAATGTGGGAGCAATTTTGGAAGTGTTTCAAGCATCGCATCAAATGACAATAAATATAAGAAATTAAAAACATAATACTGCATATTTGCTTCTGTAGCACAACCCTCCCCTTTTTGTTTCATCACTCTTGCCTTTCCTCTATGAATAAGTTCCACTCAAACCATGAAAAAGAAACACTTGACCAGTCTTAACTAAGATGCAGAATTTATTTTAAGAAGCCAAATCTGAGAAAAAGCAAGAAATAAAAGGGATGTGAGGAAAAATAACCCAGGCAGGAATGGTGAGTGAATACAACACTATATAAACTGGCAGCACCTCTGAGAAGGTACCCAAATGCCCAAATGTCAACCTGATACTGTGTGCCTGTTAGGAAGCTGAAAATTTGTATCCAAACTCCTTCCCATCTGGAGAGGTTCAGTAGTAAAACTGATTGCATTCATTTGAAATTTAAGAAAAATCCCCAAACCTTATCATACAAGCAACAGTTCAGTGCACGTCACAATAGCTCATTAGCTGAAACTAACTGGGAGTAAATCAATAACTTTTCTTTCTAAAGGGGTTGACAAAGACTCAGAAATGCGTATCTGCAGGAACACAGCAATCACCAGCAACATCAACCAACAAGTTTGAGCAAGATCACCTTAAAGCCCATAACATCTGTGTTCCCCTGCTGCTGGGCTAGAAGTTAAAAGGTTAACTTCAAAACCATTAAATTCTAAAGAAAAAAAAACACAACCAAACAAAACCCCCAATATACAGAAAATAGGATATTTCAACCAATTTAAAAGTGGTTTCAGAATGTGAACATCTGCCAGACAACTGACTGGCATCTCTTAGAGATGAATATTAAAAAAAAAATTTAAATCTTTCCTTTTCACTGGCAACACAAAGTAGATCACAAAGCAGCCAAAAATCTTAGGACATCCCCATCCTTTCAGACCATTTTAGAACAATATTTGTATCATCAGGGAACAATATGTGGTCTAAGGTCAAGTTTCCACAATTTATGCAGTATAGAAGAGGATACAGAAGGATTAACCAGGCAGCACTGCAGACCTATGGTCCATCAGATCCTTTGACTAGGACATAATTCCTTCTAGCCAGGAGCACACAAAAAGATGGCACTCCCAACATCTTTTTGGCAGGAAAAATAAGAGTGAAAATATTCTGTACTCTCCTGAGGGAGACTTGTTTTATAGATTATTTGGCTCTTCTGCTTAAAAAACAATGTTGACACAAATCAAAATCATTACCTTAAAGTTAAAAATTTAGCTAGAATTGATTACTTCATATTTTCTGGCAATAAGTTTTAGACAGAAGAGTATAACTAAAAGCTACTTCCCAGTAGTCATTTTCAACATATTTCAATCAAGATCTGGAAAGGAGCAGGAATCCACCACACCCTCCTGATCTTGTTCTTCCACAAAGCCTCTACAATCAGAACCAGAAAACAAACAGCTTAACTCCATTCTACAGGGAACAAACAGAAAGTTGGATCTAATCCCTCAACATCTGAAGAACCAACCAGCATCTTGCTTTCTTCAGCTATTTTTGGCCTTTAGAGTGCCTGTCACATTAACACTTTTTAGGTGGTTTAAAGTCAAGAGAGCATTGCTATTGGAGATCGTCCTGGCCAGGCAGCACAATCACATTTCCCAGCTGAGGCAGAGGCTCTGACATTGCAGCCACCATGCAGGTGGGAGATCCCCACCTCTGCTCTTCCAGTGAAGCTGCTCCTGAGCACGTGGAAAGAGCTGACATGGGAATGAGCCAAAATGTTCCTTTTTCTTCCCACGGTGTGACAACACAACTTCCAAAAGCTAACACAGCAAGTGTTATATTTCACTTCAACATAACACCAGCTGACCCAACCTACCCAGATATTTATCAGAGAAAGAACCCTATCTGCAGTAAGTTTCCATTCCACCTACCACACACTACCTATTAAAATGTCAGGTTGGCATGTCCCAGCAGGAACCACTATCACCCCTACCATGTGTAATTTGCAGGGAAGCACAACCAGTAAATCAAGTAGTAATTGTGAAAGCAACCCACATAAAGAAGATGCAAATTAAGGAAAACTTCCTTTTTTAAAACTACTTACTCCGTACTTGTTTAATAACAGGTTTCATAGGTTCCAGCCAAATCTGAAATTGAAGAGAAAAGATTTACAGACTGACATTCTTATTGAATATAATATGAAAACATCAAAAGTAAATTCAAATTCAGCAGTAATTTATGAGTAGCATTTCTTCCTCAATGCAGTAATTCCTTTGCTTTACAAAAAGTGTACGTATCTATTTGAATTGACATTTCTCATGCATCAATAGAAAAACCACTGATCTGTGCTTAAAGCTCATCTGGACAGAAGAGGAGCCAAGTCAGCAAAAGCAGAGCCCCACTGCCAAGAGGGCAGGAGTCAAGCCAAAACCCACAGTCTGACAGGAGCCAGGCTGCAGAATTACAGAAAGTCTGCAGAACATGAAAAAGTTCAACGATTTTTCCCCTTCCATGCTTTTTCTAGCACTCTTACCTACCTACTTAAGAGTTTTTACTCAATATTGACTTCCCACCATTTTTTCTCTTTTGATAAGCCCATTTTAAAAGAAAGACTATTGTTGTACTAGTAAAAGGAACATCCTTCTTTGCATAAAAGTAATGCAAAATATTCTGGAAGCTCAACCTTTTATTTTCCCCACTCTTCCAAACAGAAAATTGTTACAAGACAACTGTTTAATCCTTACTAGTTACTGCTCTGTTTGAGAGACAGCTGAGGATTTTAGGAACCATATTAGCACCAGAAAGGGTTTTGACACCATGCACAAGAAATGGAAACTCAACAAACTTTACTGTATTTCCTCAGCTCAGGAGCAGTATGTATTAGTGCCATTAGCATTCCTAAGGCTAAAAAAAGTATTTTAAAAAATTTTTAAAAAACCAAACCAAAATTAAAAGAAAGTTTGGGGAACATTTTCTAATTTAGAAGCCACATTGTCCTCTTTGCAAGGTACAGGATAAAGTGACTAGGAGGCTTAAAGGCATCTGCATTGATCTAGATCAATGATTTAAAAAGCAAGCAGGCCTGCATGCCTGCTGACGTTTTAGAAAGAGGTTCATAACGGCTCTTCAGGAAAATTAACAGAAGACTGAATTAACTGAGGATAAATGTGAACACTACCAAGATTACACACCATAATGTGATTTTAAAAGTGCTCCACAGAGAACATTTTGAGTTCATGTTTCCCCTTTCAGAGGAAAGAAGGATTTTATTTCTGTCCCTGCAAGTGGGATCATTAGCAGCTATTTAACTGCTTTATACAACTTCTGAGATTTAACAAGAAGCAGAATCTGATTCCTCCCTTCTGCTTTAATAGTTCTTGTCATTCCGGTGAGTGAAACAGATTTACAAGAATCCAAGAGATAATCCCAACAGGAGACTACACGCGACTGCAGCAGACTGAGAAATTTTGTCACTCAAGGAACTGCATTCACCCAACCTTTTTATTACACCAGATTTGTCAGGGAACTGTACGCACCCAATATGACTGGATATTCTGGAACTCGATTCCAAAGTAGTCTGACTCAATCAAATTCAGATGCTTGTAAACTTCTGTCACTAAGGTCTGGCCGTAACATTTTGACTGAGGAAGTAATAGAAAAAGTTACAGTGAGATTAATAAGAACAAACAAGAATAAGGTTACAGCAAATTCAAAAATAAATGGCATCTTTACAAACCGGAGAAAAATATCACAAAGATTTTTCACGTTATTCTTGTCACTGTAATACACAAGTATCTAATATACAGGCACGACTCCATATAAAAGTCCTTCACAGAACCAGAGGAACTGAAGTTGGAAGGAGCCACCGGAGGTCACCTACATCCAGTCTCCTGGTCACAGCAGGGTCAGCACGAGACCTGAGGAGACCAGCTGCAGGCTATTTGCAGATCCTTCAATAAACCCACACGTTTGTTTGTGTAGCTGGGTGGTGTGATCTGCCCCAGCTGCAGCACAGGGAGCAGGAGCTGCCAAATCCCTGCTCCACAGAGACCCCTGACTGCTTTCCACACCAGGAACCCCAGGGCCACATGCAGCCTTTGCACCAACCAGGCTGGAAATGCCTGTGGACAGCGGGAACCCAACCAAACCTCCTCTCCAAACACCACGCTACTGGGGAATGCTTTCAATGAACCCCTGCCTCAGGAAACCCACTCACTAACCCTTTCTGACAAGTCAAATTAGGAGCAAAACCACAAACACGGGCAGAAAGCAGCTACAGCAACATAGGAGAAAACAGGAAACTTCCACAGCACACCCAAACCAGCTACACTTGGGGCTGCTGGTTCAATTACCCACCTTGCTCTCAGCATCTCTCACTGTGTGACTGTAGCAGACCTACGTTTGAATATTTTAGCCAAAATCTGTGCTTGCAGAAGATTCTGCAGGTATGGGTTTTGGTTTTTTAGTGACAATGAAATAAGGAATGATACAGGTAATGACAAGTCGTATCTCCAGTAAATGACATTCTTTGCTGTCTCCAGGCGTGTTTCCCAGGCAGGTTACAGACTGCCATACATATGCCTGGAGAAATGAACTTTGGATGTTATGTTTTTTAACTCCATTTGAAACACATTTCTTCCTATGGACTTGTGAATAAATCCTCAAATAGTAACAGAAGAAAATATCCTAAAATATAGCAGGGCCCCTTTTTTGTAAGGCACATACACACACATCTGTTATTATATATCTCCTTCTCTCAGGCCCCACAGATCCAAGAAGGGAACAGTTTTCAGCCAGCAATATTTGTGCATTGCAATACCCCGACCAGCCTCAAGTGCAAAAGATGGGACATGCCACTTGCCTTTCCATGGACAGATCTACAAACCTTTAGAAGCTTCTGAACAGGAGGTGTCCTATGAACCAGATCTCTCATTTCTCATTTGTGACACAAAAGGCACTTCTGGATCCAACCACCTTCTGTTAGAACTGATACACTTGGATTAACTCATGATAGACACCTGCTAACAATCAGACAAGTTTTACAGCCCAACTGTGTGCTGTGCTGAACAAGAATCTGTGTGCAAGGCTAGATACATACAGGCATTAAAATTATCCTGATCAGATTATAATACAGAGGTTTCTCTCATTTAAACTGAGTCATGTGTCTGTGGTTCCATCAAGTTCTGTGCCTGAAGACAGTTTAGCTGCCTTCATCGCTCCAAAATAAGAGCCCCTGTGGCACTTCTCTCCTTCCTCTGTCAAGTCCATGTCCCTTCAAGAGAAACTGGAGGTGAAGAAATTAAGATGGCTGGAGCTGGAAGCACTTGGTAACTGATTAAACTATAAAGGTGCCATCCAAATGTTAAAAGTGTAAAATAATTTTGCTTGGGCTACCAGCTATAATTTTGGGTGTCATTTACAATAACAAGTTAAGAAAATCCCCAGTTTAAGTGCAGTACCATTTTGCATCCTTCAAAGGAGAAATATCACACTTTGAAAGAACAGTATTAATTTTATTTTAAAATAAAAATGGGGTTCAAAAGCTTGAGCCAGAACACAATCCTTTCTTATTACACCACAAATTCTTTGGGAAAACTCCTCTTAGAACTATTTAGTTCCTCAAGTTGTTTATTACATTTACAATCACCCTTTCCAAAGAGCTGAACATTTTGAAGTGGGCAAAAATGAAAGTGACATAGTGGGCAGCTCTGTGTCATTGTTTAATTTGCATAAAAGCATCACAAAGCAAAATATTTTAACTAATTCCTTAATTACTGTAATTTTGACATCGGGGCAAGTAGCTGCATGAATGCATTTCATAAAGGTCCTGCTTTCAATACAAATTCACAACATGGCATACTTTCCATTCCAAACTTCTCAATTACTCTTTATTTTCTGCCAAGACAATGACGACTGATATCACTGGATTACTTCGCATAAAACGAAAGAAGAAAAAACAGGGTAAAAAACCTAAATAGGCAGCTAACAACAGCTTTCCCCAGTGACCAAGCTCTAACTGTACTGTAGATAATTTTAACAAGTCATCACTAGAAGACTGTTCAGTAGAACAGATTTATTTCAAATTGATTTGTATAGTGAGATGAAAGTCTAAAAGTTCCCTCAGAGCTGTGCAAGTGCCAGCAGGGTACCCTGACAGGCAGAAATAGCATGGAGAGCCCTGTGTGGAAACAGAAGCTATACCTTCAGACCCCACCCTGTACTAAGACAGCATCAAACAGGAACAAGCATTTCCAGCTGAAGCGTCTTCTCTGAAAGAGATATCTGTATTTTTTACTTTACCAGAAAAATAAACATATTTAATGTTAGGAATGCTTAGGAAATAGAAGTAAATTATAAATAATTTTAAAAGTCATAACAACAGTTTTTGGGTTTTTTTTATAGAATCATATAATCACAGGACAGTCTGGATGTGAAGGGACCTTAAAGTTCATCTCATTCCACCCCCTGCCATGGCAGGGACACCTTCCACTATCCCAGGCTGCTCCAAGCCCTGTCCAACCTGGCCTTGGACACTTCCAGGGATCCAGGGGCAGCAGAGCTTCTCTGGGCACTCTGTGCCAGGGCCTCACCTCCCTCACAAGGAACAATTCCTTCCCAATATCCTATCTAACCCACCCCTCTGGCAGTGGGAAGCCATTCCCTGTGTCCTGTCACTCCATCCCTTGTCCCAAGTCCCCTTCCAGCTCTCCTGGAGCTCCTTTAGACACTGGAAGGGCTCTGAGGTCTCCTTGGAACCATCTCTCCTCCAGGTGAACACCCCCAGCTCTGCCAGCCTGGCTCCAGAGCAGCCCTCAGAATATCTCTGCCCCTCCTCCAGACTCACCCCAGCAGCTCCATGTCTTCCTGAAGCTGGGGATCCCAGAGCTGGAGACAGCTCTGTACATGAANATCTAACCCACCCCTCTGGCAGTGGGAAGCCATTCCCTGTGTCCTGTCACTCCATCCCTTGTCCCAAGTCCCCTTCCAGCTCTCCTGGAGCTCCTTTAGACACTGGAAGGGCTCTGAGGTCTCCTTGGAACCATCTCTCCTCCAGGTGAACACCCCCAGCTCTGCCAGCCTGGCTCCAGAGCAGCCCTCAGAATATCTCTGCCCCTCCTCCAGACTCACCCCAGCAGCTCCATGTCTTCCTGAAGCTGGGGATCCCAGAGCTGGAGACAGCTCTGTACATGAAGTCTCACCAGAGCACAGTAGAGGGGGAGAATCAAACCAAGCGCTATTTGCTATTTTCTCAAATATCACTACCCACATGGCAGATCCCCCCTCTGCCATAATTTCTGAGTTTAGGAAGAGAGAAAATCAAACTCATAGCCTAGGATATTCAGTAGACCATAGCTCAATACTATCAAAATCGATCCTTCCTCTCCAGCTCCCAAACTTGTCTTCCAGAACATCTTAACTTCCTGCTTCCCCGTATTTTAATTTAAAAACCAAAAGCCCCAGTATTTTCATAAGGAGTAGTATTCTCATCTTCCAAAACTGGCAAGCTGCCCTTGTTCCAACTTTCCAAAAAAGAAATCCACTTTTGGCAGCAGATAAACTCGAAGGGAAAAATCAGTCCAAAAGTCAAGAGTTTGGAAAAAGCAGTTATAAAGACGAGGTATAGAATGGAAACTCTTGTGCAGCCAGAGTCAGGGGAGCCACTGGATCCTAGCAGCAGCAAACACTTTGGATTTTTATGTCACAAAAATCTGCAACTGTCAGGAGACCAAATCCTCCAGCAAAGAGTGGATGTGCATGAGAGGCAGTTTAGATTTGACATCATCACTGACAAGCACCCAACACAGAGCCCAACCTGGAGTGCCCTGCAAATGGCCAAAGCAAACTGAACTGATTTAAATAAAGCTCCCTTCACTAGTCATGGATTTTTACTGTTTTTTCTTCCTTAGGACATTTTCGAAGTCTTCCTAATGAAAAAGTGATTTTTCATTTTTTGGCAAATTTAAAAAAACAAAAAAGACAATTTGCAGCTAAACATAGACTTGTTATTTCCTTTCTTAATCAGAACTATGAAAACATTTTGGGAAGTTTATAGCTCTGTTTACCTCCAACCCTTCTGTAATCTGTTAGATCTCTGTCCAAATGAAGCGTGAGACAGAAAAAACACCCACAAAACTCCCTGTTAATAGCCATCATTAATGCCACATATAAACAAAAACTGCATTTCTGAATACAGGGTGGACATTAGAATCTTTATTAGAAAGAAGGAAATAATATAAGAGGGAAGGCAATACCAGTCATTAACTCTGTGCTTTCATGGCTAAAACAAGACAACCTTATGGCTCCATATCTAGTATTTAATCTGCAGACTGGAAAAGCAAGAAACACCTGCCTTTTTTTTTAGTAATTTGCTAGTTTCTTCAATTTTAATTGGAAATAGTAACTCCAATGAAAACACTCCCTGCATCCCCACAGAAACAGGCACCAGGTAACAACTCTGTCAAACACTGTTTCCACGTGCTCAGCCAAATTGCTTAAATACTATTTTATTTTGATCATCTGAACATTTAGCAATAACTTTAAACTTTAATTCTTTCCATTTTTAACTCTTTGTGAAGAAAACAGTATTTGAAATAAATTTCTTTTATTCACTCTTCTATACTGACAGGTCCCAACTCCAGTTGACTTTACTAAGACCACACCAAGAATAGTGTGCATTTAACAGAGCATTTAACAGCTTAGAGAGCACAGGATGCCCAGCTGGAGACATGACTCTTGTACAAGGTCCTGACCACCTCCAGTCCCACCTGCCAGTCCTCAATTCTTCCAGAACTGGGTGAAGACCTAGAGAAGCCAACCTAGCACACGTGTGAGTTTTGCAAATTTCATCCAACTTTCTGCCCTGGGTGCTGGTATGAATTTACTTTTTTAAAACTTTTCTTTCCACCCCAGAGAGCACAGTTCAGCTACCACATTTCCCTCTTGCAACAGCAGCCTTCCAATGTGGCTGCATTATCACAAAATGAGATGGAGTGAGCTTTCATCTTGCAAGTTCTTTATTAAAATATTGTGTTACAGGATTTCCACATAGCATTGAGATACCATTACTCAAATATGGAAGCTGCAAGCCCAAATAAAAATTTCTGAGCTATTTCAAGTTCCATTATTACACTCCATATGGGGTATAATCTTCTGTTTAGGAAAAAAAAAAAACTCTAATATTCCCTCCCCATGATTTTTTTCTTTTTTGTCCTAAGATTTCAGTGGTTGGTTTTGATGTGGGTTTGTCAGGGTTTTTTTAAAGAAGAATCCACAGCCAGACAAATTATTCTAGAAATGGAAGCCTCTGGCTCATTTAATTAAGGCTAGCTTTAAAATTATGATCATTTAAAGGACCATTTAAAGCAGTGTCAAAGCACATCACTGCCAAATGAACCAGCTCTACCCAACAAACATGCTTTTCCAGAGTGGCTAGAATTGCTGGATGCCTGAAAGTAGGAAAAAAACAATTGGCTGACATGGGAAAAGATCCCCAAGAGGGAGGGAATTACGTGAATGAGATTGGGAAATGTATACTTAGGTAGATACCAAATATAGACAAAAAATGGTTCCAAGTTTTAGAAATGAAATATGCTGAAATACCTGGACTACTTGGAATAAAACACACTGTGCTCAGAGAAAAACCAAGCTGCAACATGGCTGAGCACACTCAGTCCACACATGGTGTCCAAGGGTACCAAGAGAAACATGGAAGAGCCACACACTGGGCATCAAGCAGGAATTTTCAGCTGTTTTCATTACCTGGAGAGGTAAATAGAGACATGAACCCCCAAAACCTCTGCTTCATGCAGTGCTTTAGACTATTTGTGGAAGAAGGAAGTCACACAAATTCACACTGTGGGCCACATCCTTGGGCAGAGTTTCTCAGGTACTGCTGGATGATCTGGCACCAGAGATTCTGCTTGTTAATAATTAAACATTCAGGTGACAGCAGTGACAGTATCACAGAGAGGAGCTGCTTTGGGGTAGCTGATCTCAAATTCAGGCTCATAATAGAAATTCTAGGCACCTATTTTGTTCACACAAGCTAATAAAGAGAAGGAACTAGAAGTCAGGAGACTGATCTCTATTTTTCCCCCTTGAACTTTGCTACAAGCCCCTACACACTTGCATGAACCCCTGAACCTTTCCACACCCATTCCCTCAGATGGGCCTGGCCACTCCACACACATTTAGACTGTAAATGCTTCTGGGATCTTGCACAGCTTCATTTCATATGTGTGTATATGCAAATAAATAAAACTATCTTTTTAAGTCATTTTAAACACAGAAAAGACTTTGTTTTCCTGTATTCACAAAAAAAAGTCTCACTAAAATTGCAAGTCGTTCTCCAATAATTATGCTTTTGCCTCAAAACCGTCATCCACACCCACATTCACCAGATTGGATCTGGGCTTTCCTAGAATTCCGGAATGGTTTGGGTTGGAAGGGACTTTAAAGACCATGTCATTCCACTCCCTGCCATGGGCAGGGACACCTTCCACTAGCCCAGGTTGCTCCAAGCCCTGTCCCAAGCTGGCCTTGGACACTTCCAGGGATGCAGAGGCAGCCACAGCTTCTCTGGGCACCCTGTGCCAGGGCCTGCCCACCCTCACAGGGAAGAATTCCTTCCCAACATCCCATCTAACCCTGCTCTCTGGCATTGGGAAGCCATTCCCCCTTGTTCTCCACTCCATGGCCTGGTCCAAAGTCCCTCTCCAGCTTTTTTGGAGCCCCTTCAGGTGTTCAAAAACAGCAATAAGGTCTCCCAAGAGCTTTTCCATCTCCAGGCTGCACAATCCCAGCTCTCCCAGCCTTCTCTCCTAGGAGAGAAGTTACAGCACCCCAGTACTGTACTTCCCCTGCAAGGCGTTGGGCTACTCCAGGCTGACACACTGCTTTGTGGAAATCTGCCCACAGGAAATAGTTTAAAACATCAAGAAGACAGTTATGACAGACTTTACACAAAAGATGAATACAAATCAGATATTTTTACAGAAAATGCCAGAACTCCCTTTTGCTTTGTGCAAAACTGAAACTGTACCAGCTGGCCTAACATCACTCCCCACTGTACTTTGAGCAGAGGTTTGATAACATGCTGATGGGTTAATAAATACCTACAGGCCAGATTAGATAAAGCCAAGCTTTTCTAACCTCCCCTTCCCAGCAGAAGTCTTTCCTACACCACTGGCTTCAGTCTACCTGCCTGGGAAGTGGGCTGAGGGCACAGCAACACTTCTCCTTCACGATTTCAGCTGAAGACATGTCAGACAGCTCTAATAATCTCTACAAAGCTTTTTTTGGTTTTTTTTCCCTTTTCTAAATCTTGTTTTTATTAATGAATGACTGTTCGGTCAGAGAGAGGGGCCTACCCCCCTCCCATACCCAACACTCCAGCCTTGAACTGATGCCTAGAACAGGCTACCTGAAACAGAGGCCAAGACAAAGTTAGGAGAGTAAAAAGCAAACAAATTCATTAAAGGCGTTTAGGTACATCCAGGGTAAACAAAGCCCCCTCATGAGGCTACACCCAAAAATGGACACCAGGTCACAAGCTCTCCACCTTTTATAAGTTCTGTTATATTAGCATATTGGGCCTTAATTCTCCAATCACACCCTTAGGTGATGATGTCAACCATCCGAGGCTTGCTCCCCTCCAAATCACTGTTATTTACATATTTTGGGGCTCTAGGGCAACGAATATGTCCTTAGATTTCCATTCAGAGGAATTGTTTTGGCTAAAGGTGCTGGGAACAGAGGTTTTAGCGTTTTATATGAAGCCCAGAACTACACCAAGTTACAGATACAAGAAGAATAAAAGCTAAAACTTCTTAAGGCATCAGAACAGTAAATCTCTCACACGAGACATTGTCACTATAGCACAGCTTTTAAAATATTCAATGTATACAGACTCTCTCTTGCCCAAGTGGGCAACGCTGCCCTTTCCAGACATGGATTTGGTTGCAAGGAGAAAGGGCTGACACACAGGTGTGCTTTTGCAACCCTGTTTAGCTAAATGCACATCCCCATGTGCTGCTCTGAACCCTGCAAGCACCACAACGCACCATCCTTGCTCAACTCCAAGTCCCTTTTTTCAGTAGGCACAAACCTAAAACTTCTCTGATCTGCCTCTCAGGACACTGACCGTCTGTAGCTGTCTTTAGCTGCCTGGGGGTTGATTCTTGGTTTGGTTTGGGGTATTTTTCCCTTTCAGGCTCCATATATTCTACAGAATTACCCATCTGTGGGCCCAACTTTGAATGTCGCCCACACCCAAAAAAGGTTTAAAAGGTTTCCAGTGGACTTCCTGGTTTTGGGGTGTTTTGTGGAATACAGCATTTCCTAGAGCCATTTTGGTTGAATGGCATAAGACTGATTTCAGCTGATCTTCACTATCCTACGTCACTAGATTATGAAAACAGAAGTGAACACCTGCCCAGCTATACAAACTGTTACGAATTCAATCCACTACATTAATATTTCAAGGACTATCATAACACTTGACCACCATTTTCCTAAAGGGTTTCTATGTTTTAAGACCTGTGCACATAATCGACTTTTTGTACAGGAATATTCAGACTGTTTTTCCTTTACTGCAGTAAAGCTCCATTTTCTTTACACATGACAACTAATATCAAGAGAACTGCAATAAATTTGGCTTATTATACAATTTAAGTTCACCTCTTTCCTAAAAAACAAAAAAACCAAAAAACACTCAAACACAACACACTCTAAATGTCTGTCAATAAAATGGCTGTGGTTTCACCTTTCCACACCCAATACCACATTCCGACACAGCATCAAAAAAGTCAAGCTTCCAAACACAAAATAACAGGCCTAAAAAATATATAGTGGATTCAAACAGTACACAAAATGCAAAGCTTTAGTTACCTTCTTTTTAAACCCTATAATAATTGCAAATTTAAAATAGTGAATTACTAACTTTCTCTTCTGAGGTCAGATAAAAATAAGTCCTAACGCAGCTTATTTGCCATATTTAGGAGACTCAAACCGAAGCAATGACAAACATCTGGCTATGATTCTTTCTGGAATTTTGACTATTTCTTCCTGGCTAGGGAAGAACAACACTGAGCTGACCAACAGCACCTCGATTCCTCCAGCATAGCACTTAATAGGATTCAGCAGCAGACTGTCCCTCGACTCCTCACATATTTAAGCTCTTAATACTTTCACAGCACAGAGGGGAAAAGCCTTCATGAAAGGAAGGTCTAAGCAGGTGCAGGGAGAACAAGGCAGAGGCAGGAGGGCAGGCAGTGCCAGAGCCCAGAGCTGCGACTGGGCTGCCTGTCCCACCGGCAATGCACCCCAGGCTCCTCACAGCACGCAGCAAGTGCTTTTCAGCGCCCACAACACAATCCCAGCTTTTAACATACACATATTTCTTATTTAAAATTGCTCAATAGCCACACTGAAAAGCTGCATCATTTCTGCATCATATCCACCAAAGTTCTTGGGGGCACTAACACTACCAATATGCTGCTACTGAGAGCAGCGTTTTGCCATGTGCACGAGCAGGAAACACTCTCTCCAAACCATGGGAAGCATTTTGCAGTCAGATTGCTTCCTCTGCCATCCCATTCCACCTGCAGTCCCAGCCCAGCTCCTGATTTCAGGGCATCCAAGGGAAAGTCACTTTCATGGCACCTTTGTAACCACAAGTAACTGCAAACTGCACAGAAACCAGAATAGCCAGAGTTATTCTACTCCATTCTAAACATAAGGATGGAGAGTAGCTTTGTACTTTTCATAATGCAATTTATAAATTTAAATAAGCCAAGGAAGTGCCCAGCACAGACACTAGCACTATCAGAGTACTCATCAAATACCCATTTTCAGCCCAGCACAGACACTATCACTATCAGAGTACTTATCAAATACCCATTTTCAGCTTAGTATAGAATAAGCCACTTCAGTTTTGTAGTAATATCATAGTTTTGCAGGGTACACCAGTAGACATCAGAGTAGACCTGAGCAGTGAGAGGATAATGCTTAACAAGAAAATAAAGGGAGGAATTAAAATGTAATCTTATCTCACTAGCCTGTTCTCAAGAACAGCAGTGGAGTGGAACATCTCCCTGCCAGGAGTCCACCAGTGTCAGAGGGAGAGGGCCACCTCAGACAGCACTGCAGGGATGCAGAACATCATCACTTCATTACATATAAGAAAAAACAAAAAAGAACAGACTTCTGCTCTCAAAACAACCCAACAAAGATTAGCACAAAAGAAAAAAAAATTCCAGTTTAAATCTTCCCATACAGTGGAGCAGGTAGGCAGACCCTATAATAAAATATAGAAGTATTTTTCACTCCCAAATTTCATTTGACATCCAAGTAGAAGAAGAAAAAGTAAATGCCATTGAAGAAGCTCCAAGTTCTCCCCAAACAATCTGGTAAATCTGAAGCATAGTAATATAAACTACTTTCCCTGGGGCACTTCCTCATAGCACAGAGCATAATTCATGTAAAAGAATTACCTAAGTGACACGTATTTCCTACATAAGAACCGACACACAGACCAAATATTAAACATCATATTATGGCAGCAATTTCATTAAATGTCATCTTGGTGAATTCAACCCAGCCCAGACCCTTCTATTTAAGAGTCTGCCACATTTTTGCACTGATCAAAAGCCTCCAAGTTTAATCTCTTCAGAAAATCTGGAAATCTGGCAGAACTTCTATTGTAAAACCCTAATTACTTTGAAGTGTGCCCACAGTCTGAACTAAAGTGAATTTTCCAATCATTCATCTCGCAGTCTGCAAAACCACCCTTTGGACAGACTTAGTTTGGAGAGAAGAGGCCAGGTACCCCAAGACATGGCACATGCAAGATTTGAGCTGACTAAACAAGCTGGCTGTAAAAAGGGAAAACAAAACTCATGAAAATAATGTATACTGCAGCCTAGCTGTGAATGGATATGTTTCATTCTCTCTTCTGTTTTGGAAAGGAAAGGAGAAACCATAAATAGCCCATTTTCAGTTTCTTTAAACTGTGGAAAACATTGAGTATTTCTCCATGCCCTAACATTCAAATCAGATTCCCTGGAGAAGGGCTCTGCACAACATACTTTAAAGAATAATTCCGCCTAGTGATTAATAAAATTCCTAGTTAGAAATCAAACCTTATGGTACAAGATGGAGAGAATGAACAGAGACAGTGGACTTCAGACAAAAAGTGGTAGAATGAAGCTATATGGAACTTTTAGCAAACTGTTCCAGGTACACCAATTACACAAACAAACGACTGGTCTTTCCTATTTTGTTCTGTCTCCATACATTATATCACTCTGTCAGTCTCTTTTCTTGCTCTTTGGCAAATTAAAACGTCAAGTAACAGGGAAGGGCTACCAACGAGGGCACCCACCAACTGCTGCCAGGAGAAAAGCTACTGTTTTAAACACATCTTGGAGAAAGGGGGGGGGATGACAAAGTAAAGCTGCATGGACGAAGTTGTTATTGTGACTACTCCATTTGGTTAAAAATGCTACTGTGGCTCATTTTAGGCAGCGAGGCAATAAAAAGGGCTCCTGCATCAGGTTCCCTATCACACTGCACAGGGAAGGGTTGCTCCAGGAGCTGATCCTACACCCAGTCAGTCCTTCCTCTGACACATCATTTTTCCCAGTAAAAACTCATTTGCCGTAGTTCCTACACACAGAAGAAAAAGAAAATCATTTAAACAGGGAAAAAAAAAAACCAAAACAACCTTCTGCCATCAGCTACATCTCCCTGAGCAGGCATTGCCAAAACCCCATGGGAAAGGCCTGTGTCCCACTGCACTGACAAACTACTGCTGACCTGAATCAAACACAAACCCCAAAACAGCACATCTTGTTTACACATCTAGTGACAAAAACTACAAAAGCAAAGAGAAGTGGGCAAGTGGCATGGCAATCTGAACCTTCAATCCTCTAGGACAGCTGCTTGGCCACCACTTTCTTTAACTGCCTTTTGAAAAATAACTGGGCTAGCATGCACCACCTATTCAGCAATGCCTTTTCCTAATTCCTATCCCCAATCCTAAGTGAAAAATTCCCATTTTCCATTACAAACAGCAGTCAACAATTCCTGCTATCCCATCAGCTCACCAAAGAAATCAGGCAGAGGGTCACAGTGTAATACCTCATGCCTGTTTGCTATCATTTGCTACCTTATTTAGCCAAAACTGAAAGGCAATGGAGGCAGTGTTAGCTGGACTGTAATGCCACAGCTGCTGACTCTGGACCTTTTTGTGCTCGATGCTCTGAAGCTGACCCAAGGCTGACCCCTTCTCCTCACCACTCACAGCATCAAGCATGAGGTTCTAAGTTTTTCAGTTTCAGCTGATCTCAATATTAACAGCACAATATTAATTATGGCCTCAGCATGCTAGTGCCTAAATTCAGATGTTTCTGTGGGTGCCATAATCAGAGAGAGCTTTTCAGGTAAAAAAAACTAAGATAGCTCCTTATTATGGGAAACATATACAATACAACTAGCTGAAAGCCCCATCCAACCTGGCCTAGCACTGACTTTCAAAAGTACAGAATTGAGGGTGTTGCTTGGGGTTTTTTTCTTTTTTGAATCAAAATACAAAAGCACCATCTACATCAACTTGGAAAAATAAATAAAATTATCCTTCAAAAGAACCAAAGTCAGCAAATTTTCTAAAAAAATATTCTAACATAATTTAAAGGGAAAAAAGAAACTTTTGTGTTCTATGCAGTACATGAGGGATGGGTGGGTTTGCATTTCCAGACACTGTGTGCTCAAGTGGAAGGATGCGGGCATGACCTCACACTTGGAAAAAAAAAAAAAAGCAGATTTCATGTCTGAGACTTGAACAGCTGGACAGAATCCGTAGAAGACATCCCCAAATCCACTTGTTCTTCAGAGTTCCACAGACATCTTTTTGACTCTATTTGAAGAAAATTTTTTGAGTCTATGCAACAGGCAAACTAGAATTAAACTCTGAGGTTAATGCTGAAAATGTAACAAGAATTGGAAGAAAAAAAATTGTTTAAAAGCAGAATCTCCCTAATTTGTGCATGGCTTCTATGTCTTATGGCAGATTTCCCCAAGCATACTTCTAAATAAAAATTTTCAGGAACATTGAACTGACACTGCTTTGGTGTATCCCTCCTAAAGTGTGGGAGTAAGCAAAGACTTTCAAATAGGAGCAAGTTTACTTGGAGAGGATACAAACTATTAAAATAATTAATATAAATCAGTAACTAAGGCGAAGCTCTTTCACTCTCCCAGCTGCCAAATTGACAAAGCTGCATGTGGCTCAGGAAGCAAGAACAGTTTGGCAGGAGACAGTTGGTGTTCCCCCAAAGCAAACAACAAATAAAGACTCCTTACAGTACGTGCTTGTGTTTAAAGTCTGTTAAAAATGCAAAACATCTGTTATACTTACAAGATTTAAAAAAACAAGCCATACAACTGATATCACTACTTGTAAGTAGGTAAAATCCCAACAGGAATCTTTATTCAGATACTGCCTTAAAATGTCCCAGCTCTCTACAGTGGCACATCCTTGTGAATTATGCATCATCAGAGGCTCAGTGTACTTGAAATCAGGTTTAAATCTCTCTTACCTCGATCTCAAGTACTTCCACTGTGTTGTCCAACATCTTAATTTTGATGGGGAGGTCGCGCTCGTGCGCTTTGGCAGGCGATGATGCCATGGCAGTCAAGAGGTTCTGCCCTGGCTCCAAGGTACTCACTCCTGAGGTCTTCTGGGCACCCAAACGAGAACCCGGCGTCTGCAGAACTCTGTATGTTCCTTCTATCTCTCCCATCTTCCAACAGTGAGCAGAGTCTATAGAAACGTGGAAGAAAATAGAAGGTTACAGCCTGAAAGATTTTCCATGGACATTCTGTATGAAAATACTACCCACTGAAGCACTTTCACAAAATTTTTATTTAACCCTCTAGCAAAATCAGAAAGAAGGTTAATGAAATTCTGGATAGGACTTGGAGCAACCTGGTCTAGTGGAAAGTGTCCCTGCCCATGAGAGAGGTTGGAACAAGATGAGCTTGGGGGTCCCTTCCAACCCAAAACACACTATAATGACTAAAATCCAACAGCTGGGAAGAAAACTTAACCATTCCGAAGCATGGTTAAAAAATAAAATAGTAGAACCTGTGCCTTCTGCTCTCCTAAGATGAACATTTTTGTTTCTGAAAAGTTTTCTGCTGATGAGCCCCTTATCAACAGCACCATGAGCACTGGGGACAGTGAAGGGTAAGGCAGAACTGTACCTCTCACCAATTTCCAGCCATCCCATTGACCTCACACTGAGATAACAATAACAATTAACTTCCTGCATCCCCAAAATGATGACTCATGCAAAACTTTAACTGCTGGCAGCTCAGAGACTTCGTCAGGCACTGCTACAAGGTAACAGTGCCCCACCTCACTAGTAAACTTGTGCCATACCCCGATTAAATGAGTGGGCAAAAATCTCAGTTACAGAGATTTACAACAGTTCAAGCAGTCAACTCCTACAGCACGAGTCTTGCTGTCACAGCTTGGTAGCAGTTGTGCAGAGCAAATGTTTACTCTGACATGGGAAAAAAGTCCACATGGCTCTCCCCAGCTCTCCCATGCCACCAGAGAGGTTTTATTTGCAGAGGGAATCAATCACAGTGGGGTTCACATGCATGTGAAGCCTGTGCACTCAGAACGCCCCACAGCCTCTGCCCCATGCCCACTGCTGGCACTGAGTATTTGGCAGCAAGGTGCAAGGCACCCAGCAGGAATGCACAGGGAGGCTCCTTGGGGCTTTTGAGTGAACCCAAACACCACACTGTGTCTCAACAATCCAAAATATGTGGGTACTGCGGTGGGACAGCCTTCACATGGCTTCACATCCAAAAGAGTGATAGGTTATTGCTTTGTAATAAACGTGTTTTCTCTGAAAAGAAGAGGCAACTCATGAAAACACTTCTTTGTCTCACTGTGCTGAGAGTAGGTAGGCAGTCTGCTCCAAGGATTTGAATGAAGCCAGCCGTACATGTCCTTACAAATTAGCTGGGGGTGGTTCTACTTTCAATTCTCACACACATCGAGACTGGTCAAACATCTTCCTAGCTTGCAGCCCGGTGCATTTTAACATTTTGGGGGTTTTATTTTTATACTTGCAGACCCCTGATCCCAGGAGGGGAGACAGATGCCTCCCCACGTAATCACACCGACCACAAGGCTTGTATGTCCTCTGAGCCCCTGCAGAGCCCTGCCGGAGCAGCACAGCTGAGACCAACCAGAGATACCACCAGCCTCCCAACTGACAGCATGCAACAAGAAAGTGTGACAATCACAGAATCATTAAAGGTCTCTGGACCTTTAAGGAAAAGGTCTCTGACATCATCAAGTCCAACCATTAACCCAGCACTGACAATACGACCACTAAACCACGTCCCCGAGAGCCCCACCCCCAGGGATGGGGACTTCACCACTGCCCTGGGAAGCCTGTTCCAATGTCTGACAACCCTTTCAGTGAAGAAATTTTCCCTGATATCAAATCTAAACATCCTCTGACACAACTTGAGGCCATTTCTTCTTGTCCTGTCCCTTGCTCTCTAGGTGCAGAGCCTGATTCCCACCTTGCTGCACCCTCCTCACAGGGAGTTACAGGGAGCTACAAGGTCCTCCCTGAGCCTCCTGTTCTCCAGGCTAAGCTCCCCCATCTGTGCCTCCTCTGATTTGCTCTCCAGACTCTTCCCCAGCTCCACTGCCCTTCTCTGGACACGCTCCAGGGACCTAAAACTGAACCCAGCATGAAGGATGAGCTTAACAATAAAGTGGGCACACATTGCCCGGTGCCCAACCTTCCAGCTTTGGGTGACAAATAATCAGAAAGTTTCTTACTTTAGGTGTTTTTTTCATATTCTTTGGCTGAACGTCTTGGTTTGTGTGGCCATGCAGCCAAGGAGAAAAACTTTTAGATCATAAATTTTAAAACCACCCTAACAACAAAATTCTGCAGAAATAGATGCCCAGGTTACACCTCTAACTGCTAACCTGAAGAGAAACCAGAGCTTGATGTCATCTGTACCCCCTTGAGCCTTATCATGTAATGGCATGGTCAGATTTTTGCTACTGGCATTCGGGAGCCTATGAGCAACTGAAGCTGCCCAGTCATATCCTCACGAGGCTATTTATTAGCCATCCGCTCTTAAAATCAGTGCTCCAGGAGCACATTCATCCCCTTCAGAATAAACAGCTCCTGGAAGAGACACCCACTGCAGTTACTCAAAAGGAAAAGAATGCAAGCAGCAATAGCCAAGGCAGCACAAGGAACAGCCCTGTGGCAGAGGCCTCAGCAGCCTCCCCTCCAGCTGGAGCCAGCTGCTTCCCAAAGGCAAGGCAGGCAGGCCACCCAAGGCCAGACTAATGAGGAGCTCCTGGGTACTCTCTAGTTTTGGTCACCAGCCAGGAGAGACCAAAGCCATATCAAACAGAAACTGCGGATGTCAAACTCCTTCTCCACAGGCGGTAACAGGAAAAGTGAACTCAGTGAGGCTCAACCTCCTGTCCTACTGATGACATGTTCCTAAAAATATTTACCCCGGCCAATATTCAGATTTTAAAGGCCAGACAAACACTAGGCAGAACACACGACGTGCAGAAGCAAGCACGATCCCCAGAAGAGCAGTGGCCTGCTGTGCCGGCTGGGAGCATCCCCCCATGCCACATCTCATTCCCTCCCAAGGCACTGTGCTAATGCCATCACAGCTATTAACAATCCCCCAATAGCCCTGGCCTGCTCCCATTGCCTTCAAAACCCAATGTGTGAGGAGTGCTAACCAAGCCAAACTCTATTTCCAGTTTCACCACCAGAATTACGTATCACGTTTTATGTACTCTGACTACATATAACACTTTGTGACAAAAACCACAATGTCATGGTTCAGGAAACATTTCAGTTCAAGGGGCTGACTACACGAAAGGGGGAGGAAAATGAACTAGTGAAGCCTGAGACAGGCTGCAAGCTCTGAGAATACAGAGTCTCTACAGGCAGCACAGAGCATCCCACAGCACCGAGACCTCCTGCCGTGGGTGAGCCACAACAAGGTCTCAACAATGCAAAATTAAGGTGCAATATTACCTCAATATTAGTGTTCTAGAATAAAAAAATTTTCCTTGCAGTGCCTCTCCCTGGACTTGTTTGCATCTAGTGTTTATCTTGATAATTTCCTACAAACTGGGAGCAGGCACCAAAGCTAAATCAGCTCCTTGTAGCACAGTGACTAAAGGAGTGTTGCTCTCAGCGCTAAGTGAAGGAGCAAATAAAACAAAATATACAAAATTTAAGTAGCTGTATAAAATGTTTTTTCACTTTTTGTACCTGGTACTTTGTTGTCCTTTTGAAATAGCTTTTAAGTCGTAATGAGTTTCATCTTCTACTTGGATGGAATAAACTTATTTTTCAGAAGCAATTTATTTATAAGAATAAACTTATTTTTCAGCTACCAGAAAATCTGGAAAATCAGCTTATACCTGAGGATATGCAAGATCATAGAAATGTAAAGTGGTTTGGGTTTGAGGAGACCTTAAAGCCCATCTTGCTCTAAACCTTTGCCATGGGCTGGGACACCTTCCACTAGACCAGTTTACTCCAAGCCCCATTCAGTGTGGCCTTGCACACTTCCAGGAATAATACCAACAGCTTTCAAAGGAACTCCTTTGAGCACGGTGTCTTTTGGTCAGTGACAGGGTCCATGCTCCCTCCATTCCTCACCCATGCAGAAGGCAGATCTGAAGTAAGGCCAGTTTCCCAGCTGTGAGCAGGGCGGTCCCCACCTTCCATAGGGAGGGATCCCTACACACGGAGCAGCAAGGAAGTACTCTCATATCAGGTCCCTTCAGCCAACAGAAGCAAACTTTCCTCTTTCAACTTTCTCACTAAGCCATAGCCACCCATTAGCATCGCTACACTGAGCTGGCACCGACTGATGCACCAGGAATCCAACCACCGCAATGAAGAAGGATGAAGATCCCGAGTGCCCCGTTGTGAGAGGAGAGACATGTCTCCCTGCGACCCTATGCATGTTTCCTCGCGCTCCCCTATGACCACGGTCCCTCCTCACGGCCTCGAAGGGTTTCATGGCTGTCCCCGGCAGCGCTGCACGGCCAAACGCCGGCTTGGAAGGAGCTGGATGGGCGGGGAGGGTGGGGGATGTGCGCAGCCGGTCCCTGCCAGGTGAGCAGGGCTTCAGGAGCGCTTCCCTGAGCGAGTAACGCGATCAGCAGGGCGACGCAGGACCCTCTCAGCGCGGGTCCCCCGCATGCAGGCGGGTGCAGTGGAGGGGTGTGCCGGGGAGCGGTGCTCACACACTGCCAGCCCCAGAGGGCGGTGGCGAAGCCGCCCAGGCCGGACCTGCGGCAGTCCCCGGCGAAGGCGCCCTCTGAGCCCCCGGCAGCCCTCGGGGTAGCCGCTCCCCAGGCCCGGCAGCCCCCGGGGGAGGCGGTCCCGAGACTTCGGCACCCGGAGCCCCCGTCCCGGGGCTGGCCGAGCGCGGGCCGCAGAGCCCGTTCCTCTCCCCGGCCAGGCCCCCACGCGAGCGCCCCGGCCCGGGCCCACAACGCCCGGCAGCTGCGGC